>CM073139.1:6765422-7255422 GCA_037039145.1 Fundulus diaphanus
TTGCTCTCCTTGGACAGAAATGACTAGGATGTGTGGTAGCACAGACCCACAAATGAAGGAAAGCTATTATGGAAATTGTGCGTGCAGCACCTCTGTTCTGCATTTTTGTGCCATTATTATAGCTGCTAAATAATTTTGAGAGTTAAGAGCACCTCATTCAACCCAGATTCCCAGGCATTTTATGTCTAATTTTGGAACGTCGTCTGACCCCCAAATTCCACATCCTCTGTGACCGCTCCGTTCCGCTCATGTCCGTTCAACTAGTTGTTATTTTAATTAATGAGAACCATTGTACATTCTACTTGACTTCTCCGAACATCACCGTCAGTGGAAAAGCTTTCCGTCATTCACGTCAAAATATGGAACAGGTCTATTTTCTGTTCCGTTCCATTCCAGTCCGTTGGACTCCAGCCAGAGAGAAAAAAAAAAACAGTTTTCTACTGAAATTCCGATAAAATAATGGTGAAGTATGGATTGCAATGTCTATTAATGTAAGCTAAAACACAATTTAATTATTTTAAATATAGAAACATAAGTTTTTGGTGGCCAATGTACTCACCCATACTTGTTGGAAGTAAAAATATGCCGAGTCGATGTATAATCAGCGACAGAGAACTTTTCAGACGCTGTTCAAAGGATGAATGAGAAATTTGTTTTGTTTCCGTCTCCTTTATATCCTCTTTTTTATAGCGTGAACTCGTACCCCTCGTGCATGCCCTCCTCGAGCTCCAAGGAGCTCACAGCAGAGCAAGATGGAGTAACCGTGGATGCAGTAGGCGTTGCTTTTCACGGACTCACAGAGGCGGTCTGGAATGGACTGGACAGGTACAGGAACGGAGGATGTGGAATTTGGGGGTGAGAATGCATCCAGGAATGCCGTCCTGCTGTTGCTAGGAAACAGAGAGCTATAATTTCAGTACTACGTTCACTGCTACATTGGCTTGTTAAGTCCAAAATTAAGTGTGTTTTTTGTGCTTGGTCTGGATCGAGGCCGTTTCTTCATCACACCAAAAGCGAGTCCATTTGGAAGCGGACCGAGACCACTTCAGAAAATGGGTCACAAAATGTCCGGACCAAGGGTGGAAGCAAACTCTGGTCTGTTTAAGATGGGCCAAATGTGGCAGGTGTGAATGCACCCTCACCGCCCTATAAGATCTATGTCCAGGAATAATTGTTACAAAGAAGAATAAAATTGAGCTAATTGAAATTCTGTGCCAGCTTTATTTACAGTGCGCTTATATGATATGTTTATTGCAAACTACTGAACAGTTCTGAGTTTAGTTAAATTTACAGCCAGGGTTGAATACTTTTAGATGCAAATGTACATACACATGATAAATTATGTCAAATTTCCTAATGTCAAGCATACTTGAAGAACTAAGAAACTAGTTCCAAAAAACAGTACTTAAGCAAAATTAAATAGTTTAGGAAAACAATTGCAGATTTTGAAACCATAATTTTGCATATTGAAGATACAAAGGTAAACCTGGGGCTTAAAACCTGCCAGTCTTTTAAGAAGCTTGTCCCAGAGTCATCCTTTTCAGCAGACACTCACCTGTTTTGGACGAGTAGGTCTCACCTCTTCCACCTTGTTGGTCTTCATTTTGGTCTTCATTTCCTGCCTGTGCTGGCGTACGGCACTCTCCTTGGGTCCAAGCCAGGCGGCGTCTTTACTGGGCTTACGGACTGTCGGGACCTCGCTCACGTCCAGGTCAGGCTGCAGCTCCAAGGCCTCACCTTTGTTTAAATACATTGGAATATACGTAAATGTTGAATAAAAGGGTTTTTGTTTGTTTCCTCTTTTTTTATAAAAAAATGTAATCATTTACATAATTGATATAGAGAATAGGGTTGGATATATACTATATATATATATATATATATATATATATATATATATATATATATATATATATATATATATATATATATATATATATATATATATATATGGGACTCACTGTGGGGATCCTTGAAAGGAAAAAGCCAAAAGAAAAAGGCATATACTGAATAAGCACATAACTCTATCTTTTTACTGTTTGACATTAAATCTGATGAAAATGTCCTTTTTATAGAAGCATTTAACTTCAAATTCTGATGTTTACATGTACTAAGATTACATTTCTTTTGAACAGTTTTGTCAAAGGTAAATTGATGATGTCAAAGCTTTGTAAGCTTATGATGGGTTAATTCCTGACTGTAATGAAGAGGTCTTCATTACTGGGACTGTTTTAGGAGAAGTAACTGGTATTGCACTTTAAGAATACTTTTGCACTGTAAACTTGCACCTTAATTAGCACTTTGTTTAGCACAGCACTTTAAGCATGACTTTGCACAGAAATAACCATTTGCACACAAGAAGTTTTAACTATTTATTGAATATTTATTGGATATTTTAATAATTAGCATGTAGCCTTTTGTTCAGGCTCTGCACAGCTGCTCCTCATTGGGAAATGGTGTGGGCTCTGTGGAAAGAAGAATTGTTATTTGGAGCTAAGGTCTACTGTCTGGAAACTTAAGCAAATGGTATAGAATCTGTGAGAAGTGAGATGAGACAGAGTGTTAGCATGTGATGACTTACCTGTTTTCTATGTCCTCTCCAGGGTGTTTGGACAAATGCTTCCCCGGGGGTCCAGACACCATTTATAGGTTCCGGGAGAGACCATGGGAAAAGCAGGGGGGGAACTTTTGCACGTTTGTTTTAAGGGGTTTTTAGGTGTGGGTTTAAAAGATAAAATATTTATAAAAAAATAGGTGGGAATGTGTGTGTGTATTTGTATTATGTAAATATTGTATTTTATAGGTAAAGTTGGTAGTAAATGTGTTTAGTACAGAATGGTTTAACCCTTAATCAGCAGAGGGTATTTAAGGCAGTGATTGTGTCTGTAAACCAAGTTGGTTGTTAGTTGGTTGTCAGAGTGAATGCTGCTACCAACAAATAAATATATCCACACTTCCACATGCTGCGGCTTCGTCATCATTCCTGCTGAAACTCCAGCCTCAAAAGGCCACGAACCGACAAGTGGTGTCAGGAGTGGGACTTGTCACGCTGCAGTGGGAAAATGATGACGAGAGGTGGAAAAAAGCCAGGCCAAGAGGAGGCGCCTGATGATGAAGTTGGAGCTTCAACTGATCTGGAGGCCATGACAGTAACCAACCCTGGGGACAAGTTGGAGGAGCTGGCAGTGCTGGTGAAATCTCTTGTGCATTCTCAAGCTGCCAGAGACCAGAAGTTGGAGAAAGATTTCTTTCGTCAGGAGCAAAGGTGGAAAAGCATGCAACACCAATTTCAACAAATTCAACTTCAAGTAAATTCTATACTTGACAAACCTGACCTATCAGAAGCACAATCTTCCCCTACCACATCTGAGGTCCATGAAGTTGATCGGGGTGACATCCAGGTGGCCCATGGTTCCAGGTCCACAATGGAGCCAAAGTTTATTCCCTTATCCTTGGAGGACGACATTGAACATTTTCTGACAACGTTCGAGAGGATGGCCCAGGTGTGTCGTTGGTCCAGGGATGAGTGGGCGGTTCGCCTTGTCCCCCTATTGACAGGAAAAGCTCGCACAGCCTATGTTCTCATGGATATTGCAGACTCAGAACTATGACAAGGTGAAAGAAGCAATTCTAGCCAAGTATGAGATCACTGCTAACACTTATCGACGCCGCTTCAGATCCCTGAAGGTTGAACCAGGTGAGACGCCACGTGAACTTTATGTAAGACTGAAAGACTTGTTTTCAAGATGGGTTAAACCTGAAAAATCTACTGTGCAAGAAATATCTGAGCAGATAATTTTGGAGCAGTTTTTGAGGATGGTTAATCCAGAATTGGAGATTTGGATACGTGAGCGTGACCCGAAGACGGCAAAAGAAGCAGCCAGCCTTGCAGAGGTCTTCACATCCGCCAGGAAGGGGAGCAAGAGCACCTACTTTGGCCGAGAGACCCACTATGCCCAACCAAGTAAGTCCACTGGGGGTGAACAGGGCTCTGGTCAAGTTCAGGCTAGAAATATTTCAGGTTTAAGGCATCTCCCTTCCCAAAGACAGAATGTTAAGAAGTCATTTTCCAAATCTTCAGTCCAGGATGTAAGATGTTATAACTGTAATAATTTTGGTCATACACAACACTTTTGCCCTATCCTTAAATCAAAGCCCTCACTTTTGTGTTCAGTTCCAAGACCAGCTGGAGAGATGGCAGAAAAGAAAGTTTGCACTGTTCTGATTAATGGACAGAAGGAAGAAGCTTTGCTTGATTCTGGGTGCTTCCAGTCTCTGGTGCATAAGAGTTTGATCTCAGTAGAGAAACTTAGTAGGGTGGGGACTAAAATAAGTTGTGTACATGGAGATGAACACGTTTATCCTACAGCTGAGGTGTATTTGACAGTGGGAGGCCAAACATACCTGGTACAGGTAGCTGTAGTTCCCTCTTTACCATATTCAGTTATTCTTGGAAATGATATCCCCACTCTCTTTGACCTGCTACATCAGTTAGAGTATGATACCCAAGGGTTCAGTGACACAAACTCGCTTATTTCAGTGGATAAAACTCAAGGGCTAGCTGGGGGACACTTAAAACACTGTCATGTAGTAACAAGAGCACAAAGTGCAAGGGGAGATCTTGAAGAGCTGCCTTTTTTTGGTGAATCTCTGGAAGCGGAGCTAGGAAAGACTAAGAAGTCTAGAGCTCAGAAAAGAATGGATAAGTTTAAAGGTGCAGGTAGTGAGGGGACAGCACAGTTGGCTAAACCATCTAACCTCTTTGATTTTGACGTTCCTTCAGATATAGGGGCACTCCAGAAGGAGGATCCTACTCTAAAGCCCTGGTTTGAAAAGGTAACAGGGGTGGAGGGAACTCCTCACGGCCAGGTAAACTTCCTGGAAGACACTGTTTTTGTAATTAAAGGGGGCATCTTGTATCAGAAGAGGGGAAAGTCAGAAGCTTTAGCCCTCCCACAGCAATTCAGACCTAAAGTTATGGAGCTGGGACATTCAATTCCCTGGGCAGGTCATATGGCTTTTCATAAGACACTGAGTAGAATCAGCAGGCGTTTTAGTTGGCCAGGAATGTATACCCAGATTTCTAAGTTTTGTAGCTCCTGTGAAAAGTGTCAGTTGACGTCAAGCAAGGGCGTGGCGCGAGCCCAGCTACAGCCACTGCCAATTATTGAAACACCTTTTGAAAGGCTAGGCATGGATATTGTGGGCCCATTAGAAAGGAGTTCTGCAGGTCATCGTTACATATTGGTAGTATGCGACTATGCTACACGGTACCCTGAGGCCTTTCCACTCAAGTCCATTAAAGCACGTCATGTTGCTAACTGTCTCCTGCAGCTTTTTTCTAGAGTAGGAATACCAAGAGAAATTCTTACAGATTGTGGGACAAAGTTTTTGTCCAAATTATTGCAGCAGGTTTACAAGTTGTTAGGGATTAAGGGACTTAAGACCACCCCTTATCACCCCCAAACGGACGGGCTAGTGGAGAGATATAATCAGACTCTCAAAAATATGCTACACAAGTTTGTTTCTGACACCGGTACTGACTGGGACCAATGGCTGCCCTACCTGTTATTTGCTTATCGGGAGGTTCCACAGGTTTCCACAGGGTTTTCACCCTTTGAACTTTTGTATGGGCGTCAAGTGAGAGGCCCACTGGACCTGCTGAAGGACTGCTGGGAAGATCCTAAGTCAGACGGTGAAAATATTGCAGCATATGTCATCAATATGAGAGAGAGATTGCAGGAAATGGCATCATTTGCACAGGACAATATGAGATCAGCTCAACTACACCAAAAGACCTGGTATGACCAGAAGGCCAGAGACAGGGTGTTCCTTCCAGGACAGAAGGTACTGTTACTACTTCCTACCAGTGACAACAAGCTGCTGACACAATGGCATGGACCATATGAGATCACTAGACAAGTGAGTAGAGTCGTGTATGAACTGTACATGCCAGAAAGAGCTAAGAAGTATCAGACATTTCATGTCAACCTGTTAAAAGAGTTTCATAGCCGACAGGAGCCTGTGCACCAAGGGTTATTTGTGCGTGCAGTTAAGGATGAGGAGGTGACTGAGAAATTTTTCCCAACTAGCACGTCAGATTGTGCTTCAGTTGACCTGTCTCATTTGTCACTAATGGAGCAGGGCACCATAAAACCTCTCTTGGATCCTCAGCTCCTTCGAGAAACTCCAGGATTCACATCACTGGTTCAACACAAGATTCGGCTGAAGGAGGATGCACCAAGCCGTCAAAGGAGTTATCGTATCCCGGAGCGGTTGGTGCCAGTGTTGGAAAAAGAACTAAAACTGATGATGGATTTGGGAATAATTGAGGAGTCTACTAGTGAGTGGTGCAGCCCAATCGTGTTGGTCCCAAAGAAAGATGGCTCCCTGAGGTTCTGTATTGATTTCAGGTATTTAAATGCCATGTCCAACTTTGATCCTTACCCAATGCCCAGGGTTGATGACCTATTGGAGAGAGTTGGTTCAGCAAACTTGATCACGACTCTGGATCTGTGCAAAGGATACTGGCAAGTGGCTTTGGCACCAGAGGCGAGAGAGCTGACCGGGTTTAAAACACCTTTTGGTATGTACCAATTTAAAGTCATGCCATTTGGGCTTCAGGGTGCACCAGCAACATTTCAACGTTTGATGGATCATGTACTGAGAGATGTGTCAGCATTTTCTGCGGCATATTTGGATGACATTGTGGTGTATAGCAAGTCTTGGGAGGAGCATGTGACTCATCTACAGGAGGTGCTACACTGCATCCGACTGGCTGGGCTGACTATAAACTCTAAAAAGTGTACCATAGCCCAGAGGGAAGTGGAGTACTTGGGCTTTGTCATTGGCTTTGGAAAGATAAAGCCTCAAGTTGGAAAGATGGAGGCAATCCAGTCCTTCCCAGTTCCAACCACGAAGAAAAAGGTGAGAGGATTTCTGGGTTTGGTGGGCTGGTACAGGAAATTTATACCTTTTGCAGAAAGATCAGCAGTACTGACGGACCTAACAAAGGGGTCAGCCCCCAACAAAGTGCGCTGGACAGAAGAATGTGATCAAGCATTTAAAGAC
The DNA here is from genome assembly GCA_037039145.1 of Fundulus diaphanus. Classification (NCBI taxonomy): domain Eukaryota; kingdom Metazoa; phylum Chordata; class Actinopteri; order Cyprinodontiformes; family Fundulidae; genus Fundulus; species Fundulus diaphanus. The sequence goes on from CM073139.1 coordinate 6,772,494, forward strand.
CTCAAGAAAGCAGTATGTACACATCCAGTTCTACAAAGCCCAGACTTCAGCAAGCCATTCATCTTGCAAACAGATGCTTCAGGAGTGGGCCTTGGAGCTGTCCTTCAACAGGAGGTGGATGGTGAAAGACGACCGGTGGTGTTCTTGAGTCGGAAGCTGCTTGAGAGGGAGAGAAGATATTCAACGGTGGAAAAAGAATGCTTGGCCATGAAGTGGGCCATCGAAGCCCTAAGGTATTATCTTCTGGGACGTCATTTCATTCTGGAGACCGACCATCGAGCTCTTCAGTGGTTAAGACGTATGAGAGATGCCAATACCCGCATTGCAGGATGGTACCTGTCTCTGCAGCCTTTTGACTTTACGGTTCAGTATAAACCAGGGAAGGCTAATGTGGTTGCTGACTGTTTATCTAGGTTAACAGAGGATTGAGATACTGTGCTTTGAAAAGAAGAGGGGGGAAATGTAATGAAGAGGTCTTCATTACTGGGACTGTTTTAGGAGAAGTAACTGGTATTGCACTTTAAGAATACTTTTGCACTGTAAACTTGCACCTTAATTAGCACTTTGTTTAGCACAGCACTTTAAGCATGACTTTGCACAGAAATAACCATTTGCACACAAGAAGTTTTAACTATTTATTGAATATTTATTGGATATTTTAATAATTAGCATGTAGCCTTTTGTTCAGGCTCTGCACAGCTGCTCCTCATTGGGAAATGGTGTGGGCTCTGTGGAAAGAAGAATTATTTGGAGCTAAGGTCTACTGTCTGGAAACTTAAGCAAATGGTATAGAATCTGTGAGAAGTGAGATGAGACAGAGTGTTAGCATGTGGTGACTTACCTGTTTTCTATGTCCTCTCCAGGGTGTTTGGACAAATGCTTCCCCGGGGGTCCAGACACCATTTATAGGTTCCGGGAGAGACCATGGGAAAAGCAGGGGGGGAACTTTTGCACGTTTGTTTTAAGGGGTTTTTAGGTGTGGGTTTAAAAGATAAAATATTTATAAAAAAATAGGTGGGAATGTGTGTGTGTATTTGTATTATGTAAATATTGTATTTTATAGGTAAAGTTGGTAGTAAATTGTTTAGTACAGAATGGTTTAACCCTTAATCAGCAGAGGGTATTTAAGGCAGTGATTGTGTCTGTAAACCAAGTTGGTTGTTAGTTGGTTGTCAGAGTGAATGCTGCTACCAACAAATAAATATATCCACACTTCCACATGCTGCGGCTTCGTCATCATTCCTGCTGAAACTCCAGCCTCAAAAGGCCACGAACCGACACTGACATTAGACTTTACCGCAGGAAAACTAAATTAATTTAGTTTAGGGCAAAACCTCAAACTGCTTCATTATGAAACTGAAATGAAGTTTCTCAAGATATTAGCGAGAGAGTTACAGGACCTCCGCAAGTTTAATTTAACCTTGGAGACAATATTCAGATGTCTAAATGTACCACGTTCCTCTTAGTCATTTGCAGATAATTCATATTTGCCATAATCAAGAAAATTATGGTGACATAAGATAACTTGGAAATTACTAGCATGCATCAGACTATGGAGTTAGTTTCCTGCCAAAACGTACACAAAAAAATGTGTTGCACACAAATAAAACTTGTTTTGCACACAAAAAAATGTGTTGCACACAAATAAAACTTTTTTTGCAAACTGTCCCCAAACGTTGCACTCAAAATATCATTTATAAGTTGTCCCCGAGTACAAAACGGTCTCTGCTCGCACAAAACAGCTTCTCCTCGAGTACGAAACATTTCCACACCTCTGCGGCAAATTTCTGTCAAAAGTCACGTGATGCATTAAGAGTTGTTGTTCAGACTTCCCAACAGCAGGGGGCGCACTCGAAAAAACTGAAACGCGCCGGTTTGGCTGAGGAAGACAGACGCGATATCACAGCTAACAGCATCAACACTCCACAGGTGAGTTTAAAAACTTTCCCGGTGAAATATTAATAGCTAACTATGCAGATAGAATATGTAAGATTTCGCTTAAAGGCACTGCTGTGTTATGGTAAGGGATCATGTTACTTTTCAGAGCAAATAACATTAAAGCTAGCCTTAGGTTGAACGCCATGCTAAAACAACTTTTGCTTTGTAATGCACCCCCTGTGGTTGGTCTTTCCCTTTACTGTGCCATGTCAAATAAATAGTACCAGAGTGGATACCCAGATAAATGCATTGTTAACAGATTATAATGTGTTTTTTATGTTGTTTTTAAATGACTGTCTATTGTTCTTATTGGTGTAAACCCAAATTGGTGTTTGGATTTGGTAATTTATCCTAAAACTGTCAAACCAATAACACTTCTGTTTGTCCAGTCAGCCAAACTGCGGTTGGATGCTTAGCAGACAGAATGCATGAATGCTTATGTGCAAAATGGATTCTTAAGGAATTTAAAATAATTGCAGTGGATATTGATTACATGAAAATTGGTACGGAAATTCATTAAAAATGATTTAAGTTTTCTAACACAAATATGAATGTTACAAGTAAACTATACAACAGCAGATCTAGATTATATCTCACTACCTTTCTAACTCCTTAATTTCTTCAAAGTAAAAATGAGGTCATATGAGCCAAATTGCAAATATGTGTTGGCCACATGGGCAGCTATTTTCTTGAAAAGTTTGTTGGTTTCATCTTAGTAGTGATTTACTTTTTTATTTAAAAGGAGTATTATCCTTTACATAACCATAACACCTGTTTTCCAGCATCCACTGATGAGATGAAGGCCATTAAAGTTCTGGGTTGGATGGAAGGCTCCTACATGAATTCTCACCGTGGAAATTAGCCATGGTAGCCTACCCAGGTCATCAACATGCTTTGAGACACTCAGGCTTCAATCACACTACCAAGACTTTGGACAATTCAAGATTTGATGGAATCGACATAGGATTTGGGCTTGTTTAGAAATAATCTTAATATGTAACCGTTTTAGTTCCCAGTATTAACTACTTTGATAATTAACTGTTGCAGCATGTCGTTCATAGCACTTAGTGGAGCCGTTTAGGCTGAACACAAAGGTTAAAAAAAAGGCCAGGTTTGACATTGTTCTAAATTTCCTTACTGTCTTACATGCAGAAATTGTTTTTCATAGTCCTGTTTTCATCGATTTCAGCCAGTTGTTTTTTTTCTTTTAATACAGCCCGTTTTATGGTAATACATGGATTGTTTACTGGGAAAAACCTGGAGAATTAATGGAGTTCTTTCAGTCTTAATTTGAACAATAAAAGTAATCATTGTGGAAAAGGTGTATTCACTTTGATTAATATTGGTAAGAATTGGAAATAAAGACTTTATCAAAGCAATGTTTATTATACAATGTGGAAAACAAAGGACTGTTTAATTGTCCCACAATTGTCCCCATCCTCAGTTTTAGTAACAGCCCCATGTGCCCCTTTTTTCAATAACCTCAGCATTTTTAAAAAGTTTATACAGTACCTTACATATATACTATCACAATCCCAGCAGTTCTACATTTTTATTCAGTGAACACTAACTTAGTTACATTTTCTTGGCTGGATTTTACTACTTAAACCTTTTGCAATAATGGTAACCACAATAAAATTAAACTTGTAAAGTGTTGGACATACTGGACAGTAGCAACATATATATCTGAGCCATATGATTCAGAATGTCCCAGTGCATCCATGGCTATGGGGTGCCCCCAGGGACATATATCAAAATTAACTTCCATATACACATGTTAAATTAAACTCTTCCATATAATATAGTGAAAACCGTGCATAAACACTAGTGAAATGCTCTCACACACACTAGTGAAAACATTTACCTCTTATATAACCTACTGAAAACCGTGCACAAACACTAGTGAAAAGCTCTCACATAAACTAATGAAAACATTTACCTCTTATATAACCTACTCAAACGTTCTCATACAAAGTAGTGAGAACTGTTCATATAAACTGGTGAAAAGCTTTACCTTTCATATACACTACTGAAAAGCTTTCATATACACTACTGAAAAGCTTTCACACACACTACTAAAAAAGCTTTTATATACACTACTGAAAAGCTCTCACACACACTACTAAAAAAGCTTTCATAAACACTACTGAAAAGCTTTCATAAACACTACTAAAAAGCTTTTATATACACTACTGAAAAGCTTTTATATACACTACTGAAAAGCTTTTATATACACTACTGAAAAGCTTTCATAAACACTACTGAAAAGCTTTCATAAACACTACTAAAAAGCTTTTATATACACTACTGAAAAGCTTTTATATACACTACTGAAAAGCTCTCACACACACTACTAAAAAAGCGTTTATATACACTACTGAAAAGCTTTTATATACACTACTGAAAAGCTTTCATATACACTACTGAAAAGCTTTCATATACACTACTGAAAAGCTTTCATACACACTGCTGAAAAGCTTTCACACACACTACTGAAAAGCTTTCATACACACTGCTGAAAAGCTTTCACACACACTACTGAAAAGCTTTCATACATACTACTGAAAAGCTACGGATTTCAGTTGAAACGGAAGGCATTTCAGTTGAAACGGAAGGCATTTCACTTGAAACGGAAGGCATTTCAGTGAAACAGGAAGGAATGTCACTAACCCGGAAGTTATTATAAACAGAGGTCATTCCGGTTAGCTCTGTACATTTTGTGCAATCTCCGGCCGAATAAAATTATTGATTACTGCTGAGTAGTGATGGGTCCGGCAACACCGATGCATCGGCGCATGCGTCGAGCTCATAGAGCAACCCCCGTGTCGATGCGCGGGGAAAGTCACGTGATCGATACAGGAACTGTTTCGAACTGACGGACGCGCCAAACTGTGTTTATAAGCAGTGTTCTGTTCCCTCTAAGCTGCGCGCGTGTGCATTCGCGCATCTGGATTCAGCACGCACATCAAAGCTATGCTGCGCAGTAAATAAAAGCCAAGCTGAACTGTTCGTTCTTTTTTTAACCATTTTACAACTCTGGTGAGATGATGTTCCGCAGTCTCGCTCTGTGAGCGCCAGGTGCTGATCGGAGCGCACCACTGATGGGTTTGGCAGACGCCTTTATGGTTGGGCAGGTTGCGCTGTGCGTCTATGTTCTGAGTCTTGTGTCAGAAAAAAACGGCTGAACTACCTTGAGTGGGTTGTACATCACTCTGTCATACTCAGCGTTTCTGATTTGAAAACAGATGATATAAGTCAGGCAACTAAACACAGCGCCCGATCAACCATGAGTTGAACGTGAACACGAGCATGAAAAAAAGCCCGATCAATGGAACGCAAATAACGCGATTCACCATGGCAACGACAGGAAATAAGCTTGGAAATGCGCATGTCCTGCGAGTAGAATTAGAAATCTTTAAAGAAGGCATATGGACAATATTAAACCATAAGAAACAATGCCGTTGCTGCTGAAAACCGCTAGAGAAAATTAAGTAATATATAATAATAATAGTAATTGTTGAAAAAGTCAATGCATGCGCAATATGAAAGTTATGTGATGAAGAATTAAAGCTGTTTTCTCACACTTCACTAGTTCAACACAAAAGGGTGTGTGTGTGTGTGTGTGTGTGTGTGGAGGGGGGGGGGGGCAATCATTACTAAAAGCATTGAAAGGACATGTCAGCAAATCATGATAAAGTACAGCTTAACCAGGCAAGGTTAAGTTAAAAGTTTTATGTTTAACAGTACTCAACTAAAGCATTAATTGCCTATATTCAACATATGCAATTAATGATGGGATGGTGTGTGTTATTGAAATAACTGATATGTTCATCTTTGTGCCATTGTTCACCAATCCTTCTAAAAATGAGTTGACACTGATTGTCTTGTAGATGTTTAATCTGCCAATCTCACTTTATATTAACTACATAGGCTATATGGAATGGAAATTTAGAGCTGGAAGTGCCGAAATCTGATACAGAATAAATTATTGCTTTCATTCTGCATAGTTATTTTATTAATCTTGTGGGTTTCTGACTATGGAACACCTTTAAAGTGTAACTGAATAACATTTCTGACAGCGCAACATACAGTTTCCTCTGAGAGGTTTTCTGTGTCTCCTACGTTATTAAAAAGCTGCCGTTGGCATAAAAATGAAGAGCAGCACAAAGAAATTGTTCAGAACTGAGAGCGTTCCTTCGTTGTCTTAGAAAAGCGATGTGCGGCTGAGGATATTGAAATAAATCATCTGACGACCCCAAATGAGCCCTAGCCAGGACCATCTTCACAAAAGCTGTCTCCCCCTACTTCAGGCATGTTATTGGGCATGTTTGTTGTTTATAAATCATGTACTAAAATGCCAATTTGTTCTTTTTACATAACATTTGGCAACATTTGACATCGAAGTGGGCAGGCAGACCAAAAGTGCCAGCTAATGCTATCCAGGAGGTGCACAGATACTTGGCAGAGGGTCCCAAGATCCTATGATATACTGGAAAAACGAAAAGACAGTCTGTCCAAACCTCTTCCGCTTTTCATTACAATTTCTCTGAACTCCAGCATCATCTGTGCTTCATCGGGTATTTTCTACTGCTGGAGAAGTGATATCAAAAAAGCGTAACAGATTCAATATTCAATATCAAAACGTCGAAACAACTTATTTTTTTGAATAAAAATTTGTAAAAAAAAAAAAAATGCCAGTCCACAAGCATCCTCATTCACAACATTTTTACTTAGAGGTTATTACGTTATGATACAGGTTCACATTATTTATTGACTGTATAAAAAAATCAAAGATATTTTAAATTCAAATGAAAATATGAAATAATACAATGCAACATACGATGACTTAAATTGTATTATTGTGTATACTAGGTCATCTAATCAGTGTCAGTTAACGCTGTCAACTAGGTTGCCTGTAGGGATTTTTAACGTCCAGCAGGTGTCAGTATTCAGTGACACAGTATCGGCACAGTATCAATACAGTTTGGCAACGTGTCGAAACACTTCATGACGCCTCATCGACCCAACACTACTGCTCAGCTACCCGCTGAACACCTCACAGAAGCAGGGGCATTTCTCAACTTTATTTTGGCTTCAACGGAGACCCTGTTCCGGATCCTGTCAAATGCTACAACGCTAAACCGCTATTTCAGTAGTGTATATAAAAGCTTTTCAGTAGTGTATATAAAAGCTTTTTTAGTAGTGTATATAAAAGCTTTTCAGTAGTGTATATAAAAGCTTTTTTAGTAGTGTGTGTGAGAGCTTTTCAGTAGTGTATATAAAAGCTTTTTTAGTAGTGTGTGTGAGAGCTTTTCAGTAGTGTTTATGAAAGCTTTTCAGTAGTGTATATGAAAGCTTTTCAGTAGTGTATATGAAAGGTAAAGCTTTTCACCAGTTTATATGAACAGTTCTCACTACTTTGTATGAGAACGTTTGAGTAGGTTATATAAGAGGTAAATGTTTTCACTAGTTTATGTGAGAGCTTTTCACTAGTGTTTGTGCACGGTTTTCAGTAGGTTATATAAGAGTTAAATGTTTTCACTAGTGTGTGTGAGAGCATTTCACTAGTGTTTATGCACGGTTTTCACTATATTATATGGAAGAGTTTAATTTAACATGTGTATATGGAAGTAAATTTTGATATATGTCCCTGGGGGCACCCCATACATGGCTGCCCTCAGTGTTACCAGTTGTTCAGGGCTCAACACATTGCCAGTTTCAGGAATAGTGACCCCATAGTGTGGGTCATCAAGCATTCCACTGTCGTCCCAGTCAATATGAGGCAGGCAGAGTCCCTGCAAGAAAGACAGAGATATATAGAGAATAAAAAAGAGGCCATAATTCTGTTGCTACAACTTACTGAATATAATTTAATTCATGGAGCTAAGGATTGAAAAAAAGACTCCAAAATCCATTAATTATGTTGAAGGACCATAATAAACACATTTCAAAGAAACCAGTTTCAACGCCACCTCTCTGATGTACTCAATGTTTTGTTGTATTGGAGTGGTCAGATAAATTCCTTTCTGGTTTGAAATATAGACAATGTGAAAAACTTTATAATAGCAAGCAGAAAAAAATCCATCTTACCTTTGTGATTTCTGGTTCTACCACAGCATGCTGGATGCTTTCCATCTCCCATAACTGACTGAGTGTTAGATTCCCTTCAGTTCTGAGTGAATGGTTATCCCAGCCACTGCTGATGGTGTCAAAACTTGCTTGTAGTCTTGGGACAAATAAATAGTGACAACAGAAGTTATTTAACATGTTTGATAGGTCAAGCAAACTGTTGTCCTCTCGTGAGTGCAGCACATTGTAGTTTGTGTTAGTTCCTGCACACCACACGTCTCTCCAAAGACGTTCAATTCTGAAAGGCGAGTTAAAGATCAGATCATGGTTTAAATACGTTATTTTTCAAACGTCCGTTACACAGCGTTTTTAAATCAGAGATAAAACTAAACAGTGCCTTTAACTGAAATCTTACATGTTCTATCTGCATAGTTAGCTATTAACTTTTCACCGGGAACGTTTTGAAACTCACCTGTGGGGTGTTGATGCTGTTAGCTGTGATATAGCGTCCGTCTTCCTCAGCCAAACCGGCGCGTTTCATTTTTTTTGTGCGATACCGCACCGTTACGTCACAAACTGGGAGGTGGCAGTACTGTTCTTCACCAAGATGGCGGCCCCCATAAAAGGACCTTCAAATGAAAATTACTCTTAATTAAAAAAGCTTATTTATTGAACAGTATGTAATAATTTTATATTTAAAGTACTTTCAGCAGTTTTAATTCTGATTTTGACTTCTCCTTTAACATAGCTCACCACCGTCAGGTTGTGAATGGGTGAAAGACTGATTGTAGTGTAAAGCCCTATACAAATACAAACCATTTCTTCTGTAATGTTTTCCCTTTGTCAAACAACCACCAGGCCCTGCTTCCTGGCTTCAGCCAACAGGCCCTGAGATTCAGTTTGAAAAGCAGAAAAATATTACTGTCAGCTGTGTGTACAGAGCACCAGCATCCGACACTGAAGTCTTTACAAATTAGATGGAAACAATGTTTGCTAAGATTTACCAAAAGGTCATCTGTGGTGACTTTAATATAGATGTATTTAGTCCTAATAAGGTTTAAAAGACAGAAGAGTTTATTGATACCATGCACAGTCTAGGTTTATATCCACTAATTACAAAACCAAGCAGAATACCAACACACAGTTCAACCCTGATTGATAATATATTTACCAATTACTAGTGGTGTCCCGATATTGGTATCGGTATCGGGCCCGATACCAGTGTCAAGTACTCATACTCGTACTTGTAAAAGCAACGCGATACTCTGAACCAATACCATTTTCCTCCTGGGCTGGGCTTTCCTGCAACGCAAAGACTTGATATCACTCTATACCAGGTAGTGGTGCTATCCACCAAGAGGTTGTTTGCTGACCCTCCAAAAAAATAAAGGAGAGAAGATAAGTGAAGCTCTAACCGAATTCATTGCCATTTATGGTCAGTCGTTTTCAGTTGCAGTGATAATGTTAAGTTATTTGTGATCGATAAGTATCAATTTATTAAATACTCAGTATTGGTACTTGGAATCGGCAAGTATCTAAACTGAAGTACTTGTATTTGTACTCAGTCTGGAAAAAAATGATGTCGGAACACCACTACCAATTATATGAAAAGTAAATTGAAGAGTGGTATATTGTATTAGTGACCATCTGCCCGTGTTTGTGATCTTTTGAAGGCGCTAACATTACATACAAAGAATTACGTCAGAAGAATCAAAAAATGCATTAAGAAAAGGATTTCCAATCACAGAACTGGAAAGTTTTGTATGAAGAAGAAAATATTGAAAAAGCTTTTGAGCTATTACTCAAAATATTTATAGCACTATACAATAAAAACTGTCCAACTGTACTATTTAGTAGCAGACAGAAATAGAAAGATAAGCCATGGATAACCAAAGGATTACAAAATGCATGTCAGAAAAATAATTAACCTATATAAACAATTTATAAAGTGTTGAACTTTTGAAGCAGAGCAAAAATATAAAATGTATAAAAATAAATCAACTACTAATATGAGAAAGCATAAGAAGGAATAGTATTCAAAAATATTAGAAAATAACAAAACATAAAAGGTGTCGAGATTTGCAGGAAACGCCAGGGGACTACAGGCGTACGGAAACGTCAGGGGGCAACAGGCGTACAGAAACGCCAGGGGGCAATGCCGGGGCATAAGGAAACGCCGGGACGTATAGAAACGCCGGGGAAACAGAGGGCGTCCAACACGCCAGGGAACCGAGAATATCTAAAACGCCAGGGAAATAGAGGAACTAGGATAACTCAGGAGAACTAGAACAACCGAGAAACTAGGGGAAGCCAGAACAAAACAGAAACTAAGGAGAGCTAGAACCAGACAAAACTAAGGAACACTAGAACCAGACAAAAACTAAGGAGCGTGAAACAGCTCAAAACCAGGGAGCGTAGAAACCTTATGAGCACAGGGACCTTAATGAGCGCCGGGACCTAATGAGCGCTGGGAGAGCGCAGGAACCCCGTAGAGCGCTGGAACCCGTAGAGCGCTGGAACTAAAGAACAGAGCAGGAACTTGAGTGCGAAGGCAGGAACCTGAGAACGAAGGCAGGAACTAGAGAATGAGACAGGAACTAAAGAACAGAGCAGGAACTTGAGTGCGAAGGCAGGAACCTGGACACAGCACACACAGAGCTGATCACAGAGTTTATTGCAACAGAGGATGATGGACGATGACATGAACCAGAGTCAGTTACCGGACGGTGTTGTAGGGTGCAGGAGCTGGCTGACAGGAACGGAGCGGAGATAGTTGTCAGGATACGGAGGAGCTGGGCTGCTGCAGAACCAGGAGTGTAACCAGAGACCATGAAGACGGAGACGAAGGAACAGAAACCAGCAGCGCAGCAAACAGGAACTTAACTGAACAGACGGGGACCAAGACGTGAGGACTGGAACGGACAGGCGTGATGTTGGATTGACTGAATACGAGCCGGCAACCAGGAACAGACTGAGGTGAGCTAAATAGTGGAGTGAACAGGTGGAGCCAGTCCAAGCTAATTGCAGCCTGACAGGTGCTTCCAATCAGAGCTGCACAGAGAAAGGAGGCAGGAACTGCTAAGAGTGCAGCCTTCAGGCTGCATCATGACAAAAGGAATATGGAAAACACTATATAGGTTGATGAGAGATAATTCCTCCAACACTACTCACTCTGAATATTTCATATATAATTACAAAACCCTGAATGAAACGGAGATAGTGAATGAATTTAATGAATATTTTGTAAAGGTGGGGCCTAAATTAGCCGAAATAATAAATGACTTCCATCTACAGAATGAAGAGAGTCTCCGTTTCTGTAGCTCGATGTTTACTTGCTCATGGCTTTTCATGTGCTTATATAAATTTGTTGTTTTTCCACTGTATTTATGTTTCATTTACGGCATTAAAATATAGCCAAATGGCGCTTCTTTTCCTCTCCTCTATGGTTTTTCTGCTCCGGCGGTCTCTCTCTCTCCGAGTCCTAGGAGAAGCAGCACTGTTGTTTGTGTGTTAAGTGGAGAGAGAACTGAGTGGGCGGGCCAGGCTGAATCTGCATGCTGATTGGCTAGCGCCGCTGAGCCACGTAACGGTGCAAGACAAGAGGGGAGGGGAGGGGAGGGGAGAGGAGGGGCAGCAAAGTGCTATGACAGGGAAACTTTGGTGAATCTGCTGCAGTCAGTGCGTGCGGGAGAAAATGAAGAGTATTGATCTTTTTAAACGAATATTGTTCAATAGCAACATCAGCGTTGGTAGCGATATTATCGATGCTATGGTCGATGCGCCCACCTCTAGAGGAGACCGCTTCTGTCTCGACTCAGCTTTCCTGCAACAGTTAGCCTGGCTGGCACTGCAAATGTTCGTGGGTGTTCGAAACCCATTTGGGCCCAGGTGGCTGTCTCCCCGGTGTGAACCACTGTGAACAATCACGAGGGCTCAGGGGTAAAGAGGAAGATGTGAGAAAGGCGGCTTAGCTTTGTTGCGGTGCTGACAACCCTTCTGTGATGGGCAGTCCCCTAGAGGCCTGTAAAAGTCTCATATTTCAGTTGATTTGGCAGATGACTGGGCTGTTTTACATTACCATCTAATGTAGAACAGATTACTGGATCGATGTGTGCTTCTGTGCTTTTTTTTGTCTTTGTTGTTGTGTCTCTGCTCTGTCTTCTCTAACCCCCATTCGGTCGAGGCATATGACCGTTCATACTGAGCCTGGTTCTGCTGGAGGTTTTTCCTTCCCGTTAATGGGGAGTTTTTCTTTCCACTGTCACTTCATGCTTGCTCAGTATGAGGGATTGCTGCAAAGCCATGTACAATGCAGACGACCCTTCCTGTGGCCCTATGCTTCTTCAGGAGTGAAGGCTGCTTGTCAAGACTTTGATGCAATCAACCGGGTTCCCTTATAAAAGAAATGTTTTGACCTATCTGTATAATCTGACCCAATCTGTATAATATGATTGAATCTGACTTTGTAAAGTGCCTTGAGATGTTTCATGAATTGGTGCTATATAAATAAAATTGAATTGAATTGAATTTAAACCTAGTCTGATTTTTCTTCATGGCTTGATTGCACAACAATGGAAATAGGAAACAATTTGTAGAAATAGATAATCACAAGTAAGAATTATTAAACATAATTTGTGGGGTCCCACAGGGGACCGTGTTGGGCCCAAATTATTTAATTTGTATATAAATTACATATTCAAGTATCAGCCCTGCTAAAATACATTATATTTGCAGATGATAATAGCATCTTCTGTATTGGAGAAAACATCCAAAAACTCACAAATGTGGTCACTACAAAAATGAAAAAAAAACTGATACATTGGTTGAACATCAATAAATTATCATGAAATTTAGATAAAACAAAACTCAATGTTTGGAAACCACAATAAATTAGAAACCAATGGAACCAAAACAACCATCGACAGTGTTGATTTAGAATGGCTAACGACTGTAGGAGTGAACCCGAAATTCAGCCGGACACAGAGTTATGAAAAAAAAAGGGGGTTTATTGAAAAAAGCAAAAACAGACCAGGAGATGCAGGTGTTACCAGTCTTGAGCCCAAGCAGGTGGAGCATGTAGACAAACTGAAAAAACCACGGCTGCAGGGCACGTGTGAAGAGATATGAAGTGCTGTGAAATGATGAGAGAGGATCGGCGATCTGGCATCGAGCGGGTCAGTGAGGCAGGTATATAAAGGCAGGTGAACAGGTGAGCAGAGTTAGAACTAATTAGTGACAGCAGGTGGAAATGGTCTTGGCAGATGACTGGGCTGACTGGAAACTGAAGTGTGGACAGGGAGGTGACAAGGGCTGTTTGCTGAGGAAAGTGGAAACTAATTAGTCCAGAACACAGCAAACAAAAACCTAAATCCTGACAGAATGATTGTATGAGATAAAATTTCTGGGTGCCATATTGGATAATAAATTTAGCTGGAAACCTCAGTTCTGTCACGTAAAATCAAGAATAGCCAAAAGTGTTGCTCTGCTTATTTTATATAATAGACTACTCTCATTGTACCATATTAGATTTATTGTGTGGATGTTTTGGGGCAATACATACAAAAAAATGTACAACCACTGTACGTAATACAAAAAAGAAATCAATCAGAATATTACATAAAGTGGGATATTGGGAACATAAAAATCCAATTCTATCAAGTGTATTGAAATTCTGGGACCTTGTAATTCAAAACTGTATAATTTATGTTCAAAGTAAGAAATCGGCAAATTCCACACAATATTCCAAAAATGTTTTGTGACAGAGAGGAGAGTTCTTATTTAAGAGAAGTAAATTTAAAAAAAATTGCATTAAGGACAACCAAAATAAGTTTTTGTCTATCAGTGTGTGGGGTAGATCTATGAAATAGATTAAATGATGAGCTCAAACAAAGTGTATGAACCATCTTAAAAAACTGCACAAAAAGGAGCTTATTGGTAAATATGTTATATAGGATGGGTGTCTCAAAGGCCATGAATTCTATTGCTGATATTAAAAAAGTGTAAATAATTGCACATTCAATGATGAAAATGTAAGGTCTAATGTGAGGGTATTCTAAGGGTTTCTTTGCTGTGGAGAAATTTAAATGTTTTATGTTGATGTATATAAGAGGGGCAGGAAATCATAAGATCTTGTATCTTCTACATGTTCCTTTTCGAAAAAATTGTGTAAAATTGTTCTATTTGTCTTAATATTTTCTTTTCTGTTTTTACTTTTTGTCTGTTCGAAATAAATAAATAATGTTTTTCTTTACTCTGTAATGCTTTCTTTTGTTGTTTATGTACAGACTTCCATCTAGTTACTGAAAAGTGCTTTTATAAATAAACTTGCCTGACCTGCCTATAAAGAATATTTAACATATAAGACTGTGTGTGGCAGGCACATGGTCGTTATCTTTTTTATTTTATTTTGGGGGTGGGAAAGATAAAGAGACATCCCTTTTGGTGATGCATCTGTCTTTGAGGATGTACTTACATTTAGAGCTCCAGGTGACAATTTTAGTGTAAAACACAGACTTTTAAATACAAATCAGCTGTAGTTTTTACATGCTCCTCTAAATTAAAAAAATCCCTATATGAATGTGAAGACTAACAACAAATCATAAATTTACTTAAATTGATTAAGCCACCTCCCCTTTCATAATAATTAGCTGTAGACGTTAGTGTTAGCATGATAGTGTTGGCATTAGCAGTTTAGTGTTGCCATTAGGACGTTACTGCCAATGTTAGCATGCCATTGTTAACATTAGGATGCTAATGTTTCAGCCCTGGTCACAATGAATTATGGTCTATTTTGAAGGTCAGAACATGCCTTTTGCTTTATTATGTGATGGATTTCTAGTGCCCTTTAGTGGATGCATAATTACAGTTAGAATTTTAACCATACCACATTCAATGCTAACTCATTGTAGTGGACTACAGAGTAAACATAGTCTCAGTTATTTTAATTGAATTCCTGTTTTATTTCACTTCTCATTTCAGGTCAATGTTTTTCACCAGTAATCTGAGTAATCTCAGTTTATATGAAGAACTGTATCTGTTGAAAGCTTATTCAGATGTTTTCTTTTTTGTCTCCCTGCAGAAGCTGCAGGCATAGTTAGAGGTCAGCAGGTCCAACTCAACTTGTTGTTTCTGGCATTCACAGAAAAGGAGTGGAATAGGTGTGTCCCTCCAAACCATCTGATTTCAGACAGAAAAAAATCTTGGATGACACAAATTCTTCACATGCCCATTTTAGCTAACTTTAGCTGCAAGGAATAATATTTCAGACAGCAAATAAATCTGCCAGGACACCACTTTGTTGAATCTTTGCAGGAAATCATGCGTTTTCGTCTACACAGGGTTTTACTGGACACCCAAATGAAAGACTGGAAGAAAGCCAGGACAGCAGAGAAGGTCAAACCCTCGGCCATGAAGTGAATAGTTTAAAGCTGTGGAGGTCAAGCTCTTAACATGCAGACTAGTGAAAAGTGCATAAAAGCAAGTTTGTGTTTTAGCAGAAACGGTAGACAAAGGAGGCAATCTCTGAGCCCTGCAAGAGGTAAACGTGACATCCAGTTTGGGATTATGATTACAAAGAGTCTAAGAGAGAACGAGAGAAAGGAAATTCCAAACTAAGCAATAACAAGGTGCTGGCGCCTTTCACCATCAGATTGATCTGGTGCGTTTTGGACTTGAGTTTTTTCCATGACGCTCTGCTGTGCTTTCTTTGAATACTTCTTTGCAAAAAAATGGGAGCAAAGGTCAACTGAAGCCAAATGTGTCTAGACTTGCACATATACGTGCACTTACAATTTGGACAGATAAACACAAACCATACTCAAGCTGAGGCGCCTTTTGTTTTGCTGCCTTATGTAATCCCGAGATACACAAAGTGCACAACCTTCGACCTGTCTTTTCTGGGGAAACCCGAGACATTCAGTCAACTGTGCAGTTTGCAGACATGCTCACATGAATGCACAGTGCCTAACAGCAACCTTACTGTTGCATGTATGTGATCAGTGCACAAATATAGAGGCTCAGAACCCCAATTTCAGGGTGCACTAGACCTCTGCAGAACAAGCCGCTTCACAGCAGTGGGCTGAGGATCAGCAGAATCAACAGAGCAGCAGGCCTACTGTCCAGTCTACTGCTTGACTTAATCCCTGCAGAAAGCCCAGAGGGGCTTCTTTTCTGTTTCTGATCCACGTTGGATTTCCAGGTGGCACGTAGGCCAGAGGTTACATGTCTGATTGTCCAGATTCTGGTCAACTTAGCAAATGGGAGACTTGGCCAGGTGGTGGAGAGTGGAAAGTTTTTTTTTGACACATTGTAACATGACAATATGTGAAAATGTTCAAGGGGTTTGTCCATTTAATTAAATTATATACAAAGTTCCAAACCATTCTCATTACTTTATATTTTGTGTCCAATGAACCACATTTCCTGTACTATTTTAGGGTTGTCTTGATCAATAGATTTTTAGGAGTACTCAAAGTTTTTCTTTTTCTCTATGCTTTTGTATTCCGTGTCCGAGTCCTTGCTTTTGGGGAACTTAAATGAAAAATGTCAGTGACTTTGTGTCTCATCTGTTCTTAAATTACTTTAGATAAGGGCATGATTTAGCTAACTTCATGTCGTCAAATAGGCTCTATTTAAGTAATTTATAGATTTTTAGGTAAAAACAGATCAAATCTGTAGGGAAGCAAATACTATTTCATAGCACTGCAAAGAAATCCGCCTAAAAACCTGTGTATACCTTGATACTGGTAACTTGCCCTTGCCTAGGTTTTGGTTTTACTGCTGTGATGGAGTGGCAACCTGTACAGAGGGAATCCAATCTTTAACATGAGCGCCCTCTCCAGCCCACTTTTGGGACCCTTAATGTTCCTATTATTGCCAGAATGGGACTTAGGTAAAATAAAAGAATAATTCTTGTAGTGGTACATCCATCTTACAAGCAGTAGATGAGAAAAAATAGAATCCTATTTTAATGTTGTTGACAGTTTTAGCAGACTGTAAAATGGAGTTTAAATGAAAGTTCAAGCTGGAAGACTCGCGTCCCTTCAACGCACCTGCTCAAGCGTCCATGCTCCAGCCAATCGCATCAGGACTTTGCTTATAAGGTGCCCCACACATGGATCTTCCTGCTCTTCAGCTGAGCTTCGACAGAGCGTCAGCTGAGCTTCATCATTGAATCTAGCTGCATCATGTCTGACTTCAAGTTTGATCATATGTCCGATTCCCGGAGCTGTCTCGTCATGATTCCTGGTCCTCCTTCCTCCAGCGCTCCCGTACCAGCGTTCGTTTGACAACTCCGCCTCCATGCTACCTCCTTGACTTTGCAGCTTAGAGCTTCTGGCTTCTTCTGGCTCTGGCCTGTATTCCTCTCATTGTCATCTCACTGTGTGATGCCCCACGGTGACTCCTCTCCCTCCTCCATTCCTTCTCCCCTACCTCCTCCTCCTGCTATCCGGTGTGGCAATCACTGCTCAAATCTGCCAATCCTGTTCTGAATTGGCACAAGGCCACCCAACCACAGGTGGTTCCCTCTGGCGCATCACTGGGCCCGTCTTCTGCAGCAGTCTTGTCCGATCTCCTTTCTAGTGCTTCCCTCAGCCCAAGCTGAACACCTCCTTGCCATTGACATTGACGCTTCGTTCATCCATTCATGAACTTTCTTCAGTGATCATTTTAGTTCATAGCCTATATCAAGGAACACATCTGCCTTCACTGTCGCTAAACGACATGGCTCGTAAGGTGATATGTATCACTCCAATTATGTTTCATGTGTAAAAATCAGCAGCTGTTTAAGCATTTGTCGTTTACCACCCTAGCATGCTCACATTTAAGCAGATAATTTTTCTATGCATTCTGACTTTTCACGCAACCTCCGCCCCATGAATCTGCAGGTGCCGTTCTTTAATTCAGTTTCCATTCTAACATCTCCCGAGGTCGAACAACACGTCACATTTCTAAGGGCGTTTCTACCGTCTTTTGAAGATACAATTTTGTTATACACATTTGTGTGTACATTTATATGGCTAAGTCAACAGAATTTGGCAGGTTCACTGGTTTTGTCCTCTTGAGGAGCCCTGAGGTTGGGGCCGGCTCACTTACGTTGGTTTAGGGAGTAATCTTGAGGGCACGCCTGCGTGCTCTCAGTAACAGGAGGCATAATATAACAGCTCCAAGCTGGGATCATCCTATAAATATACTGGAATTGCTCACCATGTGTTTAAGTTCTGCCAGATAGATCTAGGTCTAGTGTTTGCCATCCTTGCTGGCTCAATGAAGGATTAATGTGAATCTTTTCGGTTCCGTAAATGAACATAAAAAAAACTCCGTTATTCCTGAACATGCTTCCTTTAAACGTCATCTAGACCTCTTGCTTTCTCCTCACTGCTCACTCTTAGGGTTTCATAGTCAAGTTGATTTGCATAGCTTATCTCAGCTCAAGGTGGTTCAAACACTTTCCATCATATTATGGAGACATCTATCACATTGAAACTGTCACAGTTTGTCAGACCAGCATCAAACATTTAACGGTGTAGCCGCACCTCCTGCCACGCACACATTCACACTTTCTTCAGACTGCGTACATAAATCAGAGGTGGTTGTTCGCCACCCATTAGGAGGTTTACAAAGGCCTTATGATAGGGCATTTAAATCACCACTTTTCTCTTTTGATTTAGCCCTCTTGGGATAGTAGTTACAAATTTTCAGGAAAGTGACATAATTGACTTTTCCCTCTTCTGCTACACGACAGTCCGCGATATACAGCTCTTCAAGACAGTTGGGCAAATCACGTGCTTGCAAGGTCGCTTAAACCATGCCAGCTCACCTCTCCCAGCGGCACGTCTTATGTCCTGTGGGATCCAGGTTTCTATCTTATTGTAAGGCTTATTTAGGCTGGAGGAGCTCCTTCCTAGACCCTCTTTATTGCTTAAAAAAAGCTTGAGTTCTTTCTCATCACCCTCGATTCTGAAGAGTGGTCACCTCACTCCCTGAGTACAACTATCTCACATCCGTAAAATTTCTCCGTCCCCCATTTCTCCTCTAGTTTGTCCTAAACGGCATCTCTCTCCCTGGGCCTCCTTAATCTTGCCTCACATTCCATTCCCCAGGCCATTCCTTTATATCCCACCTGCTGACCTGGCTACTTTTGTGCCTTCTCTACCAGGCCACCCTAGTGATTGGCTGTCACTCGATTTGGTTTTGGTCCAATCTTAACCGGAACGCAATCTCCCTCCACAAATTGTCGTAGTCTCGGCTGACTACTTTTATGGACCCAGCTCCATCTGTACATTTTAGGGATTCATACAGGGAGAACGGTTTGCAAATATTTGGTCTCCTCCTTTCCACAGTCTGAATCATGAGCTTTCTACTAGATTCACCCATCTCATATCATGCTGCCTCTGGGGCTGTCTCTCAAACAAAAATGCATCCTGCTTCACGTTATAATGCAAACATTATATGTTATGGCGATTGTACTGAAACAACAATTTCCCCCTGGGATTATTAAAGTATGTCTGATTCTGATTCTGATTCTGAAACATGGACTATGCCATTTCATGGATGCTTGTCTTTCAAGACTATCATGCCTTACCTCCGCTGCATCACTGGGAAGCAGCATCACCTTAAGCTTCCTACAATCAGTTTATTAGCAGGTATTTGTTTTCTCCAAAAGCCTTCAGTTCATCCTGAGCACTTCAAACTCTGCTTTAATATTTCTAGTCTATTCTCAGTCCAACCATTTGGAATTGAAGCAGCTACTATTGTATCATCCCATGTATTTCCTTCAGTATCCCTCCAACAGCTCGTCATGGTCCTCCTTCAGCATTATTTTCTCATATTCATTCAGACCTTTCAGTACTAACGCCACAATAATATCAGCTCCTAGATAAGAACATCCAGCAATTTACTGGTAATGGTTGGCCTTTCACAGGTCTATTCTATATTTCTAGTCATGTCCCGCCTCATTGCATTTCATCTCTCTCCTATACCTTCATAGATTGGCTACTCTTGATCTTTCTGCACCTGAACCTGCAAACCTGCTCTTCTTCCACCCAGACAGGTACTGCCTATTCATTTCACACCTTCCCCTGTCGGGCACAGCTCAGTCAACACTCTCTCTATGCCTTTGCTGGCACGAACAACAGCATCATTTCCTCTCTACGCCTTGTCAGGCACAGTCAACACCATCATTCCCTCTATACGCCTTTGCAGACACAGCCAAGCCCACACCCTCTCTATGCCTTTGCAGGCATGCCCATGCCCTCTTTACACCTTTAAGGTACGCCCCCCCACCCCCCAACCACACACACACATACACACACCCGTCCCCCCAACCACAAACCTACCCCACACAAGTCCCTGCAGTAAATGCATCTTTCTTTTGTGTTCCTGGAATGCTGTGTTTCAAACACAACTGATGTTTTTTTAATTGTATTTCTTTTAACAAAGTACATTCATAAAAAAGGCCTATTAATAAAATATTCATCCAAATATTTCCATTTTACATGCTACTTTTACTGAAACATCACAAACAAAGGGCCTACTTTTAAAATTGAACTGTCATTAGAGCAAATTCATAAACTATTGTTTTCAACAGCAGACAAACTGAACTAAACAGATGCCAATGTCAAACTGAACTCACGTCAACTGAAATAATAATAAAAAAGATAACCTGAATTTAACAGACGTATTCCATATTCCGATTTACGTTTTTAGGCTAATTATACACAATTTAAACCTATTGCTATTTCAACAACCAAGCATTTTATTAGATGTTATTTCTTATCTGATGTATTTCTGATGTTTGGCACTTTGTTTTGCCTTGTGTTAAAGTTATCTTTAAATAATGATGACAATGATAATGATTATGATCAGAATAAACGTTTGCATCACCTCCCAGAAGCTGGAAAGAAAAGAGACTATTTTAGACTAAATATTTTAGGCTAAAATATTAAACTTTTTTCTTTTTTTTTTTCTTCAATCCCACTGTTATGTTTAGTGATTTCTGCCAAAGGCTGCAGCATTTTGATTGAATCCATCTGAATGCAGTATTTGCAAGCCATACGCTGATTGGATGAAAAAAAACCTGTCTGTGATTGGCTGGTGGAGTGGACAGTTTTTGAAGTCGCGAGTGCAGAGACAGAGTCGAGCGAACGCACAGCTGGTGTTGAGCGTTGAATGAGCAGGTCCAGCGCGCGAGCAGAAATGGAACTGAGCGCGAGGACAGAGCGTGGGTTGGGCTTTTATGAAACCTGAAGTAATGTAGAAAAAAAAGGTTTGAGAAGACCATATATTGAAGTTTTTGTGCTTGTTTAATTATTTTTGTGTGTCCTGTCTGGCAAAGTGGCAATAGGAACTGTTGTCTTAATGCCAAAAAGAGCCCAACCGATTTTCCTTTCACAAGTGGAGCCTTACTGCGATCGCCACGGTGCTCCACTTGATTTATATGTGCAAGAAGCTTTATTAGATTACAAACAACCAATGCCTTGATACCATCACTGAAGAATACACAGTTTGATTCAATAAAAAATGTATAAAGTGACAACTAAAGATCATAATAGGGGTTTTCTGTATAGAAGTGAATCTGTAAGTACTTTAATTCAAGCACCTGGTGCTTGTTTAATTCTAAGGTGGTCCTAACACCAGAAATTAATTTAAAAAACTGGAAAAAGTAGTCCGTGCATTTGTAACTTCAAGGCTGGACTATCGTATTTCAGGAAGTCCACAAAATGCACTTCAAAGCCTTAAGCTGATCCAAAATACTGCAGCAAGAGTTCTGATAAAAAATTAAGAAGAGAGATCATATTTCTCCTCTTTTAGCTTCACTTCATTGGATTCTTGTTAAATCCAGAATAGAATTTAAAATTCTCCTTCTCACGTATAAAGCCCTTAATAATCAAGCTCCATCATATATCACAGATCCGATGTTCCTAAAAGAGCACTTTGCCCTCAGACTGCAGGTCTACTGGTGGTTCCTAAAATCTCTAAAAGTAGAATGGGAGCCAGATGTGTTAGTTAAGACTAGGCTTAAAACTTTCCTTTTTGACAAAGCTTATAGTTAGAGTGGTTTAGGTTATCCTGGGCTATTGCTGTAGTTATGCTGCGACAGGCTTAGGCTGTTGGAGGACATCAAGATCTATTTCTCTCAGTCTGAGTGATTGCTGCAAAGCCATCGAAAATGTAGACTGCCCACCGTGGCTCTGCGCTCTTTCATTAGGAGTGAATGCTGCTTGTCAAGACTCAATGCAATATGCTGGGTTTCCTTAGATAGGAAACTTTTTGAACAATCTGTCTGGATGATATGATTGAATTTGACTTTGTAAAGTGAATTGAGATGACATGTGTTGTGAATTGGTGCTATATAAATAAAACTGAAGTGAATTGAATTGAAAATACTTACTTTTGTTATTTTACAAACAGAATAAACATTCCATCTTTAACAAATAATTTTTGCAGTTCAGGTTTAATAAATTTAACCATGAGATGAACAAATGTAGTCCTACCTCAATACAAACTGATATATGTTCTGTAACATTTGGACTCTATTCATTTGCTGCTGTGAGTTAAAGTTGATGGTAACTCATGTTTTGACATGTTTGAGCTTGCTGCAGTTCCTATGCTAGTTTATGTCCTGTACAATTTGCCCCAGAGTTCACCCAGCGGTGCCTGCAGAATGAGCTCTGCCCGGTCTTGGATGCGGCCGCGTAGATACATGCCAGAGCCTGTGCAAAGATGACTTCTTTGGGCCAAAAAGCCTGGGAGCTTAACAAATCTTAACTCTGCTGGGCTTCTATCTCTTGAAATCACTGCCAATAGGCCTTGTAAAAGTTTCTAAACCACAATTATATGCAATACCTTAAGCAATGCTTCGCTACAACACATGACCGCTTTAACAACTAAGAGCTACCTAAAAATAGGAGTTTAGATGATGATCCAATGTTTACAACATTTCTATCCATCTACCAACTGACTTAGCCAGAGTCAAGTTTTACCATTATATCTTCCCTTTACAGCTTTATCTTTGTGCATCCCAGTACAACTTATTAACTGGTTTCCGTGGAAGTAATTTTAGGATTTATGCATGCATTAAAAATTCGGATTGTTTGGAAAATGAAAAACTCTATAGCTAACATCATCATTCATATGTAAATAGCAAATGTTGATATAATACATTCGATATAATGCCACAAAAATTCACATAAAGCAGGTACAAAAATTTTCCAATTTTTGTTAAAGTGAGACTACAGTTGAGTCATAGTTGTTCATACACATGGATTAGCATTTTACAAGCATTTTACAAATACTGAAAGAAGAAACAATAAAACAGGCAACACTAGGTAAATGAAATCAGTGCAAATGTAATAAGAGAAGTAAAGAAATAATAGAAAATAAAATCTCAAAAGCGAGTGCAAAATGAAAAATTACATAAAACCAACAGGTGCAACAGAAATAATATTTGAATAATACTTTTGTATTAAACAAGATGATGTGAGACAAAATTTTAACATTGTTTTTAAGAACACCACCAATCAATTCTTCCTTTCTTGTAAATGCTACTTTTTTAAAGAGGCTTTTTATCTGTTTACAACAATTTAGTTCAGATTTAACTAGTTCATATATTAAAATTTTTGAATAAGTTGGTTATAACGTTAGAAAAAGCATCAAAGTACGCTACATACGCTAAGATCACGTTACTGTCAGAGGATATAGTAAACATAATACCACAGTTGTGTGAAAGAAAGTTGTAAACATTATTAGTAGCAGCTGAATAAGTTGTCCACTGATACATGTATTTTACATGTTGTTTTGTTGTTTTCAAGCCAAATAAAAAATTAATGAGTTAATTATAAAAACGTGACTAATCAGCTGCTCTACTCTGCCACTTTTATTTGCACTTCAGAAAAGTGTGCCAAAAACACCAGGATGAGGTTTATGATGTATAGAACAGTTTAGAAATCTCAAATTTTGATTCCCATTAGTGCAGAACATTTATTTCAGGATATTTAAGCTTTTGAAACAGAGGTAGAAAGCTGCAGTCCTCATTCTTTAAAACTATAAAAAAGCCCTTTACTTTAAGGAGGAAAGGAAATCCTATTGTAGATCCTAACTTTAGAATCATTAACAGTTAACAGTAAGCTAGTGTTGCCAAGTGTGCTTATTATTGCCGATTTTGGCCTTGTTTCTTTCTAAAGTCACTTGTAAATTTCAGTCCATGCCATTTTTTTGGGCTTGTTCTTGGATGTGAAGTCGCTTATTTGGGCTTGGTTTTTTTTCTGACAGAACGCCTTTTGCTGGTTATCGCACCGTGCAACAAAAACTATTACAGCAGAAATGAAATGAAATCTGCAAATATTGACAAAACTGGAATATTATTCAGTGAGGCATTTCCACAAAACATTATAGGGACCAATTTCTCTAACTTCGAACTTGAATAACTTGGTTTTATCATTTTTGTTAATCACTGTGAAAGTGGGCTTATTTTGGCGGCTGGAGCTGCGTGACGTATAGTGAGAAACAGCAAGCTACAACACAACGCAGAACAACCAAGGACGTTGTTACTTTCCAGTTGTTTACTTGTAGCCATGGAAGAAGAAGCCTTCTTTGAATTTGAAAAAAATGCCGGAATATTTTGCGAGAGTAGTGGGTATTTAACCACACCAGTATGTATCTAAACCTATAGCTGGATCTCCGGAATCAAGGGAGAACTCTTAAGGCTGGAATTCTGTTTATGAAGACCGTCAGGGTCAAGACGATACGGGGAATGACTGATTTAGGACAGTTAACTAAACTTGCCTGCAAGATGAATTCTTACGGTATTTGTGTGTTTACAAGAAACCATCTTGGACCCAGTGGCGTATCCAGAAATTGCTTTTCGACCGGGCCTAATAAAAACATGGTATATAGTTGAGAGTAAGTAAATTTGGAACTTGCACGTTTGTAACTTCACTATGGAGAAGATACAGGCATGAGGAGAAGGAGAAAATACCTTCTCTGTTCAAGTTAACATCCTTGAATTGACAGCAGAAACAAATAATCTGGACCCATCACCTATAATGATTTACAGCCACAAACACAGTGGAGTAACTTCTGGATCATTTAAACTGCAGCAGGCTGTCAAAGTCATTATTTCTGTTTCTGAATGCTATGTCACTAAGCAATGGCGTGGTCACGCCCAGGATAAATGAAACCGTTTTTTTTAATGAATAGAAAACTTCTGCTCTTTTTTTTCTTTTATTAAACACAATATTGCAGTTAACAGTCAAAAGAGGGGAAAATACAGTTGGCTGCATGTGGCAGTTGTTATGCTGCGTCTCTGCGCATAATCCAGCTGCTGTGTTTTCCCTTCTGTTCTTCTCCTGCTCTTGTAAATTGTTACATTTAATAAGCTTTCATCACCTTTCACAGCGACAGGTTTGTTATCTCAACCTCCGCCCTGACCAGACATTGTTTTCCCAGTATTTGCGCAGGGCACCTCTAAGTGTGTAATTAGTGTGAGGCATGGACTCCTGCTTTGCCTTTAACCCCCCCAGCATTAGCTTTAAGCCTATTGCACCTTTATATCGTATCCCCAAATTCTAGTATAGACGCAGCCCTTTAGGCTCTGCGCTTCACTGTGCCTCACTTTTCTACACAGCCTAGATGGCTACAGAAAAACAATAGGCTATTTGGGAACTGATTGACTGTCCCAGCATAATTTATGTTCAATGATACCAGGTTGAGGCGGTGAGGGGAGCAGAAACAATTCTCCTTTTCCATCCTGCACTGTGTGCGAGTAATAAACATAGCGAAATGCTTAAATACAGACTGTAAAGCATTCTTTTTAAAGAGGGAGGAAGAGGAGTGAGGGGTCTGGGCTGAAGCTCACAATGTTACAAGACCTCAAAAATGGACCTTAAAACTACACACCGACACTACCGTGTGACTAAATTGAGTAGGAGCACCTGAATTCAAGTGCAAGGCGATGCAGCAGCCCCACAGCTCTCCTACACCAAAAAAGAATCGGCCGCTCTGTTGTTTCCCTGTGCCCCCCCCCCCCCCCCCCCCAAAGCCACCCATTGCTACGCCCCTGCTTGGACCGCTCCTGCTTCAACTGTTTTGAGACCAAAGCAAAATCGGTTTGGGCCAATCACATTGCAGTATTATGGTTTAAGGTGGGATATACCACTGTGATGAAAGCAATGGCTGCCAAGCCCACAGCAGAATCAACATAAGTATGACCTCACGCGTCTGTTTTGACAGAATCCACAATTTCTACTCTGAAAGAAGAACAGCAAGAGGTGCCTTGACCAGCATAACTGGTTTCTCATGACACCTGCTGCTTACATTTTCATTTGATACCAAGATTGGCTAAAAACAACCTTTGGTAGGCAGGCACTAGGTGTCACTTCATCCAATTAGCTTGGAAAGTTTAGTTGAATGTCCCTCCTTTCCCCAAACAGATTTGATAGAAGCAGTCCCAGATTGATAATGTGCAGAACACATTATCAATCAGGCTTGCCAGAGTAATAGTGAACGGCACTACTTTCAAGTTGTTAACAAGTAGCCATGGAATAAGAAGCCTTTATTGAATTTGTCGTTTTTCAGGCTGTTCAGGCCCGTTTCGAACAGTTAATAGCAACTCACTGGACCATGATCAACCTGTACTCTACCATTTGCTGCTGTTGAAGAGCGGTATGCTATTTGTCCTAAGTATTTTTTTATTTGTTTAGTGCTTCTAGTTGTATGTCATGTTAGCTAAGTTCAAAACACTTTTCATTTCTCCTTTAAGACTTGCTCAAGTTCACGAACAAGAAAAGTCCTGATGGATAGAAATACAGAACTAAATACATTATACTGTACAGAAACTGACTCTGTATTAACAGTGTGGTGGGCTTCTTGTTGGGCTTCTTTCGGGGTTGTTTTCATAGAGCTGGTTGCTTGTTCCTCTGGCAAGATATGGCAACACTGTTCACAGAATTCTTGTAGTGCTCACAAACACTTGTTTATCTTTTCTGTCACCATTTTCTGTCAGCAAAAAATGCTAACAAGACTCACTGTTGGAACCAACTGCTGTTGGCCAGTTTCCTAGCTGGAACTACACCTGCGATGAGTTAGGGCTTTGCAAGATAGACTTTACATTGATGAGACTTATCTTGACCTATGATATTGTTTGTAAGGCCAACAATGGCAAACATGATTTTGCCTTGACAGAAATATTTTCTTTTAGCTTAGGTTTATAAATAATTTACTGTGCGAAAATAGCAAGACTTTTGTTTTGAAATAGCATTGACCAACAGTTCTTCTAGGTTTTTGAAGGTTTTTTAAGGTTTCTCTTTGGAATTTATTTTGTTTAACAAATTTCAAATTATTTATGTCCATTAATTTTATTTCTAATTAAGATCGTTTGGCATATATCATCAGGAATACAAATTCACCAACATTCAAGAGATAAACCATGGTTTTGTCAGAATATATAAGACTACTTGTTAAATCTGGTTTTAATTAGAATTTTAGAAACATCTTAGTCACAAATAGATGCTGTTCATTATTCATCTTTGTAATTTCATGTTTTCTATATCTTGTCATTTGGTACCCAAATTTTAGGAAACAAATAAAAGTTGCCATAGGACGTTTCACACAGTTTGTCAACTCAAATCTGCTCTCAGGATGTTTCATCAAATAGTTCAAGTGGTTTTTTTATAGGTCATATAACATTTGCACCATCTGGCTATTTTACTCCAAGCTTCCTGTAAAGAGAGTTGTTTGAATGCAGTTATTATCTACCAAGCATAGGGTCACTAATAGTTATTAGGTTTAGGATCATAGGACATCATCAGTTTTGTAAAAAAAAAAAGTCAGCTGATCCAAACAGGAATTCTTACCTAACCAATACAAATTTTTTATTTAACCTAAATTAAAATATGTGATACTTAAATATATTGCATATGCATCACTGTGGTTGTACTAGACAATGACAGCCACAGGAACTAAAATTATAATTTCATTTAATTTTACGAAAGAAAAAACATCCAAAAGTATTGATAATCCCCAAAACATTATGTGGAGGACAAAAGCAGAACTTTTTGGAAGGTGAGGGTGCATCTGTTGCAAAATTAAGACAGTTTTTCAGGAAAAGAATATCCACCATGGTTGTAGCGTGATGGTCTGGGGCTGCTTTGCTGCTTCAGGAGGTAGACAACTTGGTGTAACTCACGGAACCATCAATTCTTATCTCAACAAGGAATATTTGGTTAGGGTTGTGACATTAACCTCAAGCACACTTAATTTATGTAGCACGACGGCGGTGCAAAGCTCACCAGTAAGAACATTTCTGAATGGCTGAAAAAAGGGCTTAGTGGCCTAGTCAAAGGCTGCACTTAAATGCAATTTTGATGACGTGACATTCACCCTTTACCTATACACATTTAGCCCTTAATCTGGCTGAATCACAGCAATAAAATTAAAACGAGTAGGCCAAAAACCCTATGTTGATGTCAGATAGCATGGAATTAATTTACACTTTTATGTTGATGACACTCAGCTATATTCATCCATAAATCCTGATGAATCCAATCAATTAGTTTGACTACAGGCATGTCTTGATGACATCAAAACCTGGATGACTTTAAATTTCCTGCCTTTAAATTCTGAAAAGACAGAAGTTGTAATCATTGGTTGTAATCCCCCAAAAATAAACTTCTTAATCTAGATGCCATTAAATTGGCCTCTGGTAATAAAGTAAGACATGCCAAGACATGTCATTTAAATCCAGGATTTCCTTTTTTCACCTCCGGAATATCGCCAAAATTAGAAAAATTTTGGCGATAAAAACTAGTCCATGCATTTGTTACTTCAAGGCTGGACTATTGTAATTATATACTATCAGGACGTCCACAAAACACAGTTCAAAGCCTTCAGCAGATGTAAAATGCTGCAGCAAGAGTTCTGATGAAAATCAACAAAAGGGTTCAAATTGCTCCAATTTTAGCTTCCCTTTATTGGTCTCCTGTTAAATCAAGAATATAATTTAAAATTCTCCTTCTCACGTATTAAGCCCTTAATAATCAAGCTCCATCATATATCACAGATCCGATTACCATGTATGTTCCTAAAAGAGCACTTTGCCCTCAGACTGCAGGTCTACTGGTGGTTCCTAAAATCTCTAAAAGTAGAATGGGAGGTAGATGTATTCAAATTACTTCAAGGTTTTTGGATGTTTCTGTTGTTTAAGACCTTCGAGATGTATTCTTGTGTCTAAATCATTCCTATCAGTTGTAAGTAACTGCTTACAAAAACAGTGTGGAATTTCACTACATCACGCTTAGATACAGCTTCCTGTTATTTTTGGTTTTATGAAAAAGATAACAGAATTTACTCCAAAATGACAATAGATGAAATAAAGTGTTCAAAACATATTTAATCAGATAAATTACTATTATTAATAAGTTAGAAATGTATGTTATACAAGTCATGTTAGCTCAACTAGCAACTTGTTGCAACTATTAACCTCAATATCAGCAACTCAAATATTTGTTATAAATTTGTATTTTCTGTCTCTTCCCACCAGTGTGGGTTCAAAGCCTTCGCCCACCCTCCAGTGTCAATAGTATGTCAGACATTGTTTGTACTGTCTTTAACAACCATTGCCCAAAATAGTGGGGTGGGAAGTTATTTTCTTTCTCAATAAGTACGAGGAGATTTGTGGCATGGATATGTCTGAAGTCAACGCCTCGGGGGGAGATGGTGCAAATACCCGTTTTTAGGTGGGATTTTTCAGGATGGGTTCGAGGGATTATCTCGCTGCTATTTCAGGCCTGCCGGATCTGCCTGGACACCCCTGAAGGTACACAGGAATGCCCCTTCTCAATGAATGTGATTCCAGTCCCCGGAGGGCATGGGTTGTTTTTAGCTTCCTTTTGTTTCTCTAGTTTTCCTTCTCCATGACAACTTTCTCCATAACAGCACAACATTATGTTTTCCTTACTTATTATCATGAACTAAAATGGACTCAAATAACAGTTGGGCCTAAATTAACTCTGACAGAGTACTGTTTTTAGGATTAATAAGCAGTCAAAATCAACATGTTTTTTGAACCCTTTTTGTAACTCGTCTACTAAAGAATACAGAATATTTTAGTCTTTTTAAGTAAAATTGTTCTCTTATCAGGTCATACGTAGTGTTATTCTTGTCAAAACAACAACATATCAGTCCAGACTGATACAGTCAACCTTACTCGGATGTAGGGTTCTACAGAAACCAAATAACAACAACAAGCTTTTGTGTGCTTTGTTTGAAAAGGAAGAATTTATGATTAAAACCAGCCAAGGTTTCATCAAAATGAAATATTAAATAATTTCATTGGTCCAAATATGACAATTAATACCATAAAAGGAAATATCTCCTGCCTGTTTTCACCTGAAATCGAAAGTCCTCTATAAAATTGTACTTGACGTGGCTTGCAATTTGCCCAAACACGATGGAGACCATATGTAAACCTTTTTTTTTTTGGGGGGGGGGGGGGGGGGGGGGTAAGCACCAAAAATATAATATCAAGAGTGTGGTGTCACCTAGGTAAGCAGTATGTTGGGTCTGTTTGCCTTGTATTGACAGATTTCCTGCACAAAGGGGGGTAGACATGTTCCCCTGTTGCACAGCTGACTTTATCGAATTAATGACATGTCAGCTCATATCTGGTTCAGGTAACAAATTGGACAGGGAAATGTTCACAGTAATACTATGACTTCTTTATACTAACAATAATGATAAGAGAAAAATAAAACATAAAAATATTAAAACATGAAGAATTCCTTCCTCTTCTTCTCATAAACATGAACGCGGTTCACTTCATGCGACATTCAGCCATGTTCAAAGTCTACGGTGACAGCAGTGGAGCTACAATGAACAGCTAACTGCTAGCTGACCAGATACATAAACACTAGAAGTGTGCATGCACAGCCAGCAAGTGGAAACTAACGAGGAACATGCATACACACTGGCAAATTGTGAGCCAGTGACGTGCAGTCAGGGGAGGCAAGTGAGGCCAGGCCTCACC
Organism: Fundulus diaphanus; assembly: GCA_037039145.1. NCBI lineage: Eukaryota > Metazoa > Chordata > Actinopteri > Cyprinodontiformes > Fundulidae > Fundulus > Fundulus diaphanus. The sequence continues at coordinate 6,803,524 of CM073139.1, forward strand.
TGTCATCATGGAAAGAAAGAAAATATATAATGATGATAACATAATATAAGTAGTGATTCATTCAGTAATTGTTAATAAAGAGTTAAATTGTCATCTAATTTCATCAATTTTGATCATATTTTCTTCAAAATCGCAGAATTTTTACTATTTTCCATGTAAATCCTTGTTGGCGCTTGATAGCGAAACCGGTGAGGCCGCAGCAAGCTTGGCCTCCCCTGGGATTGCGCAATCCCATGTTAACTGCGCTAGTTAACATTCTGTGAATGCATCATCCTGTCTCTAGATCATAAATTCAATTGTTAAAACAGTTATGACCTGATTTTCCACAATTTAATGTATGTGGATTACGAATTGTGTTTTGGTCATCAAACTGTGTCCAGGTAACATGTTTTCGTTTGCTGCTGGGCGATCATAAAAGCCAAAGAACTGGTTGTAGGTGAGGCAGGCAGTTCCTTGGCCTCTAGGCAGGGGGCGCTCAAGGGGCACCGCTTGTGATCCCAAAACTGTAGAGTCACAGCAAGTTATGGATGTATTAGCGAGTTTTGCTAAACAAGTAAAGCACTAAAAAGAATCAAAACATACAGCTGGAACAGGACTCTTCAAGGAAGGCTTTCCTCCCTGGCAGTGATCTCCATTGAGACTGAGAGACTTTTAAAACTGAAGAAGATAAAGAGAGCTTTTACCGGAAAATGACCGATATTTTTGTGCAGAAAGAGCGCCACATGGACTTCATTTATAAGTAGAGGTAAGACAGCGCTAATTATTCATGTTTTTTTTTGTAATGAAATGTGCGTAATGTGTGTTATAGTCTTTGAAGTGGTTACAAATGCAGAAATCCATCATAGCTCCTAAACTGTTACCAATCAAACGACAAATAATTTATTTTTGTTTTTCTCATAAAAAAATCAATATTCTTTCCATGTCTCTTGGTGAATTTATTTGGTACAATCAGTCTCCTTTAGCACGTTACAATGAGTCTACTCTGTAGAGTGTATATATTTGTAAATCTGACTCTGATGACGTCAGTGCCTCACCAGCTATGAACCCTACCGCACGTCACTGATGTGAGCGTATCAGAATGATTGGCATGTGGGTAAACCAATAGATATGAAGATACCCCCAGAACTTGAGGGACAGAGGGGAATGAAAGCAGGAACAAAACTCTGTCAAATCCATGCCCTTTGGATTGAGGGGCATGGGTGGGTTAGAGTTTTTACAGACCTGCAGCTCCCACAAAAAATTATTTTTTTAACCTCCCTTTTGTTATTACATAATGTATTTACTACTGGACGGACCATTTTACCCAATATTACAAAAAGTGTTTCTGAACAGGATTACCAACTATAGGGCCAACAAAAAGGGCTAAAAGCCGACTCTTTTTCCTGAGGAGGCTGAGGTTCTTTAACATCTGTGGGACCATGCTGAAGATGTTTTATGAGTCTGTTGTTGCCAGTACGATCTTTTTTGTTGTCACATGCTGGGGCAGCGGGCTGAGGGTCGCTGACAACAACAGACTGAACAAACTGATCAGGAGAGCCGGTGATGTTGTGGGGGAGGAGCTGGACACTCTGACGACCGTGGCAGAGAGGAGGATGCTGTCCAGGCTCCAGTCCATCTTAGACAATGTCTCACACCCTCTCCATGACACACTGGCCCAGCAGAGGAGCTCCTTCAGCAGAAGACTCCTCTTACCCAGATGCACCACAGAGCGCCACAGGAAATCATTCCTGCCTGTGGCCATCAATCTTTACAACGCCTCCCTCAGTGATTCAGACACCCCCCCTCTGTAACTGACATTTATGCATTCTTTGCACCGTTCTTGCACAAGTCACTATCACTTTATTTGGATCTATAGTTATACATATGTATATATATATATACATGTATATATACAGTATATATATTGACTTATATATGTATATATTTATATTACTTTGTGTGGAATGTTGTAAATATATATATAAAAATGTTTGTATATCTGGAGCGTGTAACAAAAGTAATTTCCCTCTGGGATTATTAAAGTATGTCTGATTCTGATTCTGATTCTAGTTTTAAGTGTGTGTTTAGTGGGGGGTTTTCGGTGCTAACGTGCATATATGTGTATGTTTCTTTGTGCATATGTGTGCATAGAAGTAGCAAAACAGTTGTTTGCAGTAAACTTGTGGAAGGACTCACTGGGGGTTGGCCAATGGGTGGATTGTTGGTTGGGCACCGCTGCAAAGCTCGGAGGTTGTCCTCCAAGTTCACTGCTGTGGACAGACACTGACCAGAGGCAAAGCTGTTTCTTTGGCTCTCTATCAGCCAAAGAAAGGATCTTCTATGCCCTGCTGCCAGCAGATCGCAGCCCGCCGCCCCCAAAGCCCCTGCGGAGAACACACCTCCATCCTAAAACCGCAACTGTCACCTGCTAATGAGGCCACAGCACACCAAGAGTCTCAGTGAACACATCATATAAAAATGACATAATCAGCCAATAAACAAAAATATCTCAATAACACTCTACTCACACATAAAACATTTTCTTCATAAAAAATCCCTTATCCCTATTGGGGTCACGAGGGGTGTTGGTGCCTTTCTCCAGCTGTCAATGGGCGAGAGGCGGGCTACACCCTGGACAGATCGCCAGTCTATCGCAGGGCCCTCATAAACCAATACAACGAATAATACAATCATTATAATTTATTGCATCCTGTAATTAGCACCCCTATAAATCCCTATACCTTGTTTTCAATAATGATATCAATGATATAGAAAAGCTAAAGATTAGGGTGACGGAAAGGCGGTCAATTATTATTACCAAGAGCATAAATAATTTTAAAAAGACAAATTTTTAAATTGAAATATATATCTTCAGGATTAATATACATGGAAAAGGAGTATCAAAACTGAAACTCCTCTTACATTGTTTTATTCTTTTTTAATAGATGTCTGTCTCATCTCCTGTCAGAAACACACTTCTTTGTATGAACATGTTTCCAATTAGAACTGCATACAACATTAAAATGCAGTCATCATCAAATATCAATGTATGCTATACTGGAATTACAGAGGGACTAAGCGGGTTAGAAAATGTATGGATGGATGGATGGAAAATCTTTGGTTGGTACTAAATGTCATTAAGACTCATAAATGATAATTCTGCATGTAAATAATATATTTGGCCAATTGGATAGACTTTTACTGCCCTCAATCCCTATACTTGATGTATATTTGTAATTCTGTGATTTAAAAAAAGTGACAAGGGAAATTGTGAGTTAGAAAAAGGAAGAAACAAGTCAGAAAATTTGGATTCATCATAATGTGCTGTATATTGCCACGGCAATATTTAACAAAGGGATTGCAGTTACATTTTCCTGATATTGTGCTACCCCCCTTATTCCATATATTTCTAGTTTATTCTGTAATATTTAATAACTCATTGTGTCAAATTCTTTTTTTTAAATCTCAACATATGCAAATTTATTTTTTCTCCATGGAATTTGCCACTTTTTCCATGAGATCTGTTAATGTTAATGTTGTGGATCACGTCCTTCCAAATTCATATTAACTCACACAAAGAAGGTTGTATTTCAAATGTGTCCAGATAAATTAGAGCAGATAACCTGTAAATTTTAGTTATTTGATGAATTTCTAAATTAAAAAGGACACAATAACTTCTAGAGTTATGTTAAATAATAAGCCTTTTTGAACAATGATATTGTTTTACAGCTTATTTTTTATAATGCCATGCACAGAAAATAATATCCACTACAAATGAGTTTGGAACAATAAAAAGCTAAGAAAAAAAAGATGATCTATGGCTGATGAAAAAATTAAGTCAATACAGTACCTATCAAGAAGAATTAAATTAATAAAAGATCAATTATTTAATCGCTTCAGTTTGAAACAGCATCTTTACTTTCTAGAATTCTAAATACAATGCTCAGTAATTATTTATTTTTTTGCTTGGCCTTAGGTGACCTTTGTTTGGTTCCGTTTTAATAACCACATCCAGGCCTGATTATTATCAGACCAGAATGATCAAGAAATCCCTTCTTTGGAAAGCTTGTTTGACAAAATGAGGTAGGCTAAAGGATAAGAAAAAGCAACATACCAAGAACAGATGGGAACCAAAGTCACTTGCATGTATTACTCTGGAAAGTGTTACAAAGCTATTTGTAGGGCGGCGAGACTCCAGTGAACCACAAAGAAAGCCATTATCCATGAAGAAAACATGGAACCAAGGGCGTAGGTTTGATTTCAACTTTGGTAGGGACACTACTGGTCTCAAGTTTCATTGGTTTGATGTCATTGGTCCTACGCAATATGCATGCTCCTATTTTTTTTATACTTGACGTGAGCATCAGGGGACATTTCGTTTAAAGAGAAAAGCAGCATTTCTTGCTACATTTATACAAATTTTATAAGCACTACACACACTAGATGCTGTTGTCAATGTTTGAAGCATCACCTGCTCTCATGAATGTGGAATTGGGACTTTTTTCCACTTTGAAAAGGTTTGCATTTGAACTTACCAGCGACTAAGACAGAAGGTAAATACATGCCTATTTATTTTATCTCTAGTACAGCTCTTAACTGGTTTAAATCCTACTTAAAGGACAGGGACTTTTTGTATCAGTAGGTGACTTTACATCAGAAATGACAAAAATCACATGCCTGGATGTGCCACAATTTTCTTCAATTGAATAAAAACAAAACAGAAGTAATAATATTTTGACCAATAGAGGAGAGATCAAAGGTTAGCACACAGCTTCAGTCGCTTCAGCTAAAAATCACTGATCAGGCCCGAAACCTGGGTGTAGTGATGGACTCAGACCTGAACCTCCAAAAGCATCTAAAGACAATTACAAGATCGGCTTTCTATCACCTGAAGAACATTTCCAGGATTAAAGGACTAATGTCTCAAAAGGATCTGGAAAGACTAATCCATGCATTTATTTTAAGTCAAATTGATTACTGCAACGGTGTTTTCACAGGTCTGCCTAAAAAGTGGATCAGACAGCTACAGCTGATCCAGAACGCTGCTGCCCGCGTCCTCACTAAGACTAAGAAAGTAGAATACATAACCCCAGTTCTAAAGTCCTTACACTGGCTCCCTGTATCTCAGAGAATAGACTTTAAATTACTTCTGTTAGTCTATAAATCCCTGAATGGCATAGCACCTAAATACATCACAGACTTGTTATCAGTGTATCAACCATCCAGAGCACTAAGGTCTTCTGGCCTCAGCCTTCTCTGCGTACCTAGAACCAGAACTAAACAAGGAGAAGCACCATTTAGTTCCTACGCTCCACTTATCTGGAACAAACTTCCAGAAAACTGTAAAAGTGCGGAAAACCTGAGTTCTTTTAAATCAAGATTAAAAACACATTTGTTTAGGACTGTTTTTGACTGTTCTAGTTAAACCGTTCTACTGAAACAGCATTAGTTCAACTTTTTTAGTCCAACTGTTTATTGATGTTCTATTTTGTTTCTACATTTTATTCCTACTTGCTTATATTCTGTTTTATTATTCCTGTATTTTAATCATGTAAAGCACTTTGCATTGTCTCTGTACTGAATTGTGCTATACAAATAAATTTGCCTTGCCTTGCCTTGCCTTAACCAAATATAGTCAAATACAACAGACAAATATGTCTGTTGTATGTGGATTTATCCTGTATTTTCTTTTGAAGATATAGAATTATGCAGAGGTAAACAGAGGTAAAGCCCATTCTTATTTTTTATTTAATATGCTCTCTCTGTATCATAAAACATAGCAAAATAATACATTAAATGGACTGCAAATAAATTGATTGTATTTACATGTGCACAGGAACTAGAAGAGGAACTGACACTGAACATTTAAAATATTAACTTCAATATGCAAGTTGTACAACTGGGCTGTAGTAACTCTGTGTAGCCCATTTCACGTACCTTATCGTAACATTCAAAACAAGTTTTTTACATAATACATCTGAAGTGTAGATAACAGCACCCAAAACATGAAAATTAACTTGAACCTAACTTGATTTCCACACATTGAAGCTGGACTGTAAATCCTGTATTCAGTGTATTCTATTTCATCTAAACATTCCGAAGATGTGCCTACGTCTGTCATTAACAGAGACAAACTGCTGACAAAGATCTTTTAGATCAAGCTGGTCCAGAACGGTTTGATGAACATGACAGACTGCTATGTTATTAAGGCGCTGTTGGGTCATGGTTGACCTTAACCATGTTTTTAACCTTCTTAGTGTACTAAAGCTTCGTTCTGCCTCTGCTGATGCCACAGGGACAACCAACAACAGCCTGATCAGTTTTTCCACCTCATCAAACAAGCCTCTGACTTCACTGGACATCCCCTTCAGAATATTTGCAGCTTCTCTAACAGACGTAAATGTATGCTTAGAGTGAAACATTGCCAGCTGGACCCTCAAACTCCCTGTGTCTATTTCTGGATACTGCCCTATACCATCATCCACGTGCCCAGTAAGGAGAACATTTTCAATCTGTTTCAGTTTTTGCAAATCTGGCTGGTTAAACCGTTCCGTAAACTGACTCTCCAAAGTGTCCAACACCTTAGAATATTCAGCCCTAAAGTGTTCCTCAGGTGATTTTGCCCTATGAGGAGAAGCCCCACCACTGAACCGCTTGGGTGGTTTTCTCTGGTGGGGTATTTCAACAGGGTCAAGGTGCAGGGTATGTGTCATTTCTGCAGCCTTTGCAAATAACACTGCAAACTTCTCCTCAGTTCTTTTTTCTTTGATTGTGGATTGGACATAACCAACAGCAGTCTGCATCCCCTCTATTGTTTGTGATCGATTCTGCAAAGATCGATTTAAACACTACAGCTCTCCCAACACATCTGAGGCTACCAGCAGTCCAAGAACTGTTTTACCCTTAAGAAATCTTTCTAAGAGTCCACTGGCCCAAGTGCCAGTGTCAGAGCTTACTGAGGCCATTTCCTCCAAACTAGACAACACAGCATATTGACAAAGTACTGTGTCAACGGCCTGGCCACGTACTGTCCACCTGGTGGGACACAGAGGCTTGATCCCCCTTATATAACCCCCAGTCACAGCCTGTCCAGCCAACAGCCCCTTAAACTTCCCAGACTGGTTGCTTAGAGTTTCCAGTTCATGCACCCACTGCAATGCATCACGCAGTAAGGGAGAGGCACAACAAGCAGACTGTGTAATAAGATTCACACAGTGGGCACCACAGTGCACATACAATGCCAATGGCTGCTCTTTTTTCAGCACTGCCTGCGCCCCAGAAAACTTCCCAGCCATATTAGTTGCTCCATCATAGGTTTGACCTTGCAATGCAGTGATTGGTGTTATGCCATAACATGCCATGATAATTGGATCCTGAACAGTAAGGAAGAGGTGACAAAAAGAATTCTGTCCTGCTGCAGACATGGCCGGAAGGACGGCCTCTATTCCTCTCTCTCTCCTACTGAGGGCCCTTCTTCTCGGCAGGAGGTCAGCTGTGACCACCTCCTTACAGATAAAAGCCACAGCACACCTCTGCTCACCCTCTTCTCCTGACTCCCTCTTCTCCTGACTCCAAGCTGCTGGGACACACTCCTCCACCCTTGGACGACCAGCACTCCTCTGGGGGGGGGTCCCTCCTCCCTCAGGAGCCATGCATGGGGCCTGGAGCAGGCCCCAAGCTGAGTGAGAATGAACCCTTCTGAAAATTCAGTGCCTACCCGGCATAGGGAGAAACTGCCAGCCGATTCAAAGATAAGTCTCTCACTTCTGCTTAAAACAGATGCCGAAGTGAAGGAATCCGTCTATGCCAGCTTTGTTTTGCTTCCTCAGCGGACCCCTGACGGAGCTGGTTTCCAGGCAGCGCAGAGCTGAAACGCTGGCAGCGGAGCCTTCCCCGCCAAGGAGAAATCTGCTTAAATCGTGACTGCAACCGGGGTCAGAGTCTGCCTGGAGGACCAGGCCTCCAACCCAGACCACGCCGTTAGCCACATGCTGCTTCAAGGCTAACGCTAGCCTGCCAAGAGCCAAGCGCTAGCCCACTAACGCTAGCCAACCACTTCCTCCTTCAACGCTTCTTCCTGGAACGGCCAAAGTGGACAAAACTCACACATGAGGCACCAACAGGTTGGGCAGCAAGATGAGGGTGAAGTTAAAAGGTTTATTGGGAAACGATTTGTAAACCTTTGTGACCCATGGTGTTTAGAACAAAGGGCTAACCGGTAGCTCACGCTAGCCAAACTGCTATTAGCCTTGCTAACATCCGGTTTCGGACATCTCAACAGGAGTTCGTTTTAAAGCATAAAGCGTAACTGTTCTGCTCTGCCATCCTTCGATGGTGTTATCTGCCTTATTCCCGCATCAATTTGGTATATTAATGCCATTTTCCAAGGCAATTTTGGCAATTTTATGTTGTAACCTCTTAGCCACAGAGTTGCCACAGCGACCCCAGACGCCCGGAGGGAGAATCGCATTAACAAACTCGGTTGTAAGGGTTTAAATGATTTTACAGGACAAACCGGTCCTCAGAATATTATTTTAACAAATAATGTTTTGTTCAACTTGGGCTTTGCATTTTGAATGGATTGAAATACATGCCAGATGTTTTAACTCCACTCCATGCTTTTGAAATCAGATCTGTAGTGAACAGGGATTCACTGAATTAATCTGATTATGATCAACCACTTTTGTTTGTCTTTTGTTTGTTTTTGCATGTAAATAGTTCCTTAGCTTAGCTCCTTTTTATCTTCATTTTGCTTAGTAGTTTAGTTAAATTTCACTAGCCTAGTAGAGAGGATTTGTTAATCTAAATATTGTGTTAATTCAGATAAACAGCATTACATAGTGATGTTCTCTGGATGTTCATTTTATTTCTGTTATTAAATTCTTGGACTTGAAAAGAAGTTGTCACTCTTTATTCTATGTGTGTGCAGGTTTTGCTGTTAAAAGATCGCTAGTGCTCGAATTCATCCCTTTCAACCGTTGTCTTGATATCAGCTTAAGAGCTGATCATCACCAGACAATACTTAACAGACAGAGAGTTATTTATGAAACATTAAATAACTTTAAACAGTGTATAATTGCACAACATTGGAATGTACAGCCTCAGTAGTACATCAACTGCTAGCTTGGCCATTTGTTCACCTGTTTTCCCTGGCACCTCATATAGTCCCACAAATGCTTCATTTGGCTCTAAGTCCTCGTCCACATATCTCAAACATAAAGAAACTTGCTCTTTCCCTTGTATGTCCTGAGTGCTATCCATTATAATGGAAAATTGGACCACTGGCAAGGACCTGATTGTTGAGGCAATTTCCCGAACGATTGTGTTCCCAAATAAAGTTAGATATTCATTTTGGCATTGTGGGCTCACATTGTCATGGCTACGAGTAAGCCAAAAGGACAAAAGAGAATCATTTTTTGCCATAAACTTTACAAGATGATGCAAATTACCTTCATCTTCTTCATGTCCTCGAAAAGCAAGTCCCTGTCTTGCAAGATACCTTACACAGCCCATTATTTCCAGTAGACAATGTCTTGCCTCCTCCTGAGCTTTGGCCATTGCATTAGAAAGCTGAGTATTAACTGGGGCTTGCTCTATAACATTAACAGCAACAGCATGATGGTGTGCTCTGGTGGCTTAATGTCGATTAAAGCTATTGATGGCATTTTTCCAATTATTGAAACCATTTAAGCAAAAAGCAGGGTCATTCTTTTTCTCCAGTGTGGTCTTTTTGATGGTCTATGCTTTGACACATTAAAAACACAGAACTTTTTTTAGTGTAGGGCTATAATGCAGCCATGTAAACTGACTGTACCACTTTGCCTGGAATCTTAATGTCTTGTTTTTAAGTTGTTGCACTTCAACAAACTTTGGATCCTGCTGGTATGGCTTACTGCCCATGTCCAGGACACTACACTGACTTGCTTGAGGTCTACCTTCACTCAAACTGGCTGTCCCCTAAAGAGCAAAGAAAATCATACAACTCTGTATTCACACTAGCTGACAAATTAACAACAAGCTCTAATAAAAGACCATTCCTTCATTATTAAAGCAGTTACATTAACAACCTCACCTTAAGCCCTGATGGTCCAGGAACATCTCCCTCAGCCTGCTCTATACTGTCCTGCCTTGACATTTGTGTTTCCTATGTACAATTAATCAACCAAAAAACATGTAAATCAAGCAAACTATACTAAAATTAATGTCATCATTTGTGAACTCCAAAAGAGATCACAGAATCCAATTACTCATACTGAACAAAAATAAACTCTCACCTGAAGCCCTGAAGGTTCGGACACTTCTCTCTCTACCTGTGCTGCACTCATTGTATGAGTTCCCTAAATTCAGCCATATCAAATACAAATGGATATTTATATTGTATATAAATAAAAAGCTGCTCCTTTTTTTGGTAATTAAAATCAATTAGACATCACCTGAAGCACTGAAGGGCCAGCTGCTTCACCTTCAAGCTGCCCTGCATCATTATTACTGGATATCTGTATAATCTGTATTATATAATGTTACTATTATTCAAGTGTGTTTTTAGTATTGAAGGATTAAATATAACACAACCTTTTATATCATCCTATGGTACTTACTGTCTGAGTTGAAATAGCTCCTTATGTCTCTTTTCTTTTTTTGGTGGCATCATCTACAAAGCACAACACTAAGCATGAGCCTAAGTTTATTCAAATGTAAAGTCGCTTTTAACAATTATTAAAAGAAAATATAACACTATCTTATTCGTAATGTAATAATATCCAAAATAAACAGCCAGATTCAAGCATTTTTACCAGACACTAATGTTTGTACTAATTTACTTATGGACTGTGTGGAAATCTATGTAAAATAAAACCAATTTAAATAGTGTTCCTCTGTTTGTACTTGTCTTTATCCTATTTCTAAAAGTAGAAATAGTCAATTAAATAGAAATATTATTATGTGGCACCCTAATTATGCTTTCTAAACAAAAAATAGCAGATGTTTAGGCGCCATCTCATGTTGTTATACTCTATAAAATAAATAACACCTGCTATTTATACCTGAACCGCCTCAAAGGGTTGTCAAAAATGAAAACAGTAATAGCAACGAAATATTGGTAAAAGGGACATCCTCACCTTTTCTTTTTCATCGACTGTGGCTAAGAATCAGAATTTTTTTTCAGGGTTTTTTGAAAGCTTATGTTCTTTGCTTGTCGATTTTTCCAGCAGTCTTCAGAACTCCTGCCTGACACAGAATATTTAGTTTTATAAAAGAAAAAAAGGTTTTTGTTGATAAAATGTATTATACTTCAGAATTAAATATTATTTTGAGATGCTAACGTTGGTTACTTACATTTCTTAAGGTCCACTAATCAAAACTACTCTCTCCTGCTTCTTCTTTTGCCTGTTATAGCGTAGATAATATTTAATTTTTTAATTGGGACTAGTTTCGTAGTCTAATATTAGTTGTAGTAACCGCGGTATTCTAGCGTGAATTAAATTAAAATTTTGCGCTGCAAGCATGCACATGCACACACTAGAAAACAGCCAACCAGGGAGAGAGAAGGCGGAACCTAAGGCAAAACAACCAATGAGAGTGGAGTTAAACAGCACACAGCACAGTTACGTGCGCTGCTAAGTTAAAGGTATACTATGCAACCGGGGTTGATTTTCCAGCGAGGCTCCCCCCAGAGGGCGAAAGTAAAAGTGCACTGTCGTAAAGATGCTCAGCTGTTGTACTGGTTTCTCAGTCAAGCCAGGCGCGGTTGTTTTGAGCTTAGCAGACAGGCGAACGCAACGAAAAGTCGAAAAAACGGCAGTACAAACAATGACTAACACAGTGAAAGTATGAACATGCAGAGAGAGAGAGAGAAACCATTCCAATGTTACTTACAATCGCATCAGCAGAAACGCGAGGTCCGCGTCAGCCTTGCAGCCTTCTTTTTCTTTTAGCTCTCGCCATTCGGAAAAAGCTTGCCCGATGTTCACCCGTGTACGACTCCTCTCTCTGTCCAGAGCCTTTTTCCTCTTTCTTGCCTGCTCCGACATGGGCTTTCGCTGTTTTCTCGCTGGTTCTGCCATGATAACTACACAAATATCGCCACTGCGCTAGCAACGAGCATGCCTTTCACTGGGGGCGTGTAGCAGTTCTCGCCATAAAGCAAGACCGACTCTCGCGATGCACGAGACTTCTGAGCCTGTGGGTGTGGGCCGAGGGCTCCTGCAAGTACGGTATTTCCTCTACAGACCACCAGGGCGGCCGAGAAAACCTTTGTTCGACCTGAAATGACTCATTTAATCATCCAAAACGGTATGGAACACATTAATTAACTGAAAAATGTTGCATAGTATGCCTTTAAAGCGACAGGAAAGACTGGGCAGGCAGACGGAGGAGAATAAGCGACTGCTGTAACAACGCTGTATTGTAAATTATAAACATGTTATTCAGATCGAATTATTGGTACGGACAATTAGGTCGGTCCAAAATTTTTTTCCCTATACAAACCTACGCCCATGCATGGAACACTCCCAAGAGTAACCAGCCAACCAAAATGACTCCAGGAACACGTCAAAGCTTCATCTAGGATTTCAAAAAACCCTTAACGCCATCTAACCACACTGCAAACCTCACTTATGGTAATTCAGTTCAGGTTAGTGGTCTGGATTCAAAATTAAGAGAGAAACTGGACAAAAATGGTATTGATGGAAGAGTTCCAAGGCCTGAAACAAACAAAAACATCTTGATAAAGTTTCTGAAAAATATTCTACTGACTGGCGAGAAAAAAAGTGGACATGTTGGTGTGCGTTCCGTTACTTTGGTGTAGTACTAACAGCATGAAAATACTGACAGACTAGCATGGTGGCAGCAGTGTGATGGTCTGGGGACACAGTTAGACAACAGGACAACAATCCAAAACGCAGCAGGTGCCGGGCAGACCAGGGAACATGCGGGGGGTGAGGGCTGGGCTACTAGAACAAGGTGAATAAATGCTAAATAAACTAACTGAATGCTAAGCTAATAATTTGCCAGCGTGAGAACCCAAAGGAAAATCACAAAGCTCACTATTCCAACTGTAACTCGCTATAGAGGCATACGAGACAGACGTGTGTTTTTCTGGGTGGCATCACAATATTCAAGGGCAGTACACTCGGTAAACATGAGGAGGGCGCCACACAGTTAATTTTAGACAAAAGCAGGATTTCAACAAATGTGAACTACATTGTCAAAAAATAACTGGAACATGCAGACAGGCCTTTAAGACATTCATACAGTTAATTAGCAAAAAAAAGTCAAACTGGGGGTGAGTTTCTCTCTAAGAAAATGGGTCATCATGTGAAAACTTTGAGACATTGCTATTCTCTTTTAATAAGATTTGATCTTGTATATACAAATTTTTTAGCATTTTCAGCACTATGCAGGAATTTCCTTATTTTCTCTGTTTGCTTGGCTGTGACACAGAACTTCATTAACTCAGGAAATAAATTCTGGTGCCCCCTGTATGCAGCTCAGAATATGAGGACTATTATAAGTGCTCTGTATAGGACTGTGTTGCATTATATCCCGTTTCAATATTTGGATGATTTCCTGTATTTTTTCAGACTTTTGAGATGCTTTATTACTTAGCTTGCTTCAAACCTCTCTGCAACTTTAACCACCATCTTCATGATGCAGTTTGCCGACTTATGTTCTTTAACAAACTGCTGAGGCCTACCGATTCACAATGAGATTAAATTACACACATCTAGAGTCAGTGGCGGATTTAACTATTTTAAGGCCCTAGGCAAACTTTTGGGAAGGGGCCTTCCTCCAAGTCAGCGCTGAGGCTGCAGCATAAAAGGGCTTCATGATGCAATACTTAGAATCAGACAGTAGTGCTACATTTTCCTACAGTCTCTCCCCTGGCCTCTACAGCTTAAGAATCAGAGCCCACAGCGTTCAATAATAAATCTGCATATTCATCTGGAGGGAGCTGTCAATCAACCAGCAGGCGCACCAGCGTGCACAATACAGCATGTTTGATGTGCCTAAGTCAGAAACGCAGCTGATCTGTATAAGAAGCATGGCTTTCTGCTCCTTCAAGAAGGGCAGTGGAGCTAAACTGAACAAACTTTATGGCTTCACTTTAGCTCTATAATATGGTTCTAAGCACCAGATATGTTCAGAGTGTTCCTGCTGTTTTCTATCACAGTCAGAGCTTTCAAATCTAACTGTAGCCCAGGTGAAGGTCCTTCTGCTCTCTGTCCCTCATGAAGTAAATCACCACCTCACGGCTTCCTGGGTGAATAAAAATGATCAGCTGAAACTTACAATCAGCTCATTCTGAGTCAGCATTCAGGTTTTCCAGAGTTATGTCGCTTCCACCAACTGGCGCCCATATGCACCGCTTGTTATGCCCTCTCCTTGGCTCCACAGCTAGTCTGAAGTATGTCCCCTATTGTAGCTCTGTTCAGTCCAGGCCGACGGCTCTGGACTGAACAGTCATTTTAGCTTTTCAGGATCGGACAAACCACTAGTCCGTCCATCTCTGAGCATAGTTGAGCAGTTGTGGTGCTGCATATTACGCAATTACCATATTTGTTCTGTCTCATTTTTCTCATCGCCAAAGGTGGAGTGGGTAGTGATTATATGGTATACAATGGAAATGATTCTGATTGTTTTAAAATAAAATAATTAAATTCAGTGACATTTTGGGTCTTAATGCTAACAGACATCTAGATGTCTTCTTTCGTGAGATGCGGGGCTGTTAAGAAACATTCCGTTTTAAGGTGTGACAATTTAAAGCAAATGTAATATTCTGTATCTAAATCTAAACGTGTCTGGCCAATGGAGGAGGCAACAGATGTATGGAGGTGACCATTGCCCCCACTGTTCTCCCCTTGGTGGCGCCAAGGGGGGAACAGTGGGGGCAGAATCACATGAATGCTTTATGGACTTGATGCAGCAGGGCCAAATGGATAAGGTCCAAATTTTGACCCAGGTTGAAAGAATTAAAGGTAGAGTGGACATGTTTTCCTGAAATGTGGGTAAGAAACGCCCAAGACCCTTTTGGAATAACTGTGCATGCACAAGACCATCCTACCTGCTCTTCTGCTCCCAAATCCACTCTGGTCTTTTTTCTTCCTACTAAGGCCTTACTCTTCTTTTTACAAACTTGTAAGACAGTTTGGAGCTACAATGAATGGCTAACACCGAAACATAAACACTAGAAGTGCGCAAAAAACAATCCGTGAGTTCCTCTGGCAGCAGCTGAAGCTTTCAGGAGATGAGGTACAAAACATCACGTTCCATCGTGTTCACCGGCTCGGCAGTAAGAAGCCCGATAAAACCCGGCCTCGGCCAATTGTAGCTATATTTAAACATTACATGCAAAAAGAGGAGGTCAGACGTTGGGGCAGAGAGCTGCCAGTAACGAATTTCAGCGTCAATGACCAGTCTCCAAAGGAAATCCTTGATCGAAAGTGAGTATTATTCCCAATCAGGAAGAAATACATTGCTGAGGGCACCAGGGCTACAGTGGCTGTAGATAGTTAATGGTCAGTTGTTCAGGGATCGGGAGGTCACTCCGTGGCTTTATTAGCAGCACAACAAGTGAATTTAAAGCATGAAACACTGGTTAAGAGAATAGAGCTTGACATGGTGATAAATTACATGTATGCACAGCTCAGCAGGACCCACGGTAAATGGGGTAAGTCACGGCTGGGTTTCTGGGTTATGGGTCATTATCCTTTTTCTTTGACCCCTTCTCACTCTCTGCACCTTCTTAATTTTGTGTCTTTCTTTATCTTATTCCTCTGCTTCTTTCCTTTTGATCAGGTAACCACAACCACTTTGTTTGATGTCACCTGGGTCTATGTATATCTATATCTATAGGGACATGCACTTTCCAACTTCAGCTTCCAACTCACATCTATAGTAAATTTAAGATTGTGACATGGAATGTGCATGGAGCTGGCACCAGAGAGAAAAGGTTAAACATTTTTAACCAGTTTAAAATCTTAAACGCAGATTTCTTATTGCAATAAATTCATAAATCAGCTACAAATCTAAACAATCTTAACTCACCTGAGTTCCCTAATGTGTTTTCCGCCTGATATAACTCTAGACAAAGAGAAGTAGCTATTTTAATTCACAAAAACATTAGTTTTACAATATTAGACAAAATTATAGATCCCGAGGGTAGATTCATAATAATAAAAATATCTATTCATAACCAAAAGTTATGTATTGTCAGTATATATAGCCCAAATGTTGATGACCCCTCCTACTCTCATCTGGACTGTTTCTTAATCAGCAACTCACTGCTGTCTGACATTTCAGATGCTGATACGTTCTATTGCTGTCAGTGATCATGCTCCTGTTTCTTTAACCTTAATAAATAAAAATGTAACCCAACAACACAAAAGCTGGAGATTTAATACATCATTGCTTAGAGATGAGGAATTTATCAAATATTTTAAAGAAGAGTGGGCTTCATACTTGGAGCACAATGATCTACCAGGGACATCAGGATCTATTCTCTAGGAGGCAGGGATAGCAGTGATAAGAGAAAAAATAATTTCATTCCCATCTCATAAAAAGAAGATAGAAAACAAAAAGATTCAAGAAATCGAAGAAACCATCAAGTTACTAGAAACCTCCCAGGAAGAGGGAAAGCTGGGTAAAATCCGTAAAGCAAAATTAGAATTAAACGAATATATTGAAAAGCAAAATTAATTTTTGATACAAAGACTTCAAATAAAAAACTTTGAACATGACAATACGTCAGGAAGCTTCTTAGCTAATCACTTTAAAATAAATAAAGAAAAAATAACTATATTTGCAGTTACAGATTCAACTGTCAATACATTATATGATCGTGAAAGTATAAACAAACCTTCCGACATTTCTACAAAGCTTTATACACATCACAGTTAGACCCATCAGATAATGACATTGACCAATTCCTGAATAAAATAACACTTCCCAAATTATCAGATAGTCAAACGATGACCTTGGATTTACCGCTGGCAACAGTTGAAATTCAGGAAGCTCTCAAAAGTATACCCAGTAAAAAGGCTCCGGGTGGATGGATGGATTTCCAGCAGAGTTTTATAAAGAATTCTGGAAAATTCTGACATCAACATTCCACAGGAAAATGGCAGATTTCCAACAAATATGAATTCTGCTACCATTAATTTTCTGCCTAAACCAGGCAAATTTTCTGTGTTTCACAAATGCACACAGATTAATTTATTGAGTAGATTATTCTTGTAGTAAAAACAATGAATCCAATATATTTTCTTTAGATGCAGAAAAAGCTAGTTAACTGGGAATTTTTGTTTGCTACTCTACATGTATTTGGTTTTCGAAAAAAATTTATAAATTGGTTAATATTTTATACAGTTTCCCAACAGCATGTTTCAGGACAAAAAACCAGACATCTTCCAGCCTTTGTCTCCAGACAAACTCCTCGTGCCCCAGGCAAGGATGCCCACTTTCTCCCTAAGGGAGGATTAAATATTTGGGTAATTACTGTGTCACCAAAATGGCAGATTTAACAAAACTTAACCTCACCCTCTTTAAAAGAAGATAGAAGATGATCTCACCAGATGGAACTCTCTCCCAATTTTACTATTTGGGAAGGGTTGCTTCAATTAAAATTATGGTTTTCCTAGAATTAATTACTTATTCTCAATTATCCCAAATAAACCATAATTTATCTGGTTTAAATCGCTGGACTCTTCTAATTCTGATTTAAAAGATACCAGATCGATCTCTCTGGGCCCCTTTGATTGGCTCCATCACCTAGTGGGAGTGGGGGGCTGTTGTATGTGTCCTGTAGGGCATGGTGGTTGATTTAGGGGTGCCTAAGTCTTTGGGGGTCTTGGGGCGGCCTCCGACGGCCACTCGCGATGCTCTTGGGGAGTTCTCCACCGGTGGGCATGGGTTAAGTCTGGTAGCTGTGCTGCTCCTGGGTGGGTCTGGGGTGGCGAGGCGTCGGGCTTGGGTTGTGTGGAGTATGTCGCTGAGGATTTGGGCTGGTGCATGCCCGGGTGTCTGGCCCTACCGAGGGCCTCTGGTGTGCTGGCGGGCCTTGGGGTCTGTCAAGCTGGCGTGGGGTATGGACATTAACAACTCAAGGCAGATACTCTCCCCTTCAGAGAGTTTAGTGTAAATTTTCTTTCCTTGGTATGTGTGGGGGGGGGTGCTTGGATGGCTCCTTGTCCGGCTCCTTGTCTTGGTCCTGGTTCATGGTGGCTCTCGTGCTGGTTCTATCCAGGGAATAGGGGTCTGCATGGTGCGGCGGGCTGACTGACTAGAGTGTTTTTTTTTTTCTTTTTTTCTCTCTCTCTCTCTCTCTCTTTCTTTCCCCGGCCCTCCTTTGGGGAGTGTGTGTGTGTGTGTGTGTGTGTGTGTGTATGTGTGTGTGTGTGTGTGTGTGTGTGTGGGGGGGGGGGGGGGGGGGGGGGTCCTGGTTTGCAGTTGGCTCTAGGGCCTTGCCACTTATCTCTGACCTGCAGACTATGGTGGTGCAGCTAGCAGCGAATGCCTCTCTGGGAATATATGTAGGGCATTAATTGCAGGAGGTGTAAGGCATCGGGAGAGGGGGGGGGGGCTTCCTCTTACTTACTCTTCGCATTTATAAATTGAGGGTTCTGGGTGGGACTTCATGGGGGAGTGCGCTGGCTGCCTTCCGGAGGGCGGTGGGGGGAGTGGGCTTTACTGGGCACCTCCATTTTGGCCCTCCCAGTTTTAAATACACTTGAGAACAACATGCAACAACACGACATTTGAGCAGGCAGAGGCAGTCTGGGGTTCATTCTCACAGGGCCTTTAGGAGGAGCAGGCCACCTGGTCGGGGTCTGGACGTTCAGCCAAAGGGGTCAGTTGGGGCTGGTGCTTTCTGCTCTCCCCTGGAATACGGGGGAAGCACTTAAGTATGTAGAGCAGGGTGTGGGGGAGGTAGCACCTCAGGGTTTGAGGGGTGGGCTCTGGTTGGCTGGCCCGTTCGGTTCATGTTGGCCCCATCTCCGGGTGGATGGGCCCGTGGGTCATCAGGGCTGGGATCGGGTGTATGGACCGTGTAGGGGTATCCAGCCCCACCTCCCAGGTCAGGGGGCTGGATACCCCTCTGATGTGTCATTGCCTGGACCTGGGTAAGGCCAGGTATAGATGTATAGATGTGTGTGGTGAGTGTGAGTGTGTGTACTCACACTCACCGCCCTTTTTTTTTTTGGTGGGTAAGAGTTTTTGCATTTGGGTGCACTGGGGTGAACATGTGTGAATGTGACTGTGTACCTGGTTTTCTATTTGTCTTCTTGTCAAGTCTCCACTAACTGTGGAGTCCCCCACCCGCACCCCAGCCAACAGGAAAATAACATAAGATCAGACTCTAAGGCTAATCTAAGGCCAAATTAATGTAAAGGACTGTTGCGGTCATCCCTCCCAAGTGAATGTTGTCCCAGCAGGTAGGCCACTGTATAAAGCACCCTGGCCACAGTAATATCGCTCTCTTTTGCCCGCTCTCTTCTACTTTCCTGTTTTTGTGTCCACTGAACATGAAACTGTCCCAGAATAAATCTAATAAAGTTTTTTGCCTATATAAATCAAGCAGAGCACTATGGCAAAAGCAGTAATGCTTCACTTGTGAAAGTAAAAACTGTTGGGCTCTCTTTGGCATTAAGACAGCAATTCTTAATGCTACACTGCCAGACAGGGAACCTGAAAAATAAAAAGAAGATTGTCCACTATACCATTAAGGCTCACTATAATTCAGTGAAAATATATATGTATTAACTTGCCTTCAAAATAATCCTTAGTTGTCTCACAGTGAGTAAGTCCAGGTGCATTTCACTCAAACTGCAGCAAACTTTTAAAAAAAAATGTTTAAAAGGTTTTGTGGCACCAGTGGCCTTCACTGGCAGTTTCAGACTGGAAAGGGGGAGAGAGAGACGCATGGAAGACAAAGATCCTGAGAGGTCGAGGCTCCAAATATGGTGAGCACTTGATCTTCTACTAAATCTCCAAACTGGCATTCTTTCTCAAACTTTTTACAACCAAAATAAAGACCTAATCATCCCAATACTCTCTTCTCAGTAATTTCTGCAAGTCCTACCTGTTTCATGTCATATATTTGAAGCTATGACAATAGGGAAAAAAAGGATTTATTAAGGGTGATCATTGTCTTACTACAGCGTTTTCATTCTTTTATCAGCATTTCGGTATTTAGGCTCCCTACAGGTCGAATGCCAGAAGTTCCAGGGCATTCCAATACAAACAAAGTCTCCGTCTGAAGGTAAGATCTGATGTTCTACTTGCAACTCTTTCACATAGGTCAGATTTGTAGAGTGCACAACAAACAGACTCTCCCACCAGAGCTGTGGATCTCTGCAGCTCCTCCAGAGCTACCGTGGCCCTATTGATTTCTTCTCTGAGCAATGCTTTTCCTGCCCGACCTGTCAGTTCAAGTGGACAGCCATGTCTCAAAAAGTTTACAATTTTGCAATAGTGACTTTGGAAGGCAATTGGTGGCAAATAGTTTTATTTATGGGGCTCCTTCCATGTGCACGCCACCCCCCGCAGATTTGTGTTTGTAGGAAAATTGTGTTTGTCAATCATGATATTCCAATAAAAGGTGGTTTAGTTTTGCATTGTGATGTACAAACTCTACCGAAGTGTTGCATATAGACAATGTCTGTTAGTTTCCCAGGTACAGGCAGATTATAGTCGGATCAGTCACTGTCAACAGCAGTTTGCAGCTTCATCTGGCCAAAGCTTAAAGTTCAGCTTTGCAATCTATGCTGCATTCCTGTTGCAGTCCCCTCCCTGCAAACCCCCGTGGAAACATCAATACTTCAGTGTTTTCAGTTTCGATCCAAGTACAACTTCAGAGTATTTTTTTTTCTCCAGGCCACTTGTTCTCTGTTGCGGCGTTTCAAAGGCCATTTAGGGTGGTTGGGAGGGGAGTGTGTTAGGAAAAGCTGGAGACCAGGCTGTTATGGACCACAGCTGAGATCAACTGGATGAAGAGTACTCACAGCACATAATACCATCTTTAACATGGTTCAGTGTCCTAGATGCATAAGAATAAATAGAAATAGGCATACACAACAAATCTAGAAATTCTCAATCATTTTTTAGATATGAAAAACCTGTTTTAATTCACAATCTTGCATATTCAGGAGTTATTATGCACTAATAAACAGGAGGATGATCACTTTACCCTATTCGACCATTCATGACAGTGCAATCTGTCTACAGGCTGCAGTCTAGACAGTGTCATTAAAAATTGATTGAGAATTTCAGTGAACTGACTGACCGCTGGTGTGCTCCCGCTGCTCCGGGCTGTAAGTTGCCGTCTCTGTGTCCACTTTGCGCCGACACTGGCCCTGGCCCTGCACCAGTTGCTCCAGGGGAAGCTCCGAGTCGGGCGTCGGGTAGCAGCGCAGACCGGTGGAGCACCTCGGGGTGTAGACGCCGCACGCCTCGCCTTGCTGCCGGGCGCACACGGGGCAGCACCCGCAGCCCGGCTCGCGCACCATCTCCGCGCACTGCTCGGTGAGCTGCGGGCAGAGCGCCTGGCGCTCCGCGGTGCAGCCCGGGCATCGGAACACCATCTCGGACAGGGAGGCGCCGGCGAGCGGCGCAGAGAGGAGCAGTAGGCTGCAGCCGGCGAACCACAGCATTGTTGGGCGCGTGTGGGCTTTGGTCATTGTCACGGGGCTGATCGAGTGCAATCCCGAGTGAGTGAGAAAAGGGGCAAGAAATGTGTCTGCGAACAGGTGAAGCAGGGGAATGGGAGGGCTGCTGGGTCCTACAAATTCCCAGGTTTGGGATCTGGCCACAAAATTATGTTATTTGAAGAAATGCGAAGCTACAACGTTAAATGTGTGATATTTCTGTTTAATCTCTGTTGCCGGGGTAATACAATCATAAATTATATTTTCTTAACTCCCGATCTTGATCGCACAAGTAATGAGATTTATCAACATACAATTGGCCACAATTGTACCGTTCAATGAAACTGATTTTCACATTTTTTAATTTCATTGCTTGTTGAAACAACGGTCTCGTTGGGTATGTCTCTACCAGCCTTGAACATCCATACTGATAAACCTGTTCTTTGAAGAATAACTCAAGATCAGTCAGGTTGGATGGGGAGTATCCCTTGACAATGTTGCCCATACATCCAAAGTTGCATTTAAGCCTGGACTTTGACTGGGTCGTTCCAGCACAGGACATGGCACTGTAGCTCTCTACTCTGCGTCTTTTGCATATATCCATTTTCTCATAACTTCTGCAGCTTTCTGTTTCTGCTAAGGAAAAGCAGACCCACAACATGATACTGCCGCCTCCACATTGCTGGTGGCAAAGTGCACATATGGCTTTCATTCAATTCTGGGTTTTCTTCTTGCCTCTCTTCCATAAAGGCCGGTTTTCTGGATTGCATGTTTCAACGGACAGATGATGTGGCGTGCAGAGTTTTGCATGTAGGCCAATAGTTCTGTTTTGGTCTCATCTAAATCCCTTAGCAGTGGAAAAAAAAAAATTCAAGGGCCCCTCAAGATTCCTCATGCTGATAGTATTTTTTAAACAGCCTTTTGTATTGTTTAATACGTTAGGAATTATGTATGGTTTAAATATATATATATATATATATAAATAAACCTAATAGAGATTTATTTATATATATATATATATATAAATAAACCTAATAGAGATTTGGAAGAGATTAGATCCTCATTCTCAATAAAGCCAAACTCGATGTAACTGTTGTCATACTTCTTAATTTTAGCTGATTTGGCTTTTGATGAAGTGGACGGAGTAAAATATTTGTCCATTGTGTTACTTAGCTCAACCCTGACACATCCTCAGCAGTGCCTCCTCAGGCCTGACATGCGTTTCATGGACCCCCAACACATGGTTCGCAGACCCCTGGGGGTCCAGGGACCCGAGTTTGAGAGCCGCTGATCTAAACAGAGCATCGTCTTTCACATGTTTGCTGTATCCCCTACATGGCTTACGTTCCTTAGGCCATGTCTTGGTAGGTTTGCAGTTGAGTCTTTCTACTTTTCTGATTGATAAATCACAAATATGTTGCACTCAGATGGATTACTTATTAGATTTCTGAAGCCCTTTGGTTGAACTGTATATTTTTTTTCTCACATTTTCTTCCAGTTCCCAAGGACACATTATATTGAGTTATTTTATTGTAAAATACCAATAAAATACAGTGAAGTTGTTAGAAAAAAAGACTTTTGCAAGGCACTGTACATAACGGTTTGTAATGATTTAATTATATTTAGTGGGACTTGAGTGAAAATACCTTTCATGAATTTTTTAAATACCTCGTAAAAAAAGAATTATATTGGTACAAAGAGTCATCTTCAGTCATCAGATTTGATTAGAGCAGCCTGAATCAGAATCAGTGACACAAAATGTAATAATATTTAATTATTCGTATCCCAGGATTCCTTGAAAAGAATTCTTCCTGTGAATTTTACACACCCCAACTGACTGGTTTCTGGACTTAAAAAGCAAGGAAGGAGCTTATTGTTGTTTAAAAGCTGAACTTTTCTAACATACTTTATCAAAAAGAGATGTAAACTTGATCTAAAACACCGTTCAAATAAAAGTTGCCAGTTTCCACCAACCAACGTACATTTGTACAGCGAGGCTACTGTGGGCATCCACAGTCCCTTTTCCTATTGATCGGTGAGGCCAAGCCTCGAGGTGTCGTACCTGCCCAGAAAGCAAGCTCATGTCAACCCTGTCCAGTGCTGCAGACTAATTAGTGTTTATCCAAGGGGCCCAGAAATAGCTCTGGTATGTGAAACCTAACACCGCAGTTATAAATGCTGATTATTTTGTTTCATGGGTGCACCCTGAGTTAACATTATTTAGCCCAACTCACATCAGTAGCTCACCTTAGGCGCTTAGAGACAGAGAAAGGTGTGAGTCAGGAGGATGCCTGGAGGGCTGTTTGCTCATAGAACCCCATATGTCTTTCTTTTTTTTAAACCATGGGTGGAAAAGATGCAGGAGAGAAGGCCTGCTGTTTGATAAACACGAGCAGGGGTGTGAGGATTTGTGTCCAGATTGGTCACTGGCTAATTAGACCAAACAGACCGCGGGGTCTGCCTGTGTGTGCAGAGTGATTCCCACCAAGGTCATTTGCTTCAATTCCTCCCAGAGGAATTGTTGAACAAACACAAACTCTAGATAAACTCTGCATTGATGGAGGTAGTAAGCATTTTCTCCTCTTAACTGTAAAGCCCAAATTGCCACGTCAGAAACACATTCCATGAAGACACCAGTGTACAATATGCAAAATATCTTCTATTTTATTTATGCGTAAACTTTGGTTGCTCAGTCTTTAAAATCATATCGTATAATTTATGCTGTGGATACCAATAATTTTAACTACGAAACTTTATTCCATTTCTTCAATTTTCTCAGAGCGGTACAAAAAACAACATTAGCACAATGAATTAGGAAAATTGGTCAACGTCTTGGCAAAGCTGTTGGAAAGGCTGTTTATTGCCATTTAAATTATGCCGCATTTGTAAGGAAAATGCATTTGTGGGGTTAAACAGCAGAGATGAGTATGTAGGTTGCACCCATGAAAAACTTTTCAAATGCATGATTTCAAATGATGCCAATGCATCACTGCCCTTTCTGCTAATGACTCTTATTTGATGTTGTTTATTGGCCTGGGTGAATCAAGTATGAAGAAACAAGGGAAGCCGGCCTCTTGACGATTTAATGGGGCCTCAGTTGTGCATAGAACAACTGCACAGCGATAAGTGCCTGGCAATTCCCCCGCATGCTGATCACCAGCTTGGTCACACACTGTTGTACATCCCATGCCATCACCAGTATGTCTTGCAAGTCAGCCAATGTGGTTGCGTTGCTCACTCTGGCAAGAAACACTTTAGAATACCAATAATAAACCTTTCAACACCAATGCAGAGACAGACTGTTGCGATACTATAGATAATGACTATATATACTCTGAGCATCCTCTTCATCAGACTCTCATACAGCAACAGAGTGTCTTCATTTAGAGACTTCTCCAGATCCGCTGTAAGACAGACCGGTTCAGGAGATCCTTCCTGCCTGCAATCACCAGCATCTACAACCGTATAACACGAGTTACATCAGCATTTAATTTCCCTTTATGGATTAGTAAAGTATTTTTGAATTGAATTGAACTGAATTAGATTCAAAGGACCAAGAATGGTTAAAGCAGTGCTAGGCTAAACAATTGTCACTTATGTTTTCTTTGTCAGTGTTTACCTTTTGTTCACAGCTATTAATTTCTTCAGCGCACATTTGAATGATAATGGAAACACAGTCTGGAAAAAGCCAGACAGCTGTGGGAAGAAACTATAACAAACAACTTCCTAGTTGTGGTTTCTTGTCCACACATTCATAAGACAGAGTATTTTTTTGTCTTTTTTTTTTTCAAAATCAAAAAGCGTGTTTGAGCATGGTTGGGATGTGGAAACTGAGTAATTTATTTGCAAATGAGATATTAGATAGAGGGGGCTGCACAGTGGCACAGTGGGTAGCGCTGTTGCCTTGCAGCAAGAAGGTCCTGGGTTCGAGTACACCCCTGGGTCTTTCTGCATGGAGTTTGCATGTTCTCCCTGTGCATGCGTGGGTTCTCTCCGGGTACTCCGGCTTCCTCCCACAGTCCAAAAAAAAAACATGACTGTTAGGTTAATTGGCTTCTCCAAATTGTCCTTAGGTGTGAGTCTGTGTGTGAATGGTTGTTTGTCCTGTTTGTCTCTCTGTGTTGCCTTGCGACAGACTGGCGACCTGTCCAGGGTGTACCCCGCCTCCCGCCCAGTGAACGCTGGATATAGGCACCAGCAACCCCCGCGACCCCATGAGGGATAAAGCGGTTTGGAAAATGGATGGATGGATGGATATTAGATAGAACTCAAAAACATTCCTTTAGACGATACAGAGCTTTATTAATAGGAACATGAAATCATAGCACTATATAAGGCTTCATAGCTCAGCCATTCTTTCTGTTAAAAACACACGTCAAAGTTTAAACTGGCCATAGAAAGTCTTGGCCTATATCTGCCTGCCAATGTCTTTCACATCTTACCAATTCTTTTACACAATCAAAATGAAATTGTTACATAATTTTGAAATTTGACCACAGAATGTTCACTTTAAAAATGACCAAATTTCAGACATTTTTACTGACTTTTTATAATCAAGATAGTTCATATTTAGAGATTGCA
Source organism: Fundulus diaphanus (assembly GCA_037039145.1). Lineage (NCBI taxonomy): Eukaryota > Metazoa > Chordata > Actinopteri > Cyprinodontiformes > Fundulidae > Fundulus > Fundulus diaphanus. Next base: position 6,829,725 of record CM073139.1, read on the forward strand.
CAAATTTATAAACAGTTTCAGAAGAGATATCATATGCAAATACCACTAACATTCAATACCTCCTTGACATCTAACTATAAAGGCTGATACATAGGCTTACTCCGTGAGAAGCGAGAAACTTGTTCTAGCGCCCATCCTTGTTCTCGCAGTCCTGCTTAGTGAGTTCTCACTGTTTGTCCTTGACACATCAGCTGGTCAGAATATTTTTCTTGCAGGGTGTCTGATAACTGTTGTGTGATTGGTCAGGATTTGAATGGGTGTGGTTAAGTTGGTAAAGTGGAAATATGAATTCTCTTTTTTTAATTTTGAGCGTGACTGCTAGTCTCTGCTGGGCAGAGACTGGCATGCTGTGTGTGGGTGCTTAGTTGAATATTGCATGATCCGACTAACAATCATGATCAAATTCCATTCAATTTTATTTATACAGTGCCAATTTAAAACACATGTCATCTCAAAGCACTTTACAAAGTCAAATTCAAATATATCATCCAGACAGATTGGTCAAAAAGTTTCCTATCTAAGGAAAGCCAGCAGATTACATACTGAGCATGCATGAAGCGACAGTGGAGAGGAAAACTCCCCTATAACAGGAAGGAAAAATCTCCAGCAGAACCAGGGTCAGTGTGAGCGGTCATCTGCCGCGACCGACTGGAGCATTAGAGAAGACAAAGCAGAGACACAAAAAAGCACAGAAGCACACATTGATCCAGAAATCCTTTTTGTTATCAGTGGCTTCTCTGGGATCATAAGTTAAGTGGGACACTAAAACTCAACACCTATTAGCAGCAACTAATTTTTTGTGATGCATACAACCTGACTTTGATTAATTTAAAATAAAACAGATAAATTAGCATAAACCAACACACTAGAAATGCTATTTTATATAAAATAAATTTATTTTTTTTACATACAATTATAAATAAAGGCTCACTCATAATGTTCATTATTGAACAGAAAAGATTTACATCAATCCTTCAATGAGCTAACAAGGACAACCAACACAAGATACATTTTTGCTTTGAGTTTGCATTTTCCTATGTTTTATTTAGTTTAAATTCTCCTACATTTTATTCCAACAGTTTTTTTACTTGCTATTATTCTGTTTTTATTTTCCAATTATTTAATCATGTAAAGCACTATGCATTGTCCTTGTACTGAAATGTGTTATACAAATAAATTTACCTTACCTTGCTTAAATGGTCGCACACCATCCGGTAGAATGTAACATGCTCAATTCAAGGTGCCGCAAGATGATTTAGCTACGGAGCTTGTCAGTTTTCTGGCTGACTTAGATAGATAGACACAATTTTATTGGTCATGGAATCAGTCTTTTTTTTTTTTATATTACTCTATAAAGAACAAGCATATCTCACTGATTATTACGAACATAGAGTTCCACAGCGACATCTGGTGGGGCTAGGCCCCACTGGCCCCAAATGCAGAGACACCATCATTTGTTAAATGGTAATGTCAGATGATCTGCCCCATTGGATGGTGTCACAGCTAACGCCAGACCAGGTGTACCTACTATAAAGGGAAAAAAGACAGAACATAAAGTTAAAGTTAAATGATAAGTTATTGTAATTTTAAACTGTTACTTCCCATTTCAGTGATCTGTACTGCAAGGGTGATATAATATAAGGGTAAATATAAGGGTAAAATAGCTACAGCCATCAAACTTTTGTTTACTTGTGAAACAGACAAATCATGATGCTAACAGGGATGCTAGCATTAGCCGCCTGTGAGTAAGCTCATAAAATAGTCAATTTAAAATCAACTGAGTTAGGTTCCAAATTTGATCAACACAAATAGGGTTTAGTCTGAAGAAAAAATGTAAGTTTTATTATTTGAAGGTTTACTTTGAATTATTTCCTATGGGTGGCAGTGTGAATTTGCTTCTACAGCGGCTGTATGAACACTTAGCAATAACAACAAAGATTTGTATTTTCAGCAGTAGTTTATAGACTTGCTAACCAATTGACTTTACTATTTTTTGCAAGGACAGAGAACTGTAATTACAGTTTTTATAAATTGCAAAGCTGTGACAACTTGCCAAACTAAGATTAAATTAGTAACAGAAAAAAAGAAAAAGAAAAAAGCAAAACCTTAATATTAGGGTCAAATAAACATTTTACTTAAATTGTTTTTGACATCACTTTTCACTTCAGTAAAAACTATGCTCTCGGCAATTATTTCTTGGATGTTGTTTTAGTGCATCACCCTCTCATCGGGCATTCAAAGTGTCAAAAATAGTTTATTATCCAAAAATGCACTTGCTTTCGTTCCACTGTGTGACATAGCAGCTATATCTTGATCCAAAATGTATGTGAAGCAATAAAAGCAAGTATATTACTGACATTACTAGTTCTTATCAAATGATGTTATTTCCTACACTCATGTGCTCATCCTTTCAAAGACTTCCAAAGAATGAGTTCACTGTTAAGTTTTCAGACTTTGTAAGCAGAATAAAAGTTACGGATATTATGTGATTAGTGAGACATGATGAAAAAAAGTTACACACACAGCTAGATGGCCTCATTTTGTGGCTAACTAGCTGTCAAAGCAAGTTTTCACGCATGCACGCTGAACCGGCAAAACCTAAGACTCCCCTTAAGTGAGTTCATTGTGCTGCATTTTGCTGGATGGAAATGTTTACCAAACTGCAGCTCATAAATCCTTACATGGAAATGTTCACTTCACAAGTCCCAGATGGAAAACTATGTGTATATACCCAAGTGTTTGTTTGCTGCCAAGCAACAAATGCACATGCAAAGCAGGAAACTTTATTTAGCTTTTTTGTCTGCCGATACGGATCACTGTTCGGTGTCGGCTACGAAGCCACATTGTTACCTTTTACCCAATAAAACATAATAAAGACCTGTTAAAGAAATTGCTCACTTAATGAGTTTAGTCGATGCATAATGCAGATTTGGAGTTCAGATAATGAAGTTTGAAACATGGTGAATAGCAGATTTCATTCATTTAAACCAGCATTGAATAATAATTACTATTATTGCCCACTCTGAAAATATTTGAAAATCCAAAGTTAAAGTTGAGAACATTTATTCAGTGTGGGGAGAAAAAAAGTGTAAGGAATTATTGTTTTTAGGAACACTTACTGCATCCCTGACAGCTACTTTCAGCAAACAGCAGGTGAGAAGTGGGGTACACCCTGGACAGGTCAGCGTTCCATCACAGGACAGACAACCATGAATGCACACACTCAAACCTAGGGCAATTTAGAGAGACAATTAACTCAACAGTCATGTTTGTGGACTGTGGGAGGAAGCCAGAGTACTCAGGGAGAACCCATGCATGGACAGGGCGAACATTCAAACAGACCCCAGGCTGGGGTTTGAACCCAGGACCTTCCTACTTCAAGGCAGCAGTGCAACCAACTGCAACCCTCTATGACAGTTTTTCTGGGGGGGAAAAAACACCTTCTGCTTCAACACACCTGACTCCAATATGAGCTCAGTAGCAGTGCTCTGCAGAGCTTGACTGCATGCTAGTGAGGTAGTTTAGCCATTTGATTCAAGTAGGACGAGAGAGACACATCTAAAAGTTGCAGAACACCAGCCGTCCACTGATTTTAAATCACCTGGTTAAGTGAACAGGATGAAGGAAAACTGGGCAGGGTTTACTGTCTGAAGCCGGATTCACCCACCTCTGCATGGCCATTCTTGTGAAATATGCTGAGAATGGTCCACATGGGTTTTGGCTCAGAGTAACTTTCTAATTTAAATATAACATAGTTTGCAAATCAATCAAATAGCCTTTGCATTAATGGCTGAGACATTTTTGAGACTGAGCTTTATGAGATGCTATAGAACTCCATATACATCCTGCCCCATCCCTGACTTGTTAGCTTTACCTTCTGCCCCAAAAGAATTTTCTAGTGCAGTCAATTTATAAACTGTTTATTTCACTTTTGCCAGATCCTCATTTTAAATTTTCAAATTATTGCTTTCATAAATAAACAAATAAATACTACAGGATTTTTGTCACAGTCACCGAGGAGGAAAAGGGTGGGAAGGAGCCGGAGGAGGTTCCTGAATGCGAAGCACAACATTCTGAGGGCTGTAGGATTTTAAATTGTTTGGCGGATTGCATAAACTGTACTTTGAGTGTAGATTTATGGACTCCATATCAGGAGGAAACAGTGGCAATGAAATGGAATGGATGGAATCAAGATCATCTTGAAGGAAAAGAGCGTACAGGAAAAGGCAAGAGAGAGACAGGAGTTGATCAGACGAGAGCGAGATAAGAAGTGAAACAATTAAAAAGACAAAAAAAAAAAAAAATTCCAAGGAGTCAAAATCAAACAGAGCAAAGTTGAGAGGAAGAGTGGAAAGTGGTTGTTGAGTTTCAAAGAGAAGGGGGACATTTTCATTCGATTAAATTAACCAAAGCAATCGTGAAGGAAATTGGTAGTATCAAGCTAGCAAGACTCATGAACAATAGGAAAGTGATGATTCATGCAGTTAGCAAAACACAGCAAAGGTGCAAAGGACAAATCACCAAAATGACAACATTAGCTGGGGGAAGGATAAAAGCAATTAAGAGGAGTCATTTCAGAAGTACCATTGGATATGACAATGGAAGATCTCAAACAGGAAATAAAAGGAGGGATTTTGTCAGATGCAAAAAGTTTAAAGAGCAAATTCTTTCGGAAAACGTTTCAACACCTATCCAGGAGTCTTTCTCAATTCTGGTGGCTCGCAGTTGAGCAACCTGTAGTTGGTGCACTGCTGTTTTTAAGGACATGGAGGCGCATCCTCCTAGGTGCATTCTAAGTCAGATGCAAATCATTGACCCACCGTCCTGGGACGTTAGAAGCTATTGCTTGGTATGAGTGGAGTCCTTGGTCACCTGAATCATGATGAGACTGTTGATGTAATCTCTCTGGAATGTGTTGGAGGACCGAGCTGTAAAAACTGGGGAGGTGGAAGCGAAATCCTCCCCTTCTGTTTAGTGATGGCTTTTCTCTTTTGACCAAGATGGCTTCTTTCACCCCTCTTTCAAACCATCTGTTCTCCCGGTCCAAAATCTGGACATCATTGTCATCAAAAGAGTGCCCTTTGTTCTCAAGAACAAAGGGCACTCTTTTGTGCGAGCCACCAGAATTGACAAAGACTCCTGGATAGGTGTTGAAACGTTTTCAGAAAGAACTGAACAAAAGTCTGCCTCCGATGTAAGCCTGTTTGCTGTTGCGATGACCCGGATAACTGAGAATTTGCACAGGCATTAAAGAGCAAAAGAGAAGGAATTGTTAAAGATTAAATGTCAGTCATGTTACAGTTTGAAAATAAGATGGCAGAATCATTTCAACTCGGTTTTGTGAACTATAAATTAAGAGAAAACATACCAAATCCAGCATCATATGTCAAAGAATGGGTCACATTGTGAAAGAATGTAAGAGTAAAGCTAGATGTGCAAGATGTGGAGGTCCTCATGAGTATGGGAAGTGTGATAAAGATGCTGAAGTAAAATGTAACTGTGGGGTGGAGCACACTGCAGCCGATGGAGGAAGTATAGTTTAGAGAGAGGCATGAGAAGCTCAGAAAATCAAGCTAACAGAACGATTTTCATATGTTAAAGCACTAAAGAGAGTGAGAAAGGAGGGTGCAAGAGACATGAGAATTGGAGAAACAAATCAATAAATTGCAAGACAGGACTTTAATACTCAGAACAAACAAAGACAAATCCTCAGTTCTTCAGCTGCTGGACATATTGCATGTACTCATCAGTGTAAAGTGGATGAAAACACAATGATTGTAAAAAAGGAAAACTTTATTACATTTATTTGTCATATTGTGAATGTTACGGTACAAATAAAAAAGAAAAGTGATAAAATCCAGGCAGTAGTTACAGCAGCAGGGAAGATTCTAAATATAAAGGAAATACAAGCAGACCAGACACATACTATCCTAAGTTCAACTGCAGCAATAGAAAATCTACAAGAGAAGGATTAAAGAGTGGTTAATCATATACTCCAGGAAAGCTAGGAGTTTAATAGCAAATGGACAAGAGGTCACTATCTATCTATCTATCTATCTATCTATCTATCTATCTATCTATCTATCTATCTATCTATCTATCTATCTATCTATCTATCTATCTATCTATCTATCTATCTATCTATCTATCTATCTATCTATCTATCTATCTATCTATCTATCTATCTATCTATCTATCTATCTATCTATCTATCTATCTATCTATCTATCTATCTATCTATCTATCTATCTATCTATCTATCTATCTGTCTGTCTGTCTGTCTGTCTATTCACAATAACATGTATCATGAATTGCAGCTGTATAAATTGAATTGAATTGGAAATTTTATGGAATAGCTTATGGGAAAATTCCAACCCCTAAAGAGTATAAATGTATTGAATGAGTTTGAATATTTAATCTTACAAAGATAGGAAATATTAAGATAGTGAACTTTTACAATCCATGTAAAAACCTACATAGTCTACCTACATCTGGTAAAATCTCAGGAACATTCAGGAGAGAAATGATGGATGAAAGGTTGTTAATATGTCTAAATGATGAACAACAACTAATATAAACAGAGGTTTGTTATCACGTATTGATCTCACTTTAGAGAGATCCATACGAGAGATCAAAGGAGAGTAAGGGGAGATTCAACATTAAGGAGTGATAATTTTCCAGTAAGTACTATTATTAATGACAATTTATCCAGACAAGGAGAGTTTAAAGTTACAAGATGGTGTTCTAATAAAGCAAATTGGGAAATTTGCTTTATTAGAACACCGGGCCCTCTGGCGGTGGTCAGAGGGCCCAGTGGTGCCGGTGTATGTGTATGTGTGTGTGTGTGAATGGCTGAAAGACTGACTGTAGTGTAAAGCGCTTTGGAGGTCGTCAGACTAGTTAAAATGCTATACAAATACAAGCCATTTACCATTTAGATAATAAAATATTCTCTCAGAGTAACCCGGTTAGTATAATTTCTTTTTGGCTATATCAAAAGATAAAAGCAGACATGAATTTAATTTAAAAGAAGAAAGAATGGAAATTAAATAAAATAGGGGTGAAAGCGAAAACAACTAATGAACAGTGTGTAGTTTGTGCAGAAGTTTTTTTTTGAATATATAATAATGAAATGTGTGGTATATTTAGCTGAAAGAGAGAAATTAAACAGAAGAGTGCAAAAGGCAGGATGAGAATGGAGTTTGAAAGGAATATTGGGCACAGAAGGGGACAAAGAAGATATTTATAACACTAGAAAAGCATTACTCACATACTTACATGATACTAAATTGAAAAATAGAATTTAGTTTGTGGAGGTCGTGAACTTACACACTCTTGTACAGTAGGCAGGGGTATGCACCTTGAAATTGTTTGCAATCTGCCAATAAAGGAAAAGAAGAAGAAGAAGATGATTTTGTTACATCGGGGCCACCGTAGAAGCTCCAACTGACTCCCGTGTCACGTGACAGGAAAACAGGAAAAATGTCAACATCACTGAGCTCTGAGCTGTGGAACCGAGGTTTAACCACTGTTGCGTCACATTTTGCTGTATTTACATGGAATAATGTGAATTACCTTCCACTCCACTGAGTCAGAACTGTATGTTAGCTATTGGTTTTTCAGCTGTCACTGCGCAGGTAAGCGATGTAGCATAGCTTCCGGGACAAATAGATCAAATGAGCTAACAGTGCTCGCTGCGGCGAAAGAGGTTTTAATTGTTCAAAGTAGAGGATTGAAAGCTAAATAGTTACAGTGTAAAAAAAAAGCATGCTGATTAAGCCCAATGCACTTTATTAAGTCAATAAGCTGCTGCATGGTGACAAAAAAAAAATAACAGCAGATTTGTTCGTATCTGAAAGTCTTAGTCCTGATCTTTAATGCTTGTTTAACAGGTTCCAGGATGGCTGTGGCTCACCCAGGCCAGTCCTCCCTTGTGCACTCTTTGGCCACCCTGCTTCGCAGTAATGGTACGTTGCGGTCTGCATGTGTCGTGAAAGGATTTTGAAAAGCAGAGGTGTAATCATTTCACGTCAGTTGAGGTTATTTAAATACTTCCAGCAAGACGAACCAGGGCCAGTTTTTATTCAGGTTTATGGAATCCAGCTCAGTCATTTTATTTAGAGTCCAGTTATATTCTACTCAAAATCAGTTGTTCTGAGTTAGATCTAAGGAAGCCTTGCCGACTGCATCCATATGTTGCCATGGCAGCAAAACCACATCCTTAAGTAGCATGTGGTGATGTTGGAGAGAATGATTTAACAGGAACAGCTAGGCAGTTTTGCTAGATAGAGTCAAGGTTTCTCAGCCAAAAAATCTGTCCCAAGCCGTCACAACACACAAAAACCAGCCCAGTCAAATAATCTTCTATAATCTAAATTATATTTACTGTATGGGCGGACCTGAATGTACATCAGTACTATGTTTTCGAAAGCTGCAATCCAACAAGTAGACGGCGTAAAGAGCAGCAGTAGCCCCAGCAGTTTATAGGAAAACTCCTCAGCTAAACAACGATACCCTGGGTCAGGAGTACTCACTGCAGGAATGAAAAACTAAGTTAGCACAGAACCAAAAATAGCTCTCATCTATGGCTCCATTCAGGAAACAGGCTCCACTGCAACTATAGAAGCACCAGGGTTGGGTGTATTTCCCTTAGGGAAGCCCAGACCTGCAGCAGTGCAACAATAGAGTTAGCTGAAGATAACTTAAACAACTCTATATAAACTTAGCAGTCGTAACTCAATGAAAAGTAATATAAATCATAGTGTCGCCATTATCAATATGCACTTCTTCTCTGGCTGATTATCAGTTACTTTACACTTCAGCCAACTCTAGCAATAAAGTTGTTAATTTCTTTCTGTTATACGAGACTGAGAAACTTAAATGATCTGAAACCCTGGTATGACTGTAAAAGGCAGAAAAAGCATTTTCCATAAAACGCCTCATCTGAAAGAACATTAAATAATAATAATTTCTTATTTATTAAGCTTGAAAAAATGTACTGACCATTTTTTGAATGACTTTTCAATTCATAGTTATTTTTTTTTCTCCTTTCAAATGGAAAACGTATTATTAAATAATTTTTCTCTGCAGGTGACATAGTTCTGGACGGCAGCAGCACACTGACTCTTCCGGCTTGCACGCTGCAGCAGCTCACCAGGCTTTTTGAGCAGTATTTGCTGTCCAGGAGCCAGCAGCACGGCTTCTTGGCACTTCCCTCCCACCCGGCCGACACTTCCTCTCTGCTACAGCTGCAGTTCCTGTTTGACGTGCTGCAAAAAACAGTCTCTCTCAAGGTGGCCGTTGACGCAGGAGTTAGGTGGAACTGAGAAAAAGATCTCAGGGGCCTGTTAAGAAAGAATTCTATAGTTAATGTGACTTAAGGATTTCCCTTACTACCTACTAATTACTGTTATTACTCATTCCTTACTTCCTGTGTCCGTGGGAAATGACTATGATGTAGCACAAAGGCTCATTTCTTCTACTTATTCTTCAAAATTGGAAAGAGTCGAGTGCATGCCAATCAAATTTAACAGATGTATGTTAATCTAAATAAATTGAAAGTACAAGACAACAGCTTCTCACCAAAATGTGCTCATATCTACAGTCAGAGCAAAAATTAATTCACTTAAAAAACATCCATAGCTGACTGTTGGGAGACCTGCAGTAAAGGGGAGTGTTTTGGAGGTTATCCTGCCTTTATAATAACCATTGGATGCTATCTACAGTTGCCGTTCATCGAGACTTCCACTTAACTCATGATAACCTCTACAAAAGTCACCAATGATCTTCTGATGACAGCTGACTCTGGTTTACTTTCCATTCTCATCCTCTTGATCTTACAGCCTTTGATACAGTCTTTCACTCTGTTCTCCTCAACAGATTATCCCCCTTGAATGCTTGTACTCCCACCTTTCTGGCCCCCCTCAGTTTGTCCAACCTTAGTTCTTACTTTTCCTACCCTTTTCCTGTAACATCTGGTGAACCTCAGGTCTCTGTTCTAGGACCTCTACTCTTCATTATTCACCTTCTCCCCCATGGTGCTGTTTTCTGTAAGTTTAACATTCACTTCCCTTGCTACGCAGATGACGCCCTGATCTGCTTATCCGGTAAACCCAATTCTGTGCTCCCGCACTCTTCCCTCACCTCTCGTTTGTCTGAATTAAACTGTTAGTACAATTTAAACTTGCAAAATTGAACAGTGATAAAACCGAGCTCCTTCTTATAGGAACAAACCGTGTATCATCCAAAACAGGCAGTTCTTCTTTCTCCGCTGACTGCTCCATAGTCTCCCCCTCACCTCGGACTAGACATCTGGGTGTCAGCCTTCACAGCTCTCCTTCTTTCACCTCTCACATTTGCAACATCACCCAGTCTACATATTATCCTCTATGCAACTTTAATAATTTCCATCCCTCCCTCTCTCCTCCGTCTCAATTCTATTCTTCAGCCTCGCCATCACCTGTATTGACTGTTGCAATCTTCCTTTTTTGGTTTCCCTCAAAAATCCCTCCTTAAGCTCCAAATGCTCCAGATCTCAGCAGCTCGTGTCGTCACCAGAACTTCATCATTTCACCACATCAGCCCAGTTCTAAAGCAGCTCCACTTGTTCCCAGTCAAATTCAGAACCAAACCAAATTCAAAATTCTTCTGTTTACATTCAAGATTACCTAAAACCTAGTTGTAACAGTCTTTTTTATGTAGTGTGCAAATTAATATTTGTCAGAAAAAAGTGCTTCATCCTTTCTAAAACTTTGTCAGATCTTGTTCAGCCTGATGAAGTCAGAGAGTTCCGGTCCAGTTACATTGTCACTGTGCATTTACTCACCATGCTTGCAGCACTTGTTGCTAATATTGCTTCAGATGGTGGATGACAGCACAGTCTACTCTTGCAGGCCTCAAAAGTCAATGAACATGGGCAATTTAGTGCCACGCTGCCCCCTTGTGTTGAACATGAGCTGTGAAATGATTTTAAACATTAGCTTTATTGAAAGTGTGAGATGAACATGCAGATGGCTTCTCCATCTTTATCTGCCATTAAACCAAATATTAGATCCTACCTGTCCTGGTATTCCTGCTGTCCCACTAATAGATTATTTTTAGCTTTTTGTGCGTTTCTTTTTTTTTTTGCATAAAAACATATATCAAAATAATGCTAAAACACCAAATTATTGGTCTGTGAGTAAATGCATGTGTTTTAGATGTGAATAAAGTCCAGCTACTCATCTTATATTTATCTTGATGCAGCTCATCCACCCACCAGGCGTGAGACTGGAGTCAGCAGTGAAAATCTTCCCTTTCAAGTCTCTCAAATATTTAGAGGTAAAATCTGAGTTTCTTCTACAGTTACATTTAGCTCTTCTGCTAAAGTTTTCACTGCCTCATTATTATTAATGTCATGTTAAATTTAGTCTGTCAGTTCTTAGTCCACACAAGATTGGGGCTTTGGGGAAACAGTTCCAGCACCAGTTTTGATGCGCTTTTTCGTGCTGTTTGAAAACACAGCTCTCTCCAAGTTTCAACCATCAAGGTTTGGAGAGTGGTCTTTCTTCATTATTCCTATCACTTTCTGGAGCAAAACAGTCCAGCAGCACAATGCTGCCACCTCCATGATTGACAGTGTAAGGTGTTTTTAACCTTTGAAGGCCTCACCTTGATGCTTCCAATCGTTCTTCAACCAACCAACTAGCGCACCAAAGCATGGCAGTTGGTCCACTGTTCCTAGCTTCGAATGCCTCACTTGGCTTCTACATACGTACTTCCTGTCATATATATGATGTAGATTTTAGTTTCTGTTTTCTGTTGCTGATGAGAACATGTTTATTCATTTTATTTGTTCTTTTTGTGGTAATGCATTTAAATTATTACACAAAACAAGGTCTCAGTTGTCTACAAAAACATGCAATACCATGCAATAACAGGAGTAGGTTGAAGAAGACGTCTTATGAACCCTACCCCCTTCTCAGTTAATAATAACAAACAAAAAATGGCACATTATTCCCTGAGCATGGGTTTGACAAATATAATTATACATTCTAGATATTTTTACATTAAATTTCATACATTGTCATAATGTTTTGCTTATATTTATATTTAAATAACAAAATACTTGAACAATCTTTAAGGTCAAATTACTGTAAGTTCCACTGTTTTACAGAAATAGTCATTTGTTTAAGTGTGGTTCTGGCAAATGGATGTTTACAATCCAATCGTCTTCTGCTACTATCCTCATTCAAAGTAAACAGACCTTGGATGGCAGGTGGTAACTGATAATGCTTTGCCTTATCATTCAAATTCTTAAATTTTAAAAGTCCAGACTTGAAAAACAGTTCAGTGGTGTGCTCTCTTGGGGCACCTCTATTTGTAATCCTTATAGCTCTTTTTTTGTAATGCAATCAATGGCATTAGGTTGTTGGTATATGAACCAATACTTCTAAACTATAAAGAAGGTATGGCAAAATCAGAAAACAATCCAAAATTCTCATTCATAATTCAACACATACTGAAAAAAAATATTTTTAATATATGCAATATGAGATTTCCATCTTAATTACTCATCTATTATTACTCCCAAAAATCTAAATTCTGGAACTCTTTCAATATCAAATCCATTGAAAAAGAATTAACTTTTTCACTCAATTTTTTTTCGGAAATAGCTTAAATTTAGTTTTACTTCAATTCAGTGACAGTTTATTATCCTTAAACCAATTTTGAAATAGGACCATTTCTTGTTCAATACTATTTAATAATGTTTTATATCCTTTCCTGAACAAAAAGAATTTCTGTCATCTGCAAAAAAGACAAAGTGTAATTTTTGTGACACCTCACACAGATCATTAATGTATAAAATAAATAATTTAGGTCCCAACACGGAGCCTTGTGGAACTCCACATAACATTTTCCTACATCCAGACACATACTCTGCAAACTACATATTATTCTGTTTTCTAAATGGCTGATTATCCATTTGAAAACTATGCCCCTTATTCCATAAGCATGTGACTTAGATATTAAGATACTGTGATCAATGGTATCAAAGGCCTTCTTAAGATGAATAAAAAACCACTACTGTATAATTTCTATTTTCCATTCGTGTAGTAATATCTTCAGCCATTCTTATCAATGCTAACGCTGTAGATGTTTGCATCAAAACCCAAACTGATTGTCATTTAAAAAAGCATGTGTTTCAATAAAAGAATCAGTTTTTCTTTTCCAAAACCTTAGAAAATTGTGAAAGCAAAGATATCGGTCTATAATAAGTTAGACTGTGTCTGTCTCCACATTTAAAAAAAGGGATGATTGAAGCCACCTTCATTCTAGCTGGGAAAATCCCTGTATTAAAAGTAAGACTGATTATATATTTTAAAGGTTTACAAATACAATCTATAGTACTTTTAACAATAAACATATCTATTCCATCGCTACGATGTCTTGCTTTTTAAGTTAGATACAGTAGAGATCATTTCATTTTCATTCACTTCCCCAAGAAATAAAGATTGTATCCCATTACTTTCCTTATTATGGGACTGGATAGATTTAGCTAAATCTGGCCCAGCATTAACAAAAAAAAAGGTTCTGCCATCTCTGATGTATAAATTTATTTATTCTGTTCATTTCTTAGGTAAACTGGCTGATTATGAATCACTTTATTCCCTATAACACTGCCAAGGACTCTCCACATCCCTTTAATGTTATTTTTATTTTCCAGTAATATTTTAGTTTAATAGTCTTTCTTAGCTTGTCTAATAATAGTTAAATTTGTTTTTATAATCCTCATATTGTTTTTCTCTTTTCTTTTTATATTTTACAAAATTCTTAAGTTTATTTTTCTTTTTAGAGGTGTTCAATATACCATATGTCATCCAAGGTTTCTTATCACCAGGCCACTTGTCATTCCTCAGTTTTGTTGGACAGTGTTTATTATACAAAGATAAATAATGCCTCGTATGCCTAATTCTCATCTTGTGTATTATAAACATTATCCCAGTTTTCCTTTATGAGATCAGTTCTGAAACTGTTACTTCTTACATCGCAACAACATGTTATAAATACAGGTGAATGATCAGTTATGTCATTAACCAAAAGTCCGCTGTTAACTGTGATTTCTAGTTGAAGAACTAGAGGTTTTTTCGACTGGGCCTTTGTGATTGTTGGATAAAGCCCTTTGCTGTACATTATGTCCAAAAAATCTGAACTGGTATTGTGACTTGATGCATGTAAGAGCAAAATATTGAAATCTCTGCAGATAACATTAATTTTATTTTCATTCATATTACTTAATAATGGTTCCAAACTATCAGTAAATGCTTTTACACTTGAACCAGGAGTTTGATATACACATGATGCAACAATATTTTTTTGTTTCTCTAGTTTGACACTCCATCAAGTCATCTATTGCAGTTGTTGTTTGTTCTATTACTTTACATTTCAGATCCTTAGTCACGTACAGGTCCACACGCCCTCGTCGCTTGCTAGCTCTATTAATGAAATACAATTGTTAACACTCAATAGGAAAATAAATCCCTTTATTCTGAGTTAACCAGGACTCCAACAGGCTATGCCCTTGAATGTATTTTTAAATATTCAGTAATTTGATCAAAATTTGAATAAAGGCTTCTGCAGTTGAAATTAATCAAAGAAAAAACTAAATTCAGCATCTGTATAATATTTGCACGTATCCATAATGTCTTGAAGCAAGTTAGTCTGCAGTTCATGCTCATAATGATACAGTTTGCGTTCTGTGCAAATCATGAGAATATTTGATGCACAACTGAATAATTTAAATTATTATTTTTTTAATGCTTTATGCTTATTCTTCCCGGGCTCATTGACCAAGTGTCTCTTCTCATAACTTATTTTCCACATATCTCATTGTCCTTATTCTGGTATTTGAAGAAGATTCTCCATGCTGTTTGTTAGTTCAGCCTGCCAGCCTGTGGCCCACTGAGCTGTTTCCCAATCATTCACTCATGCAGCAAAACCCTTATGTTATTCTTCAGTTGTCAGGCTTGTAACAGTAGTTTTAGCAATTTTTGTAAGGCGATCAGTTTCAGCTTAGGCCTTTTGCGGCCATCTTGGTTGCGGCCATACTTTTTTGTTGTTGACAAAACAGCGAGGAAACTGTCAGTTATTTACAATATCACATATTGTCATCACAGTAGATATAAAAAAATATTCAATTTACACATTTTCCTAATATGATGCAGCCCTACTCCTGTGTCCCAGGGAGGATATGTGTTTTGATTCAAAGTATCCAATAGGAAAGGATCTTTCTACCCAGTGTAACCAGTCCTATGTCTGTTTATGTTGAAAGGCCACTCAGAGAGGTTAAGGCCGTTTCACCCTTTAAAAGGTGCATAGTGCAAGGTTTGAAGTTAAATATTATTTATTTTCTTTCCCATACATGCCCTTACAATTGCCCAAAGTGTAAAATGAGTTATCGCCCGTTTACTGCAGTTCCCTGTATAGGCTGGATAGTCAGTTCATGACAGAATGTTTCAGGTTGAATCCTGGGGGCATGCATGTGGGCGTGAATAGCTGCGCGCTCTCATTCACCTGCCTACTTTGTTGAGTCTCCACTGTAATGGATGCACTAGCGAGAGAACACAGGCTAACGTCAATATTTATAGCTTTCTTACCTCAGAAGACATTACGCCTCTAAACAAAAGACCTGTGCCGTCGCAGCTTTAGATGCTTTATCTCCCATGCATGGACACAACACTGGTGTCATTTCAACTTGTGTGGAAATTCACTCCGGGAGAAAGATCTTGAATTTTCAATACACGAAAACTAAAGTTGGGGTGTCCAGAATGACCATTTTAAGGTTTTGAGGTGAAAGAGAGAAGCTTACATGCTTGAGAACACCGTTCCAACTGTGAAGTACGGCGGTGGCAAAACTATGTTTTTCTGAGTGTTTGCCGCATTAGGGACTGGTACGCTGTACAGAATAGATGTCATCAAGATAAATGAATATTATATGGCCAGAAATTAATGGACAATGTGGAGGCATGAACCGTCTGACACAAATCTTCCACAAAGTCCATTCATTTCTGATAATAGACACCTCAAAGGGCATTATCCCTCTTATATAATTGTTACTTACGAAAGAAAGAAATATTAAATCAATTATTATTACTTTAAAGGAACAACAAGCAAAAATGTAATTATTTTAGATAAAAACAACTAAAAATAGTAATGTGACGAGCTAAAGGTAATATTTCAGATTGTCCATGGTATGGCGTCACACACCATCTCTCTATGTTGTTCTCTAGTTACTTGTTTACAAACTGGGTTGACCGCACATGCACGTACGTCCATGTGAACAGCTGCCGCTCAGGGCTTAGCCCCTTCCTGCCCTAAAATGCCACCGTCAGAGCAGCATATATATATATATATATATATATATATATATATATATATATATATATATATATATATATATATATATATATATATATACAACACTGGATGGAAATAAATCTTATGACATTGCAGAAGCTTATAGAAACAATGGTGCAACGAATGCCGTAATCAAAGCTGAAGGTGGTCCAGAGAGTGATTAGAGTGCGTGACCTATTTTTGGTGGCAACTTTTTTTGGCGAGGCAGTATATCTGTCGTTGTGACGCATTGCCAAGGTAACCAGCGTCAACTGTCTTACCAGCTAACGATTAAGCCAGCACAGTAATTTAGAACAATCAGGCTATTTGACTGGAACTTTTTTTTATAGTTGTCCTACAACTCTTTTAAGACACTCTGCAGCCAATCAGAATCGAGTATTCACCCAGACCGTGGTATAAGTGGAGATATTGATGGCGATGCGTTGAGATATCAGCCAGGGAATTAAATTAAAGCTTCTGGTCTTAATGTGACTCTGTTTAAACAACTATGTGTCCTCAAGTGGCTTAATGGACAGCAATGTATCAATTTAACTCGGCTACATCAGTTTTGACTGGAGGAATGGGCCACAATTCCACAAAACTATTGCGAGAAGCTTGTGGAAAAATATGCAAAGTTTGACATCGAGCCTAAAAGGTGGTTAATTCTAATATAATACGGTCATGAGGAACTCATGAAGGTTTTTTTGTCTTCAACTGGGACATTGTTGTTTTTTGTTCTTCTCAAGCTAAAGAGAATCCCGCCACACCTCCTTGAGGGACTCCGAGGAGTTTATTCCCAGCTCGAAGTCTTCACCTGCTCAAAGAGCCTCAGCTCCCTGGAGGTACATGTCGGCCTTAGTCAGACAGCAATATATGTGTGTGTATATATTATATATATATATATATATATATATATATATATATATATATATATATATATATATATATATATATATATATATATATATATATATATATATATATATATATATATATGCACACACTGCTCATAAAATAAAGGGCACACTTAACACAATGTAATTCCAAGTCAATCACACAGGCCTCCACATGCCTGTATGACCTCCCTACAATGCCTGGGCATGCTCCTGATGAGGTGGCAGATGGTCTCCTGGGGGATGTCCTCCCAGACATGGACTAATGCATCCGCCAACTCCTGGACAGTCTGTGGTGCAACGTGACGTTGGTGGATGGAGCGAGGCATGATGTCCCAGATGTGCTCAATTGAATTCAGGTCTGGGGAACGGGCGGGCCAGTCCATAGCATCAATGCCTTCATCTTGCAGGAACTGCTGACACACACTAGCCACATGAGGTCTGACATTGTGTTGCATTAGGAGGAACCAGGGCCAACAGCACCAGCATATGGTCTCACAATGGGTCTGAGGATCTCATCTCTGTACCTAATGGCTGTCAGACTACCTCTGGTGAGCACATGGCGGGCTGTGCAGCCCCCCAAAGAAATGCCACCCCACACCATTACTGACCACTGCCAAACTGGTCATGCTGGAGGATGTTGCAGGCAGAACGTTCTCCACAGCGTCTCCAGACTCTGTCACGTCTGTCACATGTACTCAGTGTGAACCTGCTTTCATCTGTGAAGAGCACAGGGCGCCTGTGGAGAATTTGCCAATCTTGGTGTTCTCTGGCTAATGCCAAACGTCCTGCACGGTGTTGGGCTGTAAGCATAACCCCCACCAGTGGATGTTGGGCCCTCATACCACTTTCACGAAGTCTGTTTCTGATCGTATGAGCAGACACATCCACATTTGTGGCCTGCAGGAGATCATTTTGCAGGGCCCTGGCAGTGCTCCTCCTGTTTCTCCTTGCACAAAGGTGGAGGTAGTGGTCCTGCTGCAGGGTTGTTGCCCTCCTACGGCCTCCTCCACGTCACCTGATGTACTGGCCTGTCTCCCGGTAGCGCCTCCGTGCTCTGGACACTACGCTGACAGACACAGCAAACCTTCTTGCCACAGCTCACATTGATGTGCCATCCTGGATGAGCTGCACTGCCTGAGCCACTTGTGTGGGTTGTAGACTCTGTCTTATGCTACCACTACAGTGAAAGCACCGTCAGCATTCAAAGGTGAACAAAACATAAACCATAAAGCAGAGGAACTGAGAAGTGGTCTGTGGTCACCACCTGCAGAACCACTCCTTTATTGGGGGGATCTTGCTAACTGCTTATAGTTTCCACCTCTTGTCTATTCCATTTGCGTAACAGCAGGTCAAATTGATCGTCAATCAGTGTTGCTTCTTAACTGAACAGTTTGATTTCTGTGAAATCAAACTGTTCAGTTTTGACTTGGAGTTACATTGTGTTGTTTAAGTTTTCCCTTTATCTTTTTGAGCAGTGTATGTAAATATATCTCTCTCCTCGCGCCTAATTGCCTCACCAGGGTTTTATATATATATATATATATATATAGATATGGATATGTGTGTGTGTGACGCTACAGTAAGTGGCTTTTTTTGCCTTTTTTTAGGAGCTGCTCTCTCTGTGCGGAGGTGACCTGAGCTCTGCACTGCCTTGGCTGGAGCTCCACACCCTGAATTTCAGCTACAATTCCATCGCCTGCCTTGACCAGTCTCTGGTGAGACAGACCAACCCTCATGTCTGACTCTTTCCTACACTATCAGCTGAAGCTTCCTTTTTTAGACTACAACTGTTCTCACTTTCTTTCTCCCATAGAGTTTGCTAAACGTCCTGAAATCGTTGGATCTAAGCCATAACAAGATTCAAGAGTGTGAGGAATTTCTGAAGGTAGCATCTTTGTTTATTTTAGAATATCTCCACTGCTCATTATTAGCTACTATCTTGGTTTTTGTTCTTTTCTAGCCCCTGAGTGAACTGGAACACCTAAACCTAGGATACAACTGCCTGCAGAGGGCACCAACGCTCGGCCACGCCGCCCGGACCAAGCTGCACACGCTTGTCCTCAGGAACAACGAACTGGAAACCATTAACGGTAAAGAGCACTGGCATTACTCGCCGGGTTTCTTATCTTGCCCCTGAAACGCAGGCAAAAAGTCTCGGCTCTGGTCAGACTGAGAGGTTGGCTGATGAAGTCACAGAGCGGAGGGAGGTAAAATGGAGAAACACCAGAACCACTTTTAAGTGTTTAAATGAGCACTTGTTTTGTGTTGGACCACATCATCATCATAATCATCATCATCATCATCATCATCATCATCATCATCATCATCCTGATCCTTCGCTGCTTTCCTCTCTGATCATGCAGGTGTGGAACAGTTGTCTTCGCTCCAGCATTTGGACCTGGCCTACAACCTGCTGCTGGAGCACTCCCAGCTCTCTCCTCTCTCCCTGCTGCACTGCCTCAGTACTGTAAGGACCCACATTTAGCCTGTCAAATCTGTTCCTGGAGGGGGTTCAGTTCCTCGCTGTGTTTGCTTCGCGTACCACCCGTCAGATTGGCTCAGCACAAAATGTGATGTGTTGTTGTAGTTAAACCTGGAAGGAAACCCGCTGTGCTTCCAGAAGACTCACCGTACCGCCACTGTTCGACATCTGTCCCCAAAAGCTGCCAACCTCAGAGTGAGAAGCTGCTTTAATCTCAGTCTTTTCAGATTGATTTAACTGGGTTTCTCCTTTTCTCTGTCATAAAAGCTTGTTTTTCTGTTTCCTTCTAGCTCAGACTTGATGGGACCCCGCTGTCCTATGCTGAATTATCAGTAAGTCTCGTCATGTGTAGTAAATCCTGTGATGTCACTCCTATTCATAATTCATCTCATGAAAGGATTGTTTTGCGATAAATTGAAGAAGCAAAACTTGAACATACAGTAAAGAGCTGGGTTTAGAACAAGAGACGGTTAACAGCAGCAGTTTGGTTTCAGGCAGACGATGCAGACAACAATGGACAGAATAGAGGAGGTTTGTATTTGTCCATCCATCCATCCACACACACCCCGACGAAATTGTTCATTATCTACCCGTCCATCTGTCCATTCATTTGTGAATTTATGATTTATGGTTAATGACTGGCTAAAAACGGACCTTAGGAATTTGACTCTTTAAAACTGAGACATTTCGACAGCAAACCTGTGTAGGAACCCTGGAGGAGTTCTTATGAGCTACAATGTTTCACTGACATGATTTGTCGTGAAAGTGAAGAAAAGGTGGAAGGTGTTGAGATTTGCTCTGGAGAGAAGTGGAATGAAAGTCATTAGAAGCTAGACAGACAGTGTGTCAATGGTCAAGAGACTGGTGGAGCGGTAGAGGTATTAATGGTGGGCTAGTTTAGGTGTGTGTAGATGTGTGTTTGGAGTGATTCTTCATAGAAGGAGAGCTGGAGGAGTAAAAGGGAAGCGGGTAGTTAAACCTGCCATGATTTATTATTCTGAGATTAGTAAACTAAGATAAGCTTTAGATAAAAAGCTTTTCTGTTCTTCAGGTTCTACCCAAAGCCAGTAAGTTGGTCATCCAAATACAGACATCTGTGCCTCCAGTTTGGGATCCACCTGAATGCACCAACCAGCAACCTTCGAGTGGAGCGGGGGAGCTGAGCGACAGCCTGTCCGTGACAGAAGCCGGGATGTCACGGTTTAGAAAGAAGAAATCCAGAGTAAGATGGATTCTAGTATCTGTTTCTCTGGAATTTCCCAGAGGGAAAAAAAGGGCTGTTAACATTTTCTGTGCCTGTGGTGTTTCAGAGTAAGGTCAAAGTGCGGAGAGCCAGCATATCAGAACCAAGTGATACCGATTACGAGCCCAGGCCCTTTTCCTCTGCGCAGGGTTAGTTTTTGTACTGTCATGTCTGCAGCTGCTATCATTTTCCAGCTGGACGGATCTCTAAACCATACATGTCTCTCCACCAGACATCGTTCTTCCCCACCGACAGGAGATCGAGCGCATGTCCAGCTTCAGAGATCAACTGGGAGAGGACTGGCTGAGATACCAGCACCATCTAGATGGAGGAGCACCCACTATCATCACCACGAGCCAGCCCGCTTCTCAGACTCTAACCAATAGCGTCGACGCCTCCAAAACACATTTGCCTAATGATCCTCCTGTGGAGGTCCCGGATGTTCTGCCACCGCCGCTACTTTCCTCTGAGGCAAAGCAGCTGGACACAGAGTCCACGTTACAGTGGACTCAGCAGACTGAATCCACTCTGGACGCCAGCATTGTGGATGGTCCAGCTGTGAAGCTGGAGGAGGTGAGCTCACATCAGTCGAGCCCTGACTCCCAGAGGTCTGCGAGGGCTTCGAGTGGAGGTACCAACCAAGAAGAAGAAGACGGACTTGGAGGTAGGGCTGAAACCATCCTGTTCCATGTAACTTCATGTAAAGTGTCTCACCTGTTGCCACGCTGGGGTACTTCTCTGGCAGCTTTGTGCTTCTAGAGACTGAGTCTGGATTGTTTTGCAGACACCTAATGGTCTTCTTCCAGGAATATATCAGCATCCCCACAGCATGATGCTGCCATCACCATGTGTCACAGTAGGAATGGCTTGTTTTGGGATATTAAGCTACATACAGTTGGACTCCTGCTTACTGCTGATGTGACTTCTGAATGCTTTGCTCACCCCAGGTTTTATTTAGGGTTTTTTCCATATAAAGGGAACTGAATACAACTGAATCTCACACTTTTCTAAAAATTTTATTTATAAAAAAAAAACAACTGCTTCTCCTGCATTCCCTCAGCATGACGGTACCACCGTCATACTACCAGTGGGGGTAGTATGTTGAGCTTTCACCACATCTTTTTATTCCGTTTGTCCCATGTAGGCTATAAAGTGGATCAGAGAACCTTCTACCACACGGTTTTTGTGCCTTGATTCATGGTTCCGACCCTTTTTTACCCCACAGACCGGTTTAGTGTCAGACAATAGTTTCACCGACTGACCTTTAAGGTGTGGCAGATAAATAAAAAAAACATAAATGATATGACCAGCATAAAAACCGTAGTATTTTGCAAACACAATAATGATCTAAATGTTCACATGCAATATGAAGTGCATGAAGAATGCAACTCAATACAACGGTGAATCAGCGGGAGCAACACGGTCCCATCTAGGGGCAACAGGACACCCGAAGCGTGTTGCTTATGTCCGGTCTACTCTGAAATGTTACTTTGTTTCATTGCAATAATTGTTACACACCTTTAAAGCCGCCGTTATTACATCGCCTCTCCTAGAAGTTCTGGGTAGCCACAGTTCCACCGGCTCTCCTCATTTTCGCCCGCCCAACTCGGCGCCTCCCTACTCAGATTATCTTCTCGCGTTTAGTGGTCCTGGGGTCTGAGCTTCCTGATGCCAGAACAGACCGCTCCTTCGTCTGGCCGTTTTCATTCACAGAGTTATAACTTACACCTTTATATGAGATCTTTTGCTTCAGCCATGGCGGGAGCAAGGAGATCATGTTAATAGCTTACATTTTTTAACCGCAGTGATATTGTTTTATTGGGTTGATTGTGCGCTTACTACCAGACTGTGGGCTGCTCTGTCAGCGGAGAGAGCGTAAGGCATTGGATCTCTGCATCTCCTCCTCTTCTGGGCCTTTTTTGTTTTTGAGGTAACTGGTGATGAATACAAATGCATGTCAAACTTTTCAGATTTTTATTTGTGAAAAAAAAAGCTATAAGTAATTTATCATTTCCCTTCCATTTTACAAATTAAAGCTAATTCGCTAAAGTTTGTGGTTCTAATTTGACTAAATGGGAAGAAGTTGAATACCTCTGTGAAGTGCTATACCTTTTAAGTCAGGCACTAAAACGTGCCTCGGTCCATCTTCTCTTCAGTTGACCTGTGTCACCCCCTGCTGGTTGGAGTCCTGCTCAACGAAGAGGAAGTTGACAGCGAAAGTCAGGAGAAGAAGACGATGGAGATGTTTTTACGCGTCAAACAGGGTTTACTGCTGGAGGTGGACATGCAGCGCGGCATGGAGAGATGTCGGCTGGAGCTGGACAGCTTGGCCCGGGTCGAGACCACAGAGGCCGTCTGGACCCGACAGGTAAGGCGAGGAAGAGATGGAGACTAATCTTAATGTTTTTAAGCATTTCCTGATTTAGATAGTGTTTCTTACCAATCCGCCCTATCTGGGAGTCCATCCTTCCTGCTTTCTGTATGTGTCCAGTTAATTTATGGTGAACTTTTGTTTGACTTCAAGCTGAGAAGTAAGTCCAAATCATCAAGGCTGATGTGTGTTGCGATATTTGCACTGCTGGGTTTGGTTTTCCCCAAACATGCTGGAGTGCATCATGGCCAAACACTTTGATGTTCTGCCTTTTAGAGCCATTTTGGTGTTTGAACCAAGGAGGGTTCATAGACGTTCTGGAAAAGTCTGGAGTTTCACTTCATTATTTTCCTCGTGTGGAAATGAAAAAGAATATGGAATTTTGCTAAATATCCCTCCTTTCAGACTTTCTTATGCAAAGGTCCAGATATCGTGTTCTTCCTTCCTGGTGTCAGTTTCCTTCTTTTTTGGGTTCTCCCTTCCTCCTTCATGTCCTTTCATGCTTTCTGTAGTCCTTCCTTTTTTCCTTTGAAATTCCTTCTCTCCCTTCCTTGTTTACGTCCTTCTTTTGCTCATGCGTTCCTTCCTCCCTTGTAGCCTTTGTGTCTTGGCTTGTTTGCCTTCTTTTCTCGCTCTCTCTTGCTCTCCTGCATTGTTTCATATTTAAACCCTGACATGTACAATATGATAGCAAATCATAATGAACCTTTGTGTTTGAAATGTGCTTGTAACATCTGCTTAAGTTCATTCCTGTTGTCTTTACAACCTGCCACCTTCTGAGCACACACCTTTAACACAAGAGGTCACCACTGATAACACAGTCCGTTTTTGATGGCTTTAATCTTACTTACGTAACATTTTGTTTAAGAGAATAGAAGATTAAATGTGCTTTTATTTCTCAGGACAGTGAGGCTCTGTTCCCTGCTGTAGAGCTTCATTTCCACTACATCGTTAAGTCCAAGCGGAGGAGATGCTACGTCCTGCTGGATGATGACCCGCAGCAGGCAGCGCAGGTAACGGAAAGCTTCGCACACATTTACAGCCGCTCGCTGGGTCTTTTTGAGCTACAGGCTGCGTCTAGTGAAACAGCATTTTCCCCATTGAACCCCTGTCTGACTGGTGCTTTCAGCCTCCACTGAATTCATGTTTGACATGAGCTTCCAGCAGAACGCCTCGTTCTGTTTTTATTTGCACATTTATGATTATTTTGACTCCTGTTGTTTATGACCACATGTTGCATAACAGAAAATATCAGCCATTTAAAACTTGGAAGCATCGTGGCCATAATGTTTAAACATGCACATAATCCGTCATGATGAAACGGATTGTTTCCTTGCAGATTTTGACTGATATCTTGACCGCCGTGGTGGAGGAAAACCAGCGGCGGGATTCTGAACTGGGCCCCGGCTGCGCTCACCTGCAGTGCCTTCGCTGCAGGTCCGAGTTCACCTCCCTTGTGCCAGCTGGTGAGGATGAGGAGGATGCTGGAGGAGAAGGGAGGAGGATGCGTCCGTCTGGTGAGGAAGGACGGTACGGGGAGGAGCAAACAGAGGCAGATTATAATCCTGACTGCTCAGGTGAGGATGAAGGAGATTTGTTCTATAACAGTCTCTTTCAAACTGGGCTCTTGTTGCACAGTTCCTTTAAAATTTGATTTGCTGTTATGATAAAATGTCTTCTTGCTGTATATACAAATAGTTTGAGCCTACGTGCGTTAAAAAGGAAAGACAAAATCAATAGTGATAGCTTCTATAGGAACTGTGGCGTCAAGTAGCTGCCAGGTTCTGCTGAACAGAAAACATTTGATCCACTGATCAGCAGCATGTGGGACCGCTGCTCTGAAAGCGGAGATTTTGGCCTGTCGCTGCTCTCAAACGTTCTGGTGTGGTAAAACAATGCCAGGGTAGAGAGGCAACAGCAGTGACCTTAAACATGGGGTTCATTCTGCTCAGAGAAGTAGTAGGACTTAGAAGGCTTTTTCAAATCCGTTAAAGTCCTTCATTCATTATTAATTAACAGGATGTGAGATGGTCTCAAGCAGGGATTCATAACATACAGACATGTGAACAAAATGAGTGCACCCAGTTGAATATTCAGTGTTTTCTTTAAAAGAAATGTTCACATATTCATGTTGAGTCTTATTTTGTATTTCTGAAACAAGGTCCTTTCTTTACTCAACGAAATAATAACCTTTGTTTATTTTTAAAACAAAAGGTATCCTTCTCATAGCTAGTGTTACCCCGTTTAGCTGGAATAAATTCAGTTTGATGTTTCTTGTAACCCTCTATTGGTCTCTCACATCAGTCTGAGGGAAGTTGGCCCAATTCCTCCCTTTCTTCTGAGATGTTTGAGAAGTTTCTTTCATGTCTGTCGTTTCAAGCTGATTAATTTCAAAACAGTTACAGAGTTTTTGGCAAAGTTTCTCCTCGACAGGTAAGCACCAGTTGTTGTTTTTTCTGAACAAAGATTTTTGCTCTATCATTTGGTTTAAATTATTCCAACCAATAATTGCACAATTTCTGCCACTCTGACAACAACAGCGTGTACCTGTCCTGTGTAGGTAAAAATTCAGTGTGGTAAATGGAGAGTGTATTTGTCAGTGGCAGGCTGTTGGGCTGCTTTGGCGCTCCGCGTCTTTGTGGGCAAATTGTTTTCAACATTGACAACTTACTTTGGCTGAATAGTCTTCACTCGCCATCTTGAATTTAGCTGCACAACGTCCGTGTCTCTCTTGACTTGGCGATCTAAACGACACTCTCCCAAGGGTTTGTATGTTGTTCTGATGTGAAACACTAGGTGCCATTATTACTTATTGCTCCTTTAAGCATAGTTTTGACCCTCTGACACATGATAGAATCCATGGTGGGTTCTGTTATCGACCAGAGCTGGCCATAACCTGGCTCTCGCCATATGGATGTAGTTCCGCCATACGAAATCCATCTGCCGAGAGTCAGGTTAAGCTGGCCAGGTCACGCTGCCGAATTGTGTTTCCAAACCATGAGACTTTGGAGACTTCTCTTTGCCTCTTATGGTCTCATTTCAGGGTGGACTTGCTTGGACGTCCAGACCTGGACCCGGTTACAGTTGTTTTGAATGTTCTTCATTCAATGACTTTTGTCCATACTGTGAAGTGACTGATTTTAAGCTGCTGCAGTCTTAAAGTCCTCAGACAGCTCCTTGGATCCAACCATGGTGTTCACTCTGACTTCAACAGCCAGGAGCATCAGAACTAGAAACCCTGGGTTTAAGTGGGGCAAACATCTTTTGAAATGCTGCGTAACAATGTTCTAATTATTTGCTCCTGATTTTAAACCTTGTGTATTTTTATCCATTTTAATTTTGGAATAACTGACGGGTTGTCCTAATTTATTCATCGCTGCTTTTTTTTACGTTTTACTAAAATTTTCAATAATATTTTCTTCAGTTGTTAAACTGAAGCTTTGTTAAAATCAGTAATCAGTAATAATAATAATAAAGATGCGTTTGTCTAAATATGTTGTAATATAAATATCTAAAAACAGACAGACTTTTTTAGGAGGTTCTAATTTTTTCACATGGACTTTATATAATAATCTGGCCCAGAAACATCTGAGGATCCCCCAGAATGACTCTGGTGTCACAGTGGAGAGAGATTATTAAACATGGTTCAGATGAATAAATCAGAATCAGAATCAGATATACTTTAATGATCCTTTCTTTGCCAGAGGAAGTTTCCGCTGCTGGAAGTCATGTTGGGATCTGACTTTAAATGTGACTTTTTCTATTCAGCTCACTGTATTGTTTAAATCCCTGGTAGTAGGTGTTGTGGTTATACTTAAAGACAACACTGAAGGGAAGGTCACGCACATGGCAAGCAGCATCATAGCCCCTATCAGCCTCCCATTACTGATCTCCCTCAGGCTACAGAGTTCCACTAAACAAACGCCTCTGAGCGATGCATCTCAGGCCTTATCACACGTCTCATATTCTCAAGCTGCTCCTTCCATCTGAATTCCCACCTCTGTAATCAGCTCCAGACAGATAATACCCTGGAGCTCCTCCACCTGGCCTCCCTGTGATTCAGCCGCACCCGACTCTGAGAAGTCCTCGGGCATGCACAGACCGCGTGCAAGCTGTGTTCGCCACATGTCTGGGGGATTACTTCATACCTTGTTCCTTTGTTAGCATGTTTAATCTTGCTACCCTGAACAAATTGCAACAAATACCTTTTTAATTCCCCGACATGTGATCTCAACATTTGTATTCCTGCTGGTTGCAGAAATCCTGCAGATATAAATCATAATTATATAATAATAACAATAATAATACATTTTATTTAACAGCGCCTTTCTTGACATTCAAGGTCACTTTACAGACAATAAAAAATACAAATACAAATACAGTGAACAGAAAAATATAAACAAACTGTTATGAAGAGGGACAAGAACAGTGTATTTACAAATGAGCAAGCTGGAACAGGTGGGTTTTGAGTCTGGTTTTGATCAGGGGTAGAGAGTCAATTCTGCGGAGGTCAGGTGGGCGTGAGTTCCAGAGCTGGGGAGCAGAGCGGCTGAAGGCTCTGCTCCCCATGGTGACGAGTCGAGCTGGGGGTGGATGGAGGAGGTGGCAATGTGAAGGAAGTCTGATAGATATGGAGGAGCAAGGTTAGGGATGGCTTTGAAAGTATGCAGAAGGATTTTAAATTCTATTCTGAATTGAACTGGGAGCCAATGGAGCTGCTGAAGGACAGGGGAAATATGATGAAAAGAGGGGGTTCTGGTGATGACACGAGCTGCTGAGTTCTGAAGAAGTTGGAGTTTATGGAGGGATTTATGAGGGAGGCAAAATGGAAGAGAGTTACAATAATCAAGACGGGAGGTGATGAGGCTGTGGATAAGGATAGAGGCAGTGTGAGTGGTAAGGGAGGAACGAAGGCGGTTAATGTTGCGTAGGTGGAAGTATGCCTACGCAAGAGTCTGGGTGTCGAGGACGACACCCAGACTCTTGACCCGAGGGGAGGGGGAGACCAAGGAGTTGTCAATGGGCAGTGTGAAACTTGATTTTGGATAGGGTGGATTTGGTGGAAACGAGGAGGAGTTTGGTTTTATCACTGTTTAGTTCAAGGAAGTTTGAGGTGAACCAGTCTTTAATTTTAAGTAAGCAGTTAGTAAGGGACAAGAGGGGGGAGTGAGAAGGTGGGTTTGCTGGATAAATAGAGCTGGGGGTCATCCGCATAACATTGAAAATGAAATATATGACATGCAAAAAAGAGAATATGCATATTCAATGACAACTATAGCTCTATTCAGTGGCTTTATTGAAAAAAAAAACAATGCAGCGAACCACCGAACCCTGAGTATTTTCTATAAGAGAGGAATACAAGATGTACACAAGGGGGTAATCAACAATAGCTGTGTAGATGACTCCATCTAAACACAAAAGGCAATGACCCATGAATCAGAATCAAAATGCCTTTTATTGTCATTATACACATGCCGTTATACACATGTACAACGAGATTAAAGCCAACTCCAAACAGTGCAGAAATATCAATTATCAAAAATGTATGCAGTGTGAGTACAGCGAGTACCTTCTATGGGAAAAAATACACTTTTAATATCAACAATAGTGCTGTCAATAACTCCACCCAGGAAAGAGACACAGTTAAAGACACAGACGCAATGGGCCATGGCTGCCTTCTACGAGAAAGGAAAACAAAAACTACACAAGTTAATAGCAGCAATAGCTACCTAGAAGCACTGAGCGTGAAATACTTTTGTTTGGAAACAACTAGAAATAGTAATAGCAATAGCTCTTTTAGCAGCCCTGTCAACAAAAGAGACATGGCTAAACACAGAAGTCCTGAGTAGAGGCACTTTATATGAAAAAAAACCAAATACAGTACACACGGTCAATTTAATGATTTTAGTCAAGACAGAAACACATCTACACAAATTAGCACTAGAGTCTAGTCACTAGACCATGTCGACTTTCTGTATAAAAAAAAGTAAAACAAAGAGCTTGCATTGGTCAATAGTGGCAATAGCCCCTTGAATTGGAAAGAGAGACATCAAAGCACTGAAGCACTGTGCCAGGAGCACTTTCTATGATAAACATAGAGAACTGTATTTATGCAAATAATGCATCGATTGAGATGAGTCACATAAGTAATAATTTCTTACTCCCTAGGCGCAATATTTAGTGTGATACTTACAACTTCTGTAACTTGTCTCACACAATCATGCTCTTTGTGGTTCAGTTGTGGTTGTGATCTGGTTGTGACATCACTTCTACTTTCGAGTGCCAGCTCTTACGGAACTTGGAGCATTGTTGTTTTGTTTTTTTTCTTTGTTTCCAACTATGGAGGCATTTTGCAAAGAAAAGAAACCACTGGAAAGCATTATGTTCTTTTCTTAATTGTAACCAACCAGTTTTTGCTTTGTTTGCTTTTCCTTTTTAGGAAAACCTTGTGTTTGTCCAGAGTGTGGCAGTGACCATGTGGTTCAAGTGGCTGAACAGACGGCTCCCTTCAGCAGTACTCCCATCAGTCGATCTCCAAGGCCTGAAAGCGAAGAAGATCATCTGGATTTTACCCAGAGCCCTCACAGTGCAGATAAGGTTTGTCTCACAATACTAGTCTTTTTTTGTTTGATTGCTGTCTGGTCTAATCATTGTTAATTTATCATTTTGCTTTATGCCTACAGCTTGGAGATGCAAAGGAACCTATAAGCAGTAGTCTCATCCTGGACACCGCCATCACATCAGTGGATCCGAGTTTCGTCACAGCCCAGGGAACCTCCTTCTTTATTGGGGAGGCGTCAGATGACAC
Source organism: Fundulus diaphanus (assembly GCA_037039145.1). Taxonomy (NCBI): domain Eukaryota; kingdom Metazoa; phylum Chordata; class Actinopteri; order Cyprinodontiformes; family Fundulidae; genus Fundulus; species Fundulus diaphanus. The sequence continues at coordinate 6,859,899 of CM073139.1, forward strand.
CAGCAGCCTGTCCTACAATACTGAGTGCCAAAGTAAAGAGGACCTGGCTGGAAGCTACCACTACTCCATCACAGGAACTACACCACCTCCAGCCGAACCCACAGGGCCATCAATCTCTAAGGGTTAGCCCAAATTTACATTTTAAATCATCTTAAAAATTAGCAATCCATACTATTAAAAGACCTCCTAAAACAACTTTTAGCAGCCTAAAAATCTGGCTTTCTCCATTTTACCTCAAAACTATAATTATAATGCAGTAAGGTATGGTGTTCTTTCTCCTGAATCTGATATACAGGTAATCACGTCTTTGTTAAGGGGAAATATATGGAATTACATCCTTTGGCAGCTCTGCAATCCTTTCTTGGTGGACATAATCTTTCTTTCTCAGCATTTAGTGAGTCATTATACATTAGGTGTTCCCCAATTTTGCTATTTGACGTTTTTTTTTAATCATCTTTATTATCATTGCAACGTACATTCCAACGAAATTCGTTCTCTGCATTTAACCCATCCCCTTGGGGAGCATTGGGCTGCCACTGTGCGGCACCCAGGGAGCAATCTGTGGTTAAGGGTCTGTGGGAGTTGAACCCAGAACCTCCGGGACACAAGTGCAATGCTCTAACCACTAGAACTAAAATGTTCTGCTCTATTTTAAGAGATTCCATGTTTTTTTTAAACTTATCCCATGGTTTCTTTCTCCTCAGCATTTAGTGATTCTTTAGTGATTCCCTAATATTTTCTTCGATCTCAGGTGATTCCATAGTTTCTTTCTCAGTTTTTAGTGAGTCCATATATTTTTTTGATTCCCACACACATACACTCATCCTCGTTTAATGTACATAGTGAGGACCGTGTCTTGACTTCCATTCATTTTCAAGCCTTTCTATGGCCTAACCCAGGCACTAGCCTTTACGGGTTTATACCTAACCTAAACCTAAATGACACCTTAGTCCTAAACCTAATCCCAAAACCAGAAAAAAAGTGAGGACCTTTTTTCAGTCCTCACTTTGCATCAAAGTACTCACTTCACTAGTAAAATAAGCAAAAACCCATAACATACCCCCTTTATTTATAAACCGCTTTAAAATAAAAAAGGTCATCAAAGTGCTGTACAAACAACTGAAAATAACAGTGAAATTAGAATAGACAAGTAAAAAACAGACACCATAAAATAGAAAAATAAGATAGTTAAAAACTGTTAAAATAGTTCAAAGTTATTAAAAATACATAAAAAATAATCCAAAAATAGCATCAACCTCTCAGGATGTGCAAAATACTTCTGCAAACAGGTGTGTTTTAAGAAGAGTCTTAAACTGAAAGAGAGGACCTGCCTGACATCGAAGGGCAGATTATTACAGAACTGTGGAGCCGCTACAGCAAAGGCAAAATCTCCCCTTAATTTTCGTTTTGATTTAGGGACAATAAGTAGCTGCTGGTTGACAGACCTCAGGTAGCGGGCAGGTGTATGGGAGTGCAGCAAAAACGTTCTCACTCAGCTGCAAGTACAAGAGCACACACACACCACTACCATTTTTCTGATCTGAGGACCATCTTAAAAAATATTTTAACTTTAATATATGGACTTGTCAGCCTGGACTGAATTAATGTACATTAACGTCACCGATTACATTGATACTAGTTTTTTCTTTCCTAAACATTAGGTTTTCCCATATTTTTGGTTCTCAGCGTTAAGCAATCCCATTTGTGTTTTTTATTTGTATAAAGTGAGTTTATTTACATGGCACCAATTCACAATAGGCTACATTTCATCATACAGAATCATACAGATTCCAATTCAAATTCATACATTTCACCTGATTCCTTGAATTATTTTTAACTGTAATTAATTCAGTGTGTTTCCCTACTTGATCTTTAGAAAGGCACATTCAACTACAGCAGTTCTCATTTTCTACAGGGTTTACAAAACCAGAATGTTCAGCTGGTTAATGTAATAGTTGTCCTATTTTTTTTTTAGTTGGTTGGGTTGTTTGAATATTTTGTTGAGGCTCTCAACTTTGCTACGAAGAGACTCCTTTAGGAAGCTGCCTATGTTTGGCAACTTTTATTGTCCTAATAAAAAAGCTTTATTGCAATTTGGTCTTAGAAATTAAATTAGATTAAAACCAAACTCTTGAAGCAGTCTCCCTTCTCTAGCTTAATGAAAGGTGGTGGAGAAGGCAGTTAGGCATCAGACATATAAAACATATAAGCTTCCATTTGAAGACAAAGAAGTCAGTAATAAAATAAAAAAACAATATAACAAAGTAAGTAATTGTGCTTATTTTCAGCAGTATAATATGACTATAATTTTGTCACTCCTGATTCTAATTTTAAACATCGGCTGGATGATATGGTCCAAACTGTTTATGCCAGCTTCTGAGTCTTCCTTAAAAACAGACTGAAACAGCTGTCAGAGACGAAAGATTTCAATCTCTTAGGCTTTCTGTAGGATCCTTCGAGAGGTCTTCCGTGTTTCTGCAACATTTGACTCCCCAACATCTGCCTGCCATTTTTGGGATGAACCACATGGTAAATTGCAACAAGACAGATTGGAGTCATTACTGAAAGTGATAGGGGAGAAATGAAAGCCTAAGAACAGGATTGGTGAGTCCTAATGATAGCTTTCTTTATCTTTTTTTATTTTTAATTTGTAGTGCTGTAGTTGCCGAGTCAGTACTGTATAATCTGTCCTTGTGAAACCACAGAGTCACAATGGAGATGGCTCATCCTGAAATGCTGAATGAGTTGAGTTTTTTTGTGACTCAAAGGCCTGATTTCTTCTTTTTGATGCTCTTTATCTGTAAAGGTACTCTCTTTACGAGCGGGTTTGTTCCTTCACCTTTAGAGGAATAGTTTTCTCCATGTTTAAAGGTCTTTTAAATCTGATCTTTTTGTGCTCTTTAAATCAAAGGCTCCTGGCTTATTTTGGCCTCTGTGGGTCCTTGCCCTGTCATTTCTGATCAGCTGTAATCATTCATCACCCCTCAGATAACTTCTGTTGTGGATTTATTGCTCTTAAATGCTTCTCCACTGTGTGGTTGTTGGCTAATGTGGTCTGCTGCAGTAAAATCTGGCTACAGTTTCACAAAAAAAAAAAAAGAAATAAATAAGCACCATAAAATATGTAATTGGTCCCACACTGATGCCAGAAATCTATCCCTCAGCTATTAATGGAAGATATCATTTGAGGGATTGAGGGAAAAATGGCACAAATCTGCTCATTCATTAGTCTTCCATCTTATGTTTAGCTGAAAATACAAGTAGAGCAGCAGTGGGTTTTAATGAACTCTTGTTAAAGGACAATTCCAGGATTTTTCTTTATATTTTTAATAGAAAGAAAAATGGTAATAACGCAAGTCAAATTTTGTTGTCAGATGCAAAAATAATTACCCTCAGCAGAAGAAAACTAAAACTGTGACTAGTTTTCCTTAGGAATATGGATTATAGGCAAATATTTTGACCAGTATCACCCAATGCCAATGTAGAAGTAAATCAGATGTAAAGAAACTGATCCTCAGCAACAGCATTCTAGATCAATTAGAACATTTTAAAGGGGACTTGTCATCCCTTTCAGTTCTTCCTTTTCACATTGAAATCATTCAGTTGCGGTCTATATGTAGGGGAACTGCAATGCTTTGGTCTGAATTCCTCATTAATTTACCCCCACATTCCCTTGATTTTACCCCTGTTCCGAGGTGTGTCTCCAGAACAACTTGTTTTGGAGGCCGCCCTCCAGGTCGCAGAGCATTCCACTACAACCTGTGCAGCCATTTTTGCAGTATCCTGGGAGACGCTGTAATGAACAGTTGAATATTTTCTTTTATCCACTTGTAACGTCAAAAAAATAAAAATGGCGGATTTGCTTAATCGGTTAGCCGGAAGTACATTGCCTTTTTTTTTTTAGCAGCTCCACAGCAAATACTGTGATGTAATTGTTAAAAAACCATAATGGAAGACAGTGAAAACTGAACAGCTTGAAAACTATGACCCCAAAAAAGATATAATCATATCTATCAGCTCCTGGACAGAGTACATTCACATGTTCTGAATTCCTAGAGACTCCAAGTACACAAAAAATGTATTTAAGGGCTAAAAAAATAGTAGATTTTATATGATATGTCCCCTTTAAGGTAAATGTTTGGACATGCAGCTAAACTATTATCTGGTTTATAAGGTTAGACATCAATTTTGCAAATGCATGCACCCGATATTCTGGGTCACTTTGGGACATTTAAGAAACATTGCTCAGTTTACAAAGTAGTCCATACTACTCTTTGATTTCATAAAGAAAAACAACTTACATTATGTTAGCAAAAATATCTACTTGTCTGCTTTCACACACATATTAACTTGAGTAACAACCAGTTTGTAATCAATTGGGTTTAAAATGACCTCAACCCATTCTATGCCGCTATAACTGTTTCAGTTCCTCTGAGGAGGTTTTCCACAATGTTTAGGAGTGAGTTTCTGGGAATTTTTGACCATTCTTCCAGAAGTGCATTTGTGAGGTCAGACACTGACATTGTACAAAAAGCCCTGTTTTAAAGTCTCAGGATTTATTCATCCCAAAGGCTGGGGTCAGGACTCTGTGGAGCCCAATCAAGTTTGTCCACACCAAATGGAATCATCTATTTAATGGCAAGATAATTTAATGACTGGACTTGTTTCAGAGTTTTTCTCAACACCGAAGATAATTACCCACATTTTGCTACAGTTTGCAGTGGGGTAATTGCTGTTGTTTCTAAGACAAGGCTGTAATTTAAGTACCGTACATGATTAACATTTTGCGAAGAAGAGGTGTGTATGGGGAGAAAAAAAATTAGTGGTCCTTATCCAGAATCCTGTGGAACTCCATGCTTCTGTGGTCTAACCTTTTCTGGAAAAAAATATTTATTAAGCTAATAGTTATTTATTGGAAATAACTTACACATTTTATTTATACAGCACAATCTAATTGCTAGTGCTGTGTTGACATTATTCTAACTCAATTATCCAATTTGTACATACCATTTAAATGATAATGTAGTAGTTTATTGTCAGTTTAATAGTAATTAGACATTCTGGCAACGGAAGTACTGGTTTTACCCACAAAATCATTTAATCTAAAAATTTCTGTAATTTTTCTTATATTTGGTGAGTAAACCTTTATAGGTAATAGAGATTATGTGTCAATGACATTCTTTCACTTGGCTGTTCTTCAAATGGAACAGGACAAGAAAGCTGAGAACACCTAGACCTTTAAAGTAATGATACCAATGATAGTAATAACAAAATGAACTGGCCAGTTGCAGACTCAAGCAGTTTTGTTTTATAATAATTCATCTTCAAATCACAACTTTAGGTCCAGATATTTACTTAGATGTCCTGTTTTAATGTGAGGCCTCTGCTGTAATGTGACTAGATGACTTGGACCTGTTGTCCGAGGACTACGAGTCTGTGGACCATCGGCTGAAGCTTTTCTTGGATGTGGAGGTCTTTGAAGAGGAAGAGGAGCTTCACTCTTTCTTCAAGGTTTGTAGGAAGAACACAAAGATGGGAAGGATATCTCTGGGAAAAGATGTGGTTAATTCAAATGTTGATATGTAAAGAAGAGTCGTAGAACATTGTTTCTGGGATTTTTTTTAAATCTTTGCCTTAGAGACCAAATTACTTCCAGATACTTTAAGCAGAAACGTGGCTGTTCTAATATTCAAAAAGGCCCATTAATTATCTGTCGCACAGCTCTAAGGTTAGGTTTTAAAGCTTAGACCCAGTTTCCTAAACTGCAGCTGTGGTTCCCTCTGCCTGTCAGGCAGCCTTTTTTAAAACTGTGAGCAAATCAGCAGGTGAACTAATTTCTCAGCGAGAGGGATGACGGAGGAGCAGCTGGCAGGAGGAAACACCAGGTCTTGCTGGGTTCGTCTCAGTCCTGCATGTCTGCACTCTGACAGCAACTGCTCCATTTTTCACTCCTGGTTTGTGTTATTTGGGGAGAAATAGATGAGGTTGTGTTTTTTTTTTAACCCCCGGTGAGAAAAGTGGTGTCATCTCAAAATACAGATGTTAATAGTTTACTCTTGAAATTATGGCTCAATGAGCCTTATTATGATGCTATTAGAAAAACAATATTCACCCAAGAAAACAGCTGTTATTTATTGCATTTTCTTTTTCAAATATTCAGTAACATCATGATCCTCTTTAATTTCTTTGAATCCACAGATGTCAGCTGTAAAATTTGGGGAGTTAGGGGAGGTTCCCTCGCTGTTGGTTGTTTCGAACCAGCGGTTATACTTTCTGGAAATGACGTCAGATGGGCGGTAAGTAAAGCAGAGTTTCTGCTTTGTTCTCTTTAAAACATAACTGGATTAGAGCTCTGTAATGCAAAATCTTCCCCCAACTGGGGATTTTCATCCTCGTTTTCTGCTTTGAAATGGATATATTTTGAAATATTCTTTACAAAATGGTTCTAATTTGTGTTAAACTGAAACAAAAACAGGCAGAAAGCAGCAATAATTATCGCCCCAGAATGAAGCATACTTTAAAACCAAAGCAAGGGCAGAAAGTCAAGTATACGTTGGTGGCGCTGAATGCCGTAGAACGCCTAAGAAAAAAGCAAATATAATGAAAAAAATCAAAACTTATGGGACCATGCCACACTTTTTAACAACGTTTTCTTTACTTATAAGAAAACAGAACCCGATATTTTCTGGCCATGAAAAAATCCACAAGAGCACGGTGGTGTCAGCATCATAGTGTGGGCATTTTAGTGATTGCCACCAGAAAAAAGGAAAATTGTCAAGAGTTGGAGTAATAATGGTAGTGATAAATATTAAAAAATGGTCCAGTACAAGCAAAGAATTGAAACTAATTGCAAAAAACCACACAGCATCTCAGAGCAGTTTGCTAAAGCAGAAGTTAAGCGATATAAGAAGTTGCAATTTCACTGAAAATTCTTAAAATAAGGATTTGATCTGACTCTCCCGCTTGAAGATTAAGATCAAATCGGTCACAATGAATGAAAAAGATATGGCAACGTCATGGAAACCTCCAATATACAGTACAGTCTAATGGTATTTGCATTCCTACTTTTTGAGAAATTGCCAAATGTTTATACACTATCTTCTAAAAAATATCCAACAATATGCATTCAGGTGACTGACCATTAAATCTTTGTAACAGGGTGTTCTTTTATTTTATTTTTTTGTAAAATAAATGTATTTTGTATCTGTACTTGGTACAGTGATCACCTTGGCTACTTCAGACCTTATTCTTGCCTCTGAGGTCAGTCAGACCCTTCTTCAAGGAAGCACCGTCCCAGTCCATAGCAACATTAAACTGGCTTCACTTGACAGTGATGCTGATGTTCCAATATCTTAAATGGGCCAGTTTGGGTCAGATGGTTGATGGTTACACTGTTTATATAATGGCCTATATATATTATACAAAATCCACAAAAATACAATTTTATGTGTATTATTTGTCCACACAGATGCACTATATTGCCAAAAGTATTCGCTCCCCCATCCAAATAATCAAAATCAGGCTGTCCAATCCCTTCCATGGCCAAAGATGTACTAAATCAGGGACCTGGTCATGCCTGCTGTTTCTGCATGCATTTGTGAAAGAATGGGTCGCTCTCAGGAGCTCATTGAGCTCCATCGTGGTGCTGTGATAGGATGCCACCTGTGCAACAAGTCCAGTCGTGAAATTTCCTCGCTGCTACATACCCCCTGGAAGCCTTTGGAAATGACAGCAACTCAGCCACCAAGTGGTAGGCCTTGTAAACTGACTGAGCGGAGTAAGAGGATGCTGAGGTGCACAGTACGCAGAGGTTGGCAACTTTCTGCAGTCAATCACTACAGACCCCTTAGGGCAACTCCCTGCTCCCAACTATGTGGGAACAGTTTGGACATGGCCCCTCCCTCTTCCTACATGACAGTGCACCAGAGAACAAAGCAAGGTCCAAAAAGACATGGCCTGCACAGAGTCCTGACTTCAGCCTGATAGAACACCCTATTAATTAGAATAGAGACTGTGTGCCAGGCCTTCTCGTCCAGCATCAGTGTCTGACCTCACAAATGGGCTTTTGAAAGAATAGTCATAAATTCTCATAAACACTCCAGAGTCTTTTGAACCGCTTTCCCAGAGGATTTGAAGCTGTTATAGCTGCGAAGGGCAGACCAGCGTCATATTGAACCCTGTGGATTAAGAATGGGTTAAATGAGAGTCAAGGAGGATGAGCAGCTATATAGGGCATATAGTGGAAAAGCCCTCTGTTAAATTATTTCAAGCAACGTTCAGGGAAAGTGTAAATAAATGATACAGTCTGAATGTTTAACACAAGTTGAAAGACTTAATTTGATCTGATAAATGCCACATAAAATATCATCAATCATTAAAAGGGGCACAACACTGCTATTTACTTAGTGACTATTAAAGGGGATAACTTCCCACCTGCCATTCCTGATGAGGATATTATTTCACCACCTGCCCAGGATCTTGAAAACACATTGATCTCAAACTGTCCAAGGCTTTTTTTCTCGCTCTCTCTTCTGTCTCCGTCCTTTTATTCTCTTCTGCGTCATAAAAATGAAAAAGATTTCCTCAGATTTGAACACTTGGTCTGATGCTTTTTAAGATTTTCTATTAGCAAATCGGACTCGACCGTTCTTGTTCTTAATATCACAATCAGACCTTAAAGTGTGAGATTACATATGCCGCTTTCTTCAGATCACTAATTTGTTTTCTGTCTTTTCTGAAGCATCATGTTGTTTCCTCCCAGCAGTGGCCCGCTCGCTGATTGGCTGCAGAAGAAGGATAGCTACCCAATCTTGGAGCTCAGCTACCTGGAGGTGGGACTGGGCTCCCAGAGCATCCACATGGAGTTTGCAGATGAAAGTGTGGCCTATACTCTCCTCGTCAGGGACAGTGTGCGCTGCAAGCGCTTCTTTGGCCTCCTAACAGGTAAAACACTAAGCTAGAATCGTTGTCCTCCATCAGAAAGAATACAGCTGTCTTCCAGGTTCAGGTGTTGGAACAGCATGTTCCCACCACAGAAGCCCAAAATGCTCCCCTCGCAGTCTACTGCCACACCACATGTGTGCTTTATGACGCAAACATGTGCCCCGTCCCCTCTGTTCAGCAGTCGATTCACGCAGACTGAGCACATCCTGCCCAGACCAGATTATCTAGAAGGGAGGACTGTAGAGGGAGTAAAACCTTTCATTAGACTGGGGGGGAACTGCTCGGGTCTTGGAATGTCTGGGAAATATGGAAAATTAAATTGCAGTTTGGGACCAAAACAGGAAATTACTGCTGGATGTATGGAAAAGTGACCGACTCAAATCGGATGTTTATATTTTGGCTTTTTAGCAAAGCAAACATAGACAATATAAATGTACAGTGGATTTAAAAAAATATACACATCCCTGTTAAAATGTTGCGTTTCTGTGATCGAGATCAGTCATTTCAGATTATTTTCTGCTGTAAATATGACATATGTACCATATGTAAATATGACGTTCGTACCAAAGGGCAAGGATTGGTCCTGCTCCCACCCCCCTCTGTCCCTCAAGTTCCGGGGATATCACCTTATCTATTTGTTGTCCCACCTGTGCTGCCAACTTAGTGACTTTGTCGTTATACTTAGCGACCTTTCAGAGGCCTCCAGCAACATTTTTTTCTTTTCAAAATAGCGACTAGACCACAAACAAAACGTGTCTGGAGAGCAACTTCAAATCAGCCTTCGGCTTATGTAATTATGCACTAGAGCGCCCTGCACAATAGAGGGTTTTTTCTGGTCAGGGCAGAGACTGAGATGAGAATCTTGTCGCTGTGAAAGGTGACGACCCAGGTTATAAACTGTAACAGGCTAGAAGTGCATGGAGCTGAAAAGAGGAAAAATCACCAGCTGGATTATGTGTAAAGGTGCAGTGTTAACCCCTGTGTGCTTCAAGTGTTGCACCTGAGGAGAAAATGTTGGACCATATAGCCTTAATGAAATTCAGTCTCATTCACCAATGAGGTTATAGACCTGCATTGATAAACAAACCCGTAGATTAATGATAATCTGTAATGTTTTATTTGTCTGGATAATAATCTGATAATTCAGGTTGTGCCTTTTATAATCAACTACAATATTTTCTTGTTAAAGTCAGGAAAAAACATTGTGTTATGTTGTTGAGCTGTTTTTGAAGAACTTCTGTTTGCAAAGCAACCATATTTCTAACAATAATCTCAACTCAACATTATTTATACAATCTAAAAACTAGTCATTCAAAACAGAATAAAACGTTAAAGCCAGCAAAATGTAAAATGAAATGCAGATCCACAAAAATAAACAATACAAACTTCAAAATCTAACATCTCAAACTGGGTTAAAGACCAAAAAGATCTGTTTTAAGAGAACATCAAACACAGAAAGTGAGTTCGTCTGCTTGATATGTAAAGCTACTTGAATCCAGAGTTTTGTGCAAAGACAGAGAAAGTGCGGTTACCTCTTTGCACTCTTTGTTTTTCAAATGACTAATAAAAACTGATCTGCAGACCTGAGCAAATGAGAGGGAGCATGCATATGAAGCAGGACTGGAAAGCAAGGCCATGAAGATATTTAAAAAACAAAAAGAATTTTAAAATGAATCTGAATGTGAACCAGTAGCCAATGAATTGCTATTAAACCCGGAGAAATATGCTCTCATTTTCTGGTACCAGTTAAAAGAAAAGCAGCAGCATTTGGGACCAGCTGCATTCAAGCCACTAGAGTTTTGTTAAACCCAGAGTAAAGTGCAATGCAGTAATCTAAGCAAGTTGTAATTAAAGCATAGATTAAAATCTTTAGTCAGCTGCCTCAGTTTGAAAAACCGGACCACAGATTTTAACTGAGCGTCAAAGTTACGATTATACTCAAGTCTTACAATCAGGCCTGTAGCAGTATGTGTCAGATCCTGACTTTAAGGTCCCAAGTTAACACTGACATTAGAGACATCAATGGGCCCAAACAGCATAAACTTTGTTGACATCTATGATTTATGCGATGCCTTTGAGAAGTTTATTTTTAGAGCAACTATTTTCCTTTTTAGTGTCATAAAGGTCTGACTGTTATCTGCGTATAAATTAAGGCTAAACACTGGAGTCTTATAACTGACTCCCAAGGGACGGGGTAAAGAGAGAAGAGGGAGAGGCCAAGCATGGAGCCTTGGGGCACTCTGCATGAGTGGAACTCTTTAATAAAATAAAATAAAAAAGCAGTTCTCCATTCTTAAAAAAAGGAGTGTAATAATAGCGGCAAGAACTTAAAACTACTTTATTACTGTCAGGATTTGTTCTGATGAACCCGAACACAACCACACACAGCTTAGCTTTAAGAGTTTTATTGAGCAAGTATGGGTTGTGGAGAGAGAGAGAACCAGAGTCCTGACTGAGCAGGAGCCGAAGGATGTAGATGGCAGGAGCTGGAGGACTGGAGAGAGAGAGAGCTGGAGGGCTGCGGGTGCTGAGCTGAAGACCCAGGGAGACGCTGAGAGCCAAGGAGCATACAGGGCAGGCGTGAGAGCGCTGAGGTCCAGAAGAAGCCGGAAGATCAGCAGCAGAGAGGGTTCTTGGAATGCTGGGGTTTGAGGTTTAGCTGGCAGCCCAGTAGGGAGGGTTCTCGGAGCGCTGGGGTAGAGGTTCAGCCGGCAGCACAGCAGCAGGAGTTGTTGGAGCGCTGGGGGTGTGGTTCAGCCGACAGCACAGCAGAGAGATTACTCGGAGCGCTGGGGTAGCAGGAGAACCAGCAGCACAGCAGAGAGATTACTTGGAGCGCTGGGGTAGCAGGAGAACCAGCAGCACAACAACAGATTACTTGGAACGCTGGGCTAGCAGGAGGACCAGCAGCACAGCAGAGAGATTACTTGGAGGCGGGCAGGCAGGCGTCGACGAAGGGAACTCTGTCAGGCAGACATAGGAAGCTCTGGCTAGCAGGCATGGGAGCTCTGACTAGCATACGTTTGAAGCTCTGACTGGCAGATGAGAGAAGCTCTGACTGGCAGACGTGAGAAGCTCTGACTAGCAGGCATGGGAGCTCTGACTAGCAGACGTTTCTCAGAGAGGAACATGGAGGGAATATCTGAGGGATATCATTCTGAAAAGGTTTCAGGAGAAGGGCATCACAGAATTTCCAATCTATTATAAAATCATGGAGGACAGTGAAGGCAGTCATCATAAAGTAGAGAGAATATGCTGTGAGATTACCAAGAACCGGACCTGCCTTAAAAAAAGAAAAGTGGCTAATAAGGGTCTTTGCAGTAACATTAAAGGAGCTGCAGGATTTTCTGTCATGTACTAACTGTCTCCTGTATTCTTCATATGTGACAGGCCACGGCAAAACCAGAAAAGTCTCCCCGGGGTTGTTTTGTGTTATTTATAGATCCCAAAAGATTGCAATCTAAGCTTTCCAACTTGTGGAAATCAAAAGAGAATTGAACAACATAAGACCATTTGAATGTTGGCACTCTGCAAAGAAGATTAGTGAGAAAACAGGCCTCAAAGTTTTTTTTTAGAATCACCTGGGCAGCCAGCTGGGTGTTAACAAAAGCTGTCAATTTAAATTACTTTGCAAACCTTACAGAAACACCTTCCACCCTGTCAATGCCTGTCAATAGAGGGTCCAGCTCAACTCACTGCACTGAGCTATTTCTCCATGTAAAGATAATTCACTACACTGCAATACAATATTTGTGTTACATTTATGCATGGAAAAGACAAACATATTTCAACTGTCTAAAATATTACAACACGGTAACGCACACACATGAGCATCCTTATTTAATGTACTAGTGAGGACCGTGCCTTGCCTTCCATAGACTTCCATTCATCTACAAGACTTTCTCTGGCCTAACCCTAGCCCTAACCTTCACCGATTTATACCTAACCCCAACCTAAACCTAATTGACACTTTAGTGCTAAACCTAACCCCTAGCCCAGAACAAAAGTGAGAACCGACAAAAGATTTTACTAGTGAAAGGAGCAAAATGTGTTCTCTCTCAGCTGCAAGTACAAGAACACACACACAAACAAAACTAAGCAAAAAATTTACGCACTTGTCAACAGCAAACAGGCTTAAATCGGAGGCAATCGGAATTTTGTGCAGTTCTTTCTGAAAACATTTCGACACCTATCCAGGAGTCTTGGCTCTCACCTGATCAACGCAGTTGGTGCGCTGCTGTTTTTAAAGGACATTGAGGCCCATTCTCCTAGACGCATTCTAAGTCGGATGCAAATCAATGACCCACCCATCACTTGTCATTTACAAAATTGCTAAATGTTTACTGTTATTTTATCTCAGCATGTTTTATGTGTCCACAAGTTGCTTGATGACTTATAACGTGGTCTGAAATAAACATGTTGATACATTGTTATTCCTACTCTTTAATTGCTCATTTTGTTTTTTAAAGGAACGTTTCAAGCAACGTGTTTTATGGGAACCTGTTAAGATAACATTTCTTGTTACTATCACAATACAGAGAAATCCCATGGAGCAACCTTCCTGGTATAGCAGCAATCAATCAAACAATAGCAGGGATTATGCATTTCTAGCTCAAACAGCAGTGTGTGGGTTTGTGATCAATGTGTGTTTGCTTAAAATGCAGGTAGGTGTGTTCACACCATTGTATACACTACGTTTTTTATACGTTTAAGCTAAGCCTAAGATTAAAACTGGAGAAATATAGATTTTTTTTGTTTTGCGTTACATTAAAAACACATAACAAAATGTCCTGTCACATATCATTTTTGGAGTTTAAATCTGGAAAGAAAAAAAGGATACACTGCTTTAATTTAATATGATACATGCTTGTGCAAAGTTCTCAGTTATCTGAGTCATGGCAACAGCAAACAGGGGCGACGGTGACACAGCGTTTAGGGAGTTCGTCCTACAATTGGCAGGTTGCTGGTTCGATGCCCCGCTCTGACTGTCTCCGTCGTTGGGCAAGACACTTCACCCGCATTGCCTGCTGGCGGTGGCCAGAGGGCCGGTGGCGGCGGTGGCCAGAGGGCCCGGTGGCGCCGGTGTATAGCAGCCTCGCCTCTGTCAGCCTGCCCCAGGGCAGCTGTATCTACTAACATAGCTCACCACCGTCAGGGTGTGAATGCGTGAATGACTAAAGTGTAATGTGAAGCGCTTTGGAGGTCGTCAAAACTAGTTAAAAGCGCTATACAAGTACAAGCCATTTACTATTTAAATCGGAGGCAACTGGACTTTCACTCAATTTTTCTGAAGATGTTTCAACACCTATCCAGTAGTCTTTGTCAATTCTAGTGGCTTGCATTTGAGAAACATGCAGTTGCTGCTGGTTTTAAGTATATGGAGGCCCATCCTCCTAGGCACATTCCAAGTCAGATAAAAAAAACTGGTTCACCCCAAAGACAGAACAACCAAACCACAGCTGAGCAGCGTTGTGTATGTGGTCCAATGCAGCGAGGACTGTTCAAACTCCTACATCAGTCCTCCAAAACATTCCAGAGAGAAAAACAGCGAAATTCCGGTGGCCTCCGATTTAAGCCTGTTTGCTATTTCAATACGATACTTCATATTGAAATAGCAAACAGTTTAATAGTTAATAGTTTTTTTTTAAAGTTCTCAAACTCACCCTATGTCCAAGGGTTCTCATGTCCTGCCCCCCCTTCCTGCTACTAAATAATCCATCCATCTAGAGAAAGTTTGTGGTTCAGGACTGTCCCAAGTGTTCAATTCTCCTTTCCTCCCCAGTAGCATTTTCAGTCAAGTTACGTATCTTCTCCAAGTTCGCTATCTTCATGTTCGGTTAATGCTAGCTGCAAGCTAAGGAACGTTCGCCAACTTATTTCTCTCCTTGTTGTATTGCTGTCTCCCTTTTCTCTCTTTCTTTTTCATCTTTTCTCCTTTTTAGGCATTTTGTCTCATCTGTTTCTCTCCTTTTTGTTCCTCTTCTACCTTCCTGTTTCAGTTTGCATTTAGCATGAAATAGTCCCAGCATAAATTCTAATAAAGCCTATTGCTTATATGAATCAAGCAGAGCAGTACGGCGAAAGTAAGGCTCCACTTGTAAAAGTAAAATCTGTTGGGCACTTTTCGGCATTAAGACAACAATTCTCATTGCCACATTGCCAGATAGGAAACAAAAAAAAAAAAAAAACTTTCTCTTCTAATTCAGAATCTGAAGCAAGTCCAGCATCGCTGTCCTGGTGAACATGTACTCCCAGCTGCGGTTCAGTTGTTGGGCGATCCGTTCAGCGTGTTCACAGAAACAGTTTTTTGGATAGCATTAAGTAGCTACATAAGTTGCCATGTTTTTTTTTTCCCAAGTATGCAGTTTATTGGCCGACATGCATATGAAAAGCATGCGTGGAGCCAAACAAAGGCTTTGTGCACGCGACACGCAGATCCCGGTCGGCTGGATTTTAAGCTGGAAACAGGCTGAGTTTAAACACAAAGTTTACCATATTAAAACCTCATAAACGGTCATTTAAAGCATTAGGGGATTTCTTCGTAACTTCAAGAACCACATTTTGCAATATAACCAAAATCACTATTTTCTCAGAAATGTAAGTTTTTTTTCTGTTTTCTCCGTTTCTGCTCTGGCGACTTGTTCCTGCTTTCCCCGTACATGTCACATATGTCTGCACTATAGGGTAGATCGGTAAGGCAGAAGAAAAACATCCTGGATACGCCACAATTCAAAATGTTGCTTTTGCAGGAAAAGAAATAAAACACTGTACAGAGAGCACAGTGAAGCACGGGGTGGCAGTGGTATGCTGTAAGGTGGTTTTTCTCTAACAAGAACTGGGGCTTCAGGTAAGACAGAGAGACTTATGAGCAGTTCTACCACTCATCAATGTTGGCATGAAATCTTCCGACTCTTAGTAAGAGAGCAGAAGATGAGGGACCTGCCTTAAGCATACATTCACATCAGCTAAAGAAAGGCTTCAAAAGGAAATGAAAGAGCTTTTTTCGTCATTATACATAGAACAAAATTACATAGATCAGATGGAGCTGCAACTGAGTGCGCCACCACGACCAGCATGCCTATAGTGGTAGGGGAAACCGGAGCACCTGACACGGGGACAACTTGCAAACTCCACACAGAAAAGCCCCCTGTCGAGCCCGGGACCTTCTTGCTGTGAGGCAAGACTGGTAACCACTGCGCACCAAAGATTCAGGTTTTGAAGAACCCAGTCAGATTCCAGAGCTGAATCAGAGGAAAAACCTGGGAGGGTACCGGTAGGAGGCTTTGGACAGGAGAGGCTTTCACAATCAAGTACTTCTGGAGTATTTTGGCTAATAGTTGGCAAAGATCTGCCTCATTGTGGTACTCTTAGCCAAAAAGACTGCATGCTGAAATATAATCAGTGTTTCTCATCTAAGAATTAGTTTAAGGGTGTGCTCACTTGTTTTTTTGTTCCCTTCTTAATAACTGGAATTTGTTTTTTATTTTCTCAATTTCTGCCCCCTTTGTACATTGTTTTTATCACAAGGGGCAGCCTATCACTAAGATTACTGCCAGGTTGATTGGGATGAATCTCTTTGAAGAGGTAGAGTGCGGCCTGACTGAAGGGCCCATTAAGTGTGCAGCCTCTCCAGTTTTGTGTCTCACTTTCACCAAAGCTATCTTTTCTTTCCCTCCCTCTCTGTGTAAGCTCACTCTCTTCTGTGAGAGTCTAAATCCATAAACAGCTCATTTAGTTCCTTGTATTTCATTGTGGCTGAAAATGTTTCCAGATTGCCTTCAACAAGACCACAGAAGCTCTTGTTGAATTCTTGGTAAAAATCCCCAAGAGGTGCATAAAGAAATCAGATGTTTCCGATTCAAACATCAACTATATGTTGTTTTCTGAGATTGCTGAGTTGTTATTACGCTGACGACTTTCTGTTGTTTAAGCCAAATGGACCCAAATACTGCTGCTGAAAGATTTCGCCAGAGGAAGTATGGAAACGCTTAGCCAAAACAATCCCCGTCCTGTCGCCTAAGTCAGCGGACAGA
The DNA here is from genome assembly GCA_037039145.1 of Fundulus diaphanus. Classification (NCBI taxonomy): domain Eukaryota; kingdom Metazoa; phylum Chordata; class Actinopteri; order Cyprinodontiformes; family Fundulidae; genus Fundulus; species Fundulus diaphanus. The sequence goes on from CM073139.1 coordinate 6,876,875, forward strand.
GATTTTGAAACCACAACTGGAATGACGATGGACTCGCTGGCTTGAGAGAACGGAAAGGATGTGGTTATAACCAGGACAGCTTTCTGGAGCTAGGAGCTTTGACGTAGCTTTTGTTGAAACACAAGGGATAACACGTGGCAGATGGGACCTGCCGCCACCAAAAAACAGTTTTTTAGCATTTGTTTTTTTCTCATTTGGAGCAGCTTATTGCTTTTCAGTTGGGTTTGTCTTGAGAGACTTGCAGAATTAATGAATTTGTTCCCTCAAAAATGAGAGTCAAACAACAGCTGTCTGACACATAGCGGTGGTGCTGTGTTTACTTTCATGTGAAAACTATCAGGGGCACTGGTGTTGATGCTGGAGGCAGCGAGAGAGTCGGAAACAAGAGGAAGCTGCAGTGTTGACATTCACCAGAGCACCACCCAGAGTCCATTTGTTGCCAGCCTGCTTCTAAACACACTCTGTCGGCCTGTCGCCTTTGCTTATGCATGATTGGAGTCTTGGATGGCACCTCACTAACCGTCCATGTTAACACGTTGTTTAATCTTGTAGTTAGTCCATCATTCCCTGCTTCATCTCAGGCAGTGTGAGAAACCCTCTAAGTTGTAATCTTCAGGAAAAGAACTTTACTTTATTGAACAATTTGTGTTTGTTTTTTTAATCTATCCAAATCTAACCTGGCAACAGATCAAGCTGCCGCTTAGTTGGTTGAAGGTGAATGCCTATTATGGAGCATTTTGCGTTTTAGTGCCCTGTCACAGGGGGAGGTTGTTCGTTTATGACTTGAGAGCAGCTGGAGTATTTAACCACTTTCATGCGTCATCTAAAACTATTTCCTAAACCAGAATACTTGCCACGTACCTTTTGATCAGCACGTCCTACTCTTTGATTGACGTGGGGTTCAAACGTCTTAATAGAATGAGGGTTTTTTGGTTCAGTTCTTCACTGACAGATTCAACATCACGTGTATTTATAAAAACCCAAGAATTTCTTGGAATAAGACCGTCTGGATTGAAGCATACATTACTTCCAAACCTATGAAATACAATTTACATTATAATGGTATTTAGATGCACATTAGAAATTGGTATTGTCTCATTTATTTGAATGTTGATTGGATGTTACTATAGCAGACCATCTACATCAGGAGTGTCCAAAGTGTGGCCTGGGAACCATTTGCTGCCCCTGGACTGATTTTGTGTGGCCCCTAACTGCCCAAGTGCTCGTTTTTTGTTGTTGTTTTTTTGTTGTTTTTTGCAGATGTAGACCCCTTTTTTTACAGCAGTAATGGTATTTTAATATCCAGGTTTTTGCACTCCCTTTATTTCATAGTCAAATCTACTCGATCTGCCCAGTGCCTTTTACTCCAAAGCAGACATTGGTGCACAAAATAAGATCTGCTTTTAATAAATCTACTAAACTTGGCTAAATACAGCAAGTACTTTTAAAGAAATGGTGAACCTATCCCTGTTCTTACTGCTGGGAATAGACTAAATATTTTTGTAGACAACAAAAACAGAAAGCTGTGGGCTCCAAAAAGGAATTTGCAAACCGGATAATTTTTTTTTGAATAAGATACATCTGCAAAAATCAAAAGCTTTACGCATTCCTTTCCTACAAATACAGTATCTGAACACTGTATTTGGTTGGTTAAAGTATCCCATGTGTAGTTTACTGTTGAGCAGGCAAAAATAAAAGCAAAATTCACAATATTTTTTTGGGGTGTTTTGTGGCACTAGAGTAGTTTTGATTTCATGGTTTTGGCCCACGTGACAAGAAAGTCTGGACATCACTGGTCTAGATGTTAGATTTCCAGAAGTTTATAGTAGTGGATTTTAAAAGCAGACAAGGGTATTTTTTCAGGCACTTCAGACAAACTAGTTGTAGAGAAATGGTTAACATCCTATATGTATTTAGCCTGTTTCCAGTGATACATTTCTCCATGATACACATTACGACACTACATGATTCAACATAGGCTATAATACAGTTAAAAATATACATTATGATACAGTAATATTGAATTTGATACAATACAGTGCATTATGATTGTAATATAATACAATTTGGTGCAATTTCCTATCCAATATGGCACAATAATTCACAGAATTATACAATTTAAGACATGATTTAGTAGAATAGAATGTCATACAGAATGGTATAATGTGCTAGACACATATCTAAAATAAACTAAAATAGCATCTTTCTTTTACAAGTTTGCAGAAACCCAAATGGCTCATTCAACAAGAGAAACGTTTTTATTATTTCTGTATTGGAGTCTATTCTGATGATGAATTGTACATGTAATCTCATCACTCAACAACTTTAAAACCACAATCCTGGTGTTTGTTTTTCTCTTTGACTGGTTTTCTTAATTTGCTCCAGTAAAGTTCAATAAAATACCTGTTGAAAGTAAAAGGACAAAAATTCCATTGTGAATTTCTTTTTTTTTTTTTTTTTTTTTTTGTGGGGGCCGGGGTTATATCTTTGATTTACGTTTCATAACAAATAGGTTGTTTTTTAAAAACCTGTAGCTAGCTTTAGATACTTGCTCTAAATAACGCTTATTTTCTCACATTTTGAAATTTGTTTTACAAGAATAAAAACTTTCACAAATGTTCATTATTACTCCAGTTTCTGTTCTTTTTGGAAAGCCAAGCATTACCAGAATCACTTAAGACCTTTATTGTAAGATCCAAGCCAATAAGAGTCTCACTGTCTGGGGAGGGGATGAACTGTACTGTACTTAACTTCATCATAAATATACAAACTCTTTTTAGTTTTGTTACTAAATGTCTTCTTGTACAGAAATGACTCTTTCCTGTTGTTTACACTCGCATCTTTTTGCAGGAGAATACGGCAGAATATGTTTTGCTACCATCTTACTTTCCTCTGTTTTCTCCCCATTGTCCTCTGCCCCCTCTTCATACGTGTCCCTTTAAATTCCTTTTAAAGTATCATCCATTCAGACTCTGCTGGAACACCATACTGCAACGCCACACTGCAGAAATCGTCTCCGCCCCATATTGTTGTCACACTTAATCTCACACCAAAAAGTGACGGATTGTGTTCTCCCGGCGTTTCTTTCCCACCCACGGATCCAATGAAACTGAAATCCTACACCTGCAACTAAAGTTGGCTTTCTTGTTTTAGTTACAATAGCAGAAGGACTCAGTCAGAGTTCAGCTTCTGTCTCTGGGCTTTCTTTTTTCCGTGAATGGTTGGGGTGTGATGTTTCATGATCTGCTTTCACACTTTGGTCTCATTTTCTTGGCTCTTTCCTTTTTGCCTGGTTGGTGAATGTGAACGGCTCTGAAATCTTTCACCTTATTCTGAATATCTTATGAAAGTTAGCAGAGAGGTGTCTATGACATCTACTTGAATAGTGGCAAGGAGCTGCTCACTTTCCTGGCAAAGCTGGGAACTTTTTCGATGTTTTCCAGAAGGAATGTGGGGCATTTTCTTTAAATTTCCTGTGGTTATTTAATAAATCTTTTGGTTTGTAGATACATCCTCAGGGATCTCATACTCAAATCCTTCCCTCCTTCGGTTTTGGAATTGTTTTGGGATATTTGGTTAAGTGATGAATGCTCCATTGAGGAGACAAAAGCACACACACTCCACTTTTCCACAATATGTAGAGAAGAATGTAAGTTTGATTTACGGCTGCAGTTCATTACAGAGGATGGAAAAATGAAATGAGGTCCAGATAGTGGCTGTTTCACAGAGCTGCCTTTACATGATCAACAACAATCCAGATTGGCTTCATAAGGCTACCAAACCTGGACATCTGAATCCAGGCAGTTGAATTAGTTGTGAAGGAAAAACTGGGAATGCATTGGAATTCTGGACATAAATAGCAGGGCAGAAAAGAAAATATACAAGTCCGCACATCTCATAAACAGAACTTAAGGACTTTTGTCTGTAGTCATGAGTCTTTCACACAGTAACAATATGTTGGACATAAAATAAACAGAGTTCATTTTAAGCCTTTCTTCATGAGGTATATTTACAGTGAACTGAAACGGAGAAAAACTGGACTTATTTATAAAGCTAAAAACAGTACAATTGTCAAATATTTGTTACTTAAAGTAGGTAGGGTGTGTGTCGGGGGTCAGTCTCTGCCTCAGACAGAGGATGTCAAGTATCTTGGTGATGTGAGGATGGAACGAGAGATGGACTGACAGATCGGGGCTTTGTCTGCTGTAATGCAGGCACTGCTCCGGTCTGTTGTGGTGAAGAGAGAGCTGAGCCAAAAAGCAAAGTTCCAGTCTGTCTATCTTCCGTCCCTCACCTATGGTCATGAGGTATGGATCATAACCAAAAGAACGCAATCCCAGATACAAGCGGTCAAAATGAGCTTCCTCTAGAGGGTGGCCATGGTTATCCTTAGAGACAGGGTGAGGAGCTCTGGTATCCGGAGGGAGCTCTTCTCATCTTTGTCCATCTAGCCAATACCCATTCTACCTTCTTTGACAATCCATCAGTCATCTATCCAACCATCTTTGTCTATCCATCCATCCATCCATGTTTGCATATGTATTTGTTTCTTCTATTCATTAATTCATACATGCTTAGGACAATATTTCACATAAGTGAGTACGCCTGTCATAAATTTGTGTGTTTTTTTATTATTCATGGGGGAACACTAAGGATTTGACTCTTTGATCCAATGTAAAGTAGTGGAGCTTGTATAACAGTGTAAATTTGCTTTCCCTCCAAAGTAACTCAACACAGTTCAGAACAAAAGTTGAAAGGAATGATTCAAGCAGTGGCAAATCCTGAGGTAAACAAAACATTATTTGATAAAATAACATTTTAAACAATGATTTGCTCAGTAAAATCCGCAACTTTAGGACACTTGATTTTATTAATGTGATTATTCCTCTGGGAAGCTTGGGGTCGCTGTAGCGCTTAGTCGCTAAATGGGTTAATCCTAAAGTTATACAAAACGGCATTAAATCGACATTAATGTTCCATATTAATGCGGTAATAATGCGCATAGCACTATCAAACGATGTTGGAGCAAAACGAAACAAACCTTATGTTTGAAACGAACCGTAGTTGCGTGGTATGTTATCTGGAAGCTAATAGCATTATGCTAGCGGACATTCAGCGCTAATTTTAAAAGACATTAAGCTTATTTTGGTCATAATGAGTGGCCTGGAAAACACAAACACCATTATCCCATCAATGTATAAAACCCTTATGGAAATAAAGTTTGTCATAACTGTAAAAACACACTCATCAGCAACGCTTGGTTTCAAAGAAGCTAGCAGGAGCTATCCTGTAAGCTCAGCCAAGATTTAAAAACACTGAAACCATTTTAAATAAACCATTTAACTTTCCCTGTTCAACTCTGCCAAACTTGTCTGTGCCTCCGTGTCAGTTCGGTTCACTTTAGGCATCCAGTTGGAAGCAGGGTAAAGGCTGGTTGGGTCAACGCTATAGGTGGCTATGTGGTTAGCTTACAACTTCCTCATGGCTTGGTTGCACAAAACAGCCAATAACATCTAAATCACTGGCAACAAAAGTGATTGCACCTCTGAGTGAAAGTGTGCAAATCGCAACCAAAGTATTAATATCTTTTGTGGCCTTCATTATTTACCTGCACTGCCTTAATACTCTTTAGCATGGAGTTCACTAGAGGCTGCCACTGGAGTCATAATGACATCAATGGCGATGGTGGATGTTAGAAACCCTGTGCTCCTCCATCTTGAATTTGAGGATGTCTCACAGATGCTCAGTATGGTTTAGGACACATGCTTGGCCTTTCGAGCACCTTTACCCTCAGTGGTCATCTTGGAGGTGTGCAGAGGGGATCATCACAGCACATGTTGGCATTCATGTTTCTCTTAATGAGCCGTAGCTCCCCACAGCCAGCAGCACTCATGCAGCCCCGAACCATGACACTCCCATGAGCATGCTTGACTGTAGGCAAGACACATTTGTCTTTGTGCTCTTGCCACCTCATGCGCTTCACACCATCTGAACCAAATAAGTTTATCTTGGTCTCATCAGACCCAGGACATGATTCCAGTAATCCATGTCCCTAGTCAACAGCAAATGGAAGCTGGTTCAGTGGGGAAACTCTCAGCAGGACAACCATTAGTCATCCACTCTAAAGATCTGGCCCCTGCAGAAAGCCGTTGTTGAAAGAAATCAAATGTAAAGTCTGGTTTGCAGCTTTCCACAAGCTACATAATGGTGGCAGTATCGTTTTGTAGGGATGCTTTTCTTCAGCTGCAAAAGCGAAAGGTTTGCTCAGTGTTTGTGGTAAAATGGATGGAGCTAAATACAAGGCGATCTTGGATGGGTATAAATCCTTTTCCAAGGCACCATTCCTTACACTTGTTAAAGGGATCATGATAGCGGACCAAAATACTTTCCTGGTGTTGATGTTTGAAGGTGCTGTTGAGCTCTGGAGATTGCGGTAAGATGTATTGCGTCACTTCCTGTTTTCTGATGCTGCGGTGTGGATTGTGGCTTGGTATTCCAGACTCTCTCGATTTTGCTGTGACATCTCTCTGTTTCTCTCTGTCTCTAGCACATAACCACATTTAAAACACATTCCCTGTTGCTGCACTTCACGTCTGGGAACTCCTCGTGTTTCACACAGTTAGCTTTTATCTGCGTGGTAAGAGGTCACTAGCCTAGCCTAGCTTTAGCCTTACAATGGCATCCTCTCCTATCCTTCCATCACCTTCTCCATCTCTGTCTAAGTCCTTCTCTCCTGCTCTCTGTGTCCTATGTTTAGTTATTCCTCTGCCTCCTTTAGTGATAACAGTGTGTGTAATAAATCGTGTGTTTTTTCAGATTTGGAGGTGTTGGTGTCAGAATTGGAAACCCAGCTCCGTGCTGTTGAAAAACCAGCAGATAGCCGAGGCCCCTTTGCTAGCGCGGAGTCACAGAGATTAGCTTAACGTAGCGGTCACCTAGCAGTACCGGTGCAGCAGGCTAATCAGGTCAGCTGGGTGACAGCACTAGATTTGAGCCCCAAGGTCACCACCAGGTCACGAAATTTCCCCACTCAGCGACACACCCACTGAGAAGCCGACTCTGGTAATTGGCAGCTCCATAGTCAAAAACGTGGCATTAGAGACACCAGGTACCGTAGTCAAATGCCTGCCAGGGGCCAGAATGGCCGACATCAAATCCTACCTGAAACAAGTAAAAATAAGTGTAAATACAGTAAGATTGTTAATCAGGCTGGTGGTAATGACAGTCCCAGGTCAATTAATAACTACAATTCTTTTGAACATTTAACCCTTAGTTTACCTCATCCAAACTGCAAAGCATTAAAACCTCTTCTGTTTGTTGTTTTGTATCATCCACCAGGCTCTTACTCTCAATTTTTAGATAAGTTCTCCGACTTCTTATCTGATTTAGTGTTAAACACTGACAAGGTTGTGATAGTGGGGGATTTTAATATTCATGTTGACATTGAATGTGATAAGTTTAATGTAGCCTTTAATACTATCCTAGATTCAATTGGTTTTGCTCAAAATGTGCATAAACTGACGCATTCTTGCCTTCATACTTTGGACCTTGTGCTGACATATGACATTGACTGCTAAGAATCAACAGTATTTCCTCACAACCCTGTCCTATCTAACCATTTTTAATAACCTTATAGTTCAATTTAACTGAGTTTTCCACTCCCAAAGGAACGCTGCATTATAGTAGATCTTAATCAGATTATGCTGTATCAATGCTGTCCCCCTTCTAATGTCACTTCCTCGTTGAGTCTTGCATTAGACAACGTAGCCCCCTTGAAAAAGAAGGTGATTATTCACAGGAAGCTGGCTTCCTGGTTTAATTTAGAGCTGTGTTCTTTGAAGTACAACGTCAGGAAATTGGAGAGAAAATGGTGCTCTACACATTTAGAGGAATCCTACCTAATCTGGAAAAATAGTCTATTGTTGTATAAAAAGACCCTTCACAGAGTTAGAGCAGCATATTTTTCATCATCAATACAGAATAAAAATACAGTAGAGCTTTCTGAGTTATCTAAATTTTTTGCTTCATCTAAACCTTCAACTTGTATGTTAAACCCAATCCCAACTAAGTTATTTAAAGAAGTATTCCCTTTGATTAATGCTCCCATTTTAGACATGATTAATCTATCCTTAAATAAATTGAGATGTACCACAGGCTTTTAAAGTACTTGTTATTAAACCTTTACCTTGTTATTAAACCTTTAAGAAACCCTCTCTTCATCAAGATGACTTAATAAATTACAGACCTATATCTAATTGTGTTGTCCTATCTAAAATTCTTGAGAAAGTAGTTGCTAATCAAGTGTGTGAACATTTACAAAGGTCATTACTTTGAAGAGTTTCACTCATGCTTCAGAACTCATCATAGCACCGAAACAGCTCTGGTGAAGGTCATTAATGATATTTTCATGGCCTCAGATAATGGACCTGTGTCTGTACTTGTCTTGTTAGACCTCAGTGTTGCATTTGCTACAGTTGATCACAATATTCTCCTAGAAAGACTTGAAATTACTATAGGGATTAAGGCAAAAGCAATTGATCTTCTTCAAACTCAAGGGTCACTTGTGGTGTATCACTCAGCTGTATTTATCCATAAATCATGATGAATCCAATCAATTATTTCGACTACCGGCATGTCTTGATGACATCAAAACCTGAATGACTTTAAATTTCCTGCTTTTAAATTATGAACTTCTTTGGCATCTGTAGATTCTGCCTTTCCACTGATTAAATCATAAAGTGGGTGTAAAATAGGCAACATTTGTAGAAAAGTCTAAATTCTGCCAGTAACCTGACTGTCAGAGAATACTGAGTGTTTTCGCCTTCTTCATTTTTCAAGGAATCGTCCGTGAGATGGCCCACAAATCGGACAGCAAGCTGCAGTCCATCTCCACCACCAGGCTCTCCGCTCAGCACCACCTCTGGTACGCCTTCCCCAGCCACAGAGCGCCTGCCGCACTGACGCAGTCATCAGCAGACGTATTTGACTTTTATTTGTGTAGATGCTGAAAGATGTGGTCTGAACAATGTCGCGCACATTTGTATGCGGTTGGGCCGTGTAGGTTAAGGGGAGAAGTTGCAGGGCTGCAAATTTCTGACACATCTTTAGTTGATTACAATCAGCTTTTCTTAGACTCTGCTTGGTGAAACAGCCCCACTAAATTAGCTGGTAAACCGCATCTTAATTGGTTTCATGTGCCGTGCTGCAAATTGCGAAGCGTTTGCTCGAGTAGTTTGTAATAGCCATCAATAATTTTTTTACACCTTTAATTGCGTGTTTTTTTCCTCTCTCTCTCTGAAACAGAAGATAGCGGCATTTTGGCATTTTCTGTTTTTAATCGTAAAAGTATGATTCCAGAGAAGAAAAGTTCAACATTCCGTGACAACCAAACATTTCATTCATGCTGACAGATTGTGTATACTCCCAAAGCAGACTTGACGGAAAGGTGTTTCATTTGATTTGAGCAAATCCCTCCAAAGAAACAGGCTTTCTGACAGACGTGTTCCGGCCTCAATCCTACAGAGCACGTTGGTACGTCCATATCCAAACACACAATAAATGCCTGGCATTTTTCAGTTTCTCATCTGGTTTTTGCTTCTCAACTCAACAATCAAAGGCGAAAAAACAAACTGAGCAGCTCCTTCATGTGTTCCGAAGCAGCTAACCACAGTCTCAAAACACACTTCCCAGTGTTTGCGCAACACAAGTCCTGTCAGCCATTATTATGTCAATTATCCCCTTTGTTCTGCAGTTAATGCGAAATGTATCCCTCGACACTTTTGCACTGACATCTTTCTGATGCAGCAGCACCTGCCAGCTCTTCATCTAAAGAACCTGTGAGATGTGTCTGAATATTTATGATGCACTTCTCTGTTTCTTTTGATCTGTCAGGCCTCTTGTGTGCGAAGACATCCAGGCAGATGTGGAGGACGGACAGCTGCAATTCTTCTACATCCTGGCTTTTGTCCTGCGAGGTGACTTTTTCCCTCAAACCTTTAACGATCTTCAGACAAAGCGCTAAATCTCTGCCAGATATCTTTTCTGTTATCACTCAGGAAATCTGCTTTCATCAGTGGCTTTTTTTCCTCTTTTCGAGGCTCATTTGCAAGATGTTCGTTTGTTATGGGAACAGTGAACTTTCAGGACGCACGTCAAGTGCATCGACATGCAAGGCTTGCCTCTGGGTAAACCCTGTTGAACTTAAATGATTTCCACAAAGCTGAAGACAAGTTTACAGTTGTGACCAAAAGGTTTACCCCAAACATCATGGGCATAAATATCTACATTTTGGGCTTTAAATTATTTATTTTAACTGTTTGTTTTCCAGGGTGCAATGATTATAGAACATAAAACTGTTGGGGTTTTCTTGGTTGCTTTTTTTTAAGAATTTAGTGAACAACTTTTAATTTATTGCAGATTTTCTCTCATCTAAACAAATTTTTATATACAGGCTTTTAGTTATGTAAAAAATTAGGACCCCCTGTTAAAACCAGATTTTTTTATCCATATTTGTACATGTGGATATCTACATATCTAATTTAGCTCAAAATGTACATAAACTGACACACTTCTGCCTTCATACTTTAGACCTTGTGCTGACATATAGGATTGATTGCTAAGAATTAACAGTATTTCCTCACAACCCTGTCCTATCTGACCATTTTAACTGAGTTCTCCACCCCCAAAACAAGGTTCCATTATAATAGATCTTATCAGATTATGCTGTATCAAACTTTAAAGAGTCTGTCCCCGTTTTAACTTCCTCAGTATCACAGAAATACCCAGGAGAGGGCAGCAATGTTGTTTCTTCCAATTCACAAATTGACGCTTTTGTTGAAGGTATCACTTACTGGTTGCGTTTAGCAGTAGCCCCCTTGAAAAAGAAGGTGATTATTCATTTAGAGCTGTGTTCCTTGAAGCACAACATTAGGAAATTGGAGAGAAAATGGCGCTCTACACACCTAGCGGAATCCTACCTAATCTGGAAAAATAGTCTATTGTTGTATTAAAAAGAACCTTTGCAGAATTAAAGCAGCAGAGTTTTCATCATTAATAGAGGGGAATAAAAATAATCCTAGGTTTCTCTTTAGTATAGTTGCCAAACTTACACAGAGTCATAGCTGTGTTGATCCATCCGTTCCCTCAGATCTCAGCAGTAATGACTTTATGGGATTATTCATAAATAAATTTGATTCTATTAAAAATAAAATCATTGGCATCCTCCCAAACATGATTACCTCATCCTCAGTAAGTGAGGCAGCAATAGAGGAATCTTTAAAACCTGATCTGTGTTTGAACTGTTTAGAGGCAGTAGAGCTTTCTGAGCTAAAATTTTAGCTTCATCTAAACCTTCAACTTGTATGTTAGACCCAATCCCAACCAAGTTATTTAAGGAGGTGTTCCCTTTGATTAATGCCCCCATTTTAGACATGATTAATCTATTCTTAGTAAATGGATGTGTACCAGACTCTTTTAAAGTAGCTGTTATTAAACCTTTACTGAAGAAGCCCTCTCTTCGTCAAGATGACTTAATAAATTACAGACCTATATCTAATCTTCTTTTCCTATCTAAAATTCTTGAGAAAGTAGTTGCTAATCTGACGTAATTGCAGAGTTTCAGTCAGGCTTCAGAACTCATCATAGCACTGAAACAGCTCTGGTGAAGGTCATTAATGATATTTTCATGACCTCAGATAATGGACTTGTTTCTGTAGTTGACATCAAAATCAGGATAACTTTAAATTTCTTGCGTTTAAATTTTGACAAGGCAGAAGTTGTCATCTTTGGACCAGAGTCCTCAAAAAAGAATCTTCTTAATCACTTAATCTGGATGGCATTAAATTGGCATCTGATATTAAAGTAAAAAACCTTGGTGTTATTTTTGAACAAGACATGTCATTTAAATCCCATATTAAATAGGTTTCCAGGGTTTCCTTTTTTCACTTCTGGAATATTGCCAAAATTAAAAATATTCTGTCCAAGAGTGATGCTGAAAAACTAGTCCATGCATTTGTTACTTCAAGACTGGACTATTGTAATTTTTTACTATCAGGAAGTCCACAAAATGCAGTTTGAAGCCTTCAGCTGATCCTCCCCTGTGGAACCAACTCCCAGTTTTGGTCCGTGAGGCATGCACCATGTCTACTTTTAAGACTAGGCTTAAAACTTTCCTTTTTGACAAAACTTATAGTTAGATTAGTTAGTTAGAGTGGCTTAGGGTTATTTGCCACATACTGAACATGCAAGAACCCCTGTAACATCTTCCTGAAAGATGAAAATTAGAACTGGGACACACCTTCCTCACAATAATATCCGCTTTCCAGTGGTAGGGAGTCCTAACCATTCACCTCAGCTCATGAACATTTTAGTTGAAAGCTTTAAGTTCAGTAAAAAATTTTCATTGTTTATCTGCAGTTAAATCACTTTGGTTTTTTTTAGATATTCAAATATATTAGACAATTCAATTCAATTCAATTCAATTCAATTTTATTTATATAGCGCCAAATCATGAAACATGTCATCTCAAGGCACTTTACAAAATCAAGTTCAATCATATTATACAGATTGGGTCAGATTATACAGATTGGTCAAAATGTCCTATATAAGGAAACCAGTTGATTGCATCAAAGTCTTGACAAGCAGCATTCACTCCTGGGGAACCGTAGAGCCACAGGGAGAGTCGTCTGCATTGTACATGGCTTTGCTGCAATCCCTCATACTGAGCAAGCATGAAGCGACAGTGGGAAGAAAAACCACCCATTAACGGGAAAAAAAAAACCTCCGGCAGAACCGGGCTCAGTATGAACGGTCATCTGCCTCGACCGACTGGGGTTACAGAAGACAGAGCAGAGACACAACAAGAGAGACAAAAAAGCACAGAAGCACACATTGATCTAGTAATCTGTTCTACATTAGATGGTAGTAACGGGTGAGCCGTCTTCTCTGGATGATGTCAAAGTCAACAGAACGCCAGACCAGGTGTACCTACTATGAAGAAAAAGAGAGAGAGCAAAAAGTTAAAAGCTGAAATGACGACAGTCATTTCAATGTAATACAATGCAAAACTGGAGAACCGTAGAATGAAGAACAGTAGAAATCAGTAGAGTGAGAAAATTAGACCCTGATGTCCTCCAGTAGCCTAAGCCTATAGCAGCATAACTATAAAGGTAGCTCAGGGTAACATGAGCCACTCTAACTATAAGCTTTGTCAAAAAGGAATGTTTTAAGATTAGTCTTAAAAATAGATAGGGTGTCTGCCTCACGGACCAAAACTGGGAGTTGGTTCCACAGGAGAGGAGCCTGATAGCTAAAGGATCTGCCTCCCATTCTACTTTTAGAGACTCTAGGAACCACCAGCAGACCTGCAGTCTGAGAGCGAAGTGCTCTGTTAGGAACATACGGAGTAATCAGAGCTCTGATATATGATGGAGCTTGATTATTAAGGGCTTTATACGTTAGAAGAAGAATTTTGAATTCTATTCTTGATTTAACAGGAAGCCAATGAAGGGAAGCTAAAATTGGAGAAATATGATCCCTCTTGTTGATTTTCATCAGAACTCTTGCCGCAGCATTTTGGATCAGCTGAAGACTTCGAACTGCATTTTGTGGACTTCCTGATAGTAAAGAATTACAATAGTCCAGCCTTGAAGTAACAAATGCATGGACTAGTTTTTCAGCATCACCCCTGGACAGAATGTTTCTAATTTTGGCGATATTCCGGAGGTGAAAAAAGGAAACTCTGGAAACCTGTTTAATATGGGATTTAAATGACATGTCTTGGTCAAAAATAACACCAAGATTTTTTACTTTATTACCAGAGGCCAAGTTAATGCCATCCAGATTCAGTGATTGATTAAGAAGTTTATTTTTTGAGGACTCTGGCCCAAAGATTACAACTTCTGTCTTGTCAGAATTTAAATGCAGGAAATTTAAAGTCATCCAGCTTTTGATGTCATCAAGACATGACTGCAGTCGAAGTAACTGATTGGATTCATCAGGATTTATGGATAGATATAGCTGAGTGTCATCAGCATAACAGTGGAAATTAATCCCATGCTGTCTGATAATTTTGCCAACCGGAAGCATATATATAGTAAATAGAATTGGTCCAAGAACTGAACCCTGTGGTACTCCACAGGTGACCCTAGAGTTTGAAGAAGATTTATTATTAACATGAACAAACTGGAATCTGTCCGACAGATAAGATTTAAACCAGCCTAATGCTTTTCCCTTAATCCCTACAGTATGCTCAAGTCTTTGTAGGAGAATATTGTGATCAACTGTATCAAATGCAGCACTGAGATCTAACAGGACAAGTATAGACACAAGTCCATTATCTGAGGCCATGAGAATATCATTAGTGACCTTCACCAGAGCTGTTTCAGTGCTATGATGAGCTCTAAAGCCTGACTGAAACTCCTCAAGTAGGTCATTACTTTGTAAATGTTCACAAAGTTGATTAGCAACTACTTTCTCAAGAATTTTAGATAAGAAAAGAAGATTAGATATAGGTCTGTAGTTTACTAGCTCATCTTGATCAAGAGAAGGTTTCTTAAGTAAAGGTTTAATAACAGCTACTTTAAAAGCCTGTGGTACATATCCATTTACTAAGGATAGATTAATCATGTCTAAAATAGGACCACTGATCAGAGGGAATACCTCCTTAAACAACTTGGTTGGGATTGGGTCTAACATACAGGTAGAAGGTTTAGATGAAGCTAATATTCTAGATAGCTCAGAAAGCTCTACTGCTTTTAAACAGTTCAGACACTGCGCAGGTTCTAAGGATTCCTCCAATGCTGCCTCACTTACTGTGGACGAGGTAATCATGTTTGGGAGGATGCCAATTATTTTATTTTTAATGAAATCAATTTTATTTATGAAGAATCCCATAAAATCATTACTGCTAAGAGCTAAGGGGATGGCTGGATCAACAGAGCTGTGGCTCTGGGTAAGTTTGGCAACTGTATTGAAGAGAAATCTAGGATTATTCTTATTCTCCTCAATTAATGATGAAAAATATGCTGCTCTAACTCTGCGAATGGTCTTGTTATACAACAATAGACTGTCCCTCCAGATTAGGTAGGATTCCTCTTGGTGTGTAGAGCGCCATTTTCTCTCCAATTTCCTAACATTGTGCTTCAAGGAATGCAGCTCTGAATTAAACCAAGGAGCCAGCTTCCTGTGAATAATCACCTTCTTTTTCAAGGGAGCTACATTGTCTAATGCAGAACGCAATGACAAAGTCATACCGTTTACAAAGACATCTATTTGTGAATTGGAAGAAACAACATTGCTGCCATCTACAGGGCATTTCTGCAATACGGAGGATATTAAAAAGGGGACAGACTCTTTAAGTTTGATACAGCATTATCGGATAAAGATCTACTATAATGGAACCCTCTTTTGGGGGTGGAGAACTCCGTTAGATTAAACTCAAATGTTATTAAAAAATGATCAGATAAGACAGGGTTGTGAGGAAATACTGTTAATTCTTCACAATCAATGCCATATGTCAGCACAAGGTCTAAAGTATGGAGCCAAGAGTGCGTCGGTTTATGCACATTTTGAGCAAAACCAATTGAATCTAGGATAGATATCAACAAGATAGACAAGATATCAACCAATGAACAATTCTTAGTAAATAACTGAAATTTAAAAAAAAAAAATTCAAAAGACTGTAAATGTATACATAGACCCTGATTAATATGGCTCTTAATTCCCCTGCGTAAGTTGTACTTTGACCTCAAACTTTTTCCGGCCATCAGCAACCTTCTTCCTGGATATTTGACTGCTCTTCTTTATAGAATTGCTGGAGTTCATTCAAACTGATGGGGTTTCTGGAACGGGCTTGGCTTTTAAATCTAACTCCCAAACTGGCAATAATTTTTGAGGTAGGCTCTTTGGAACAACCTTTGCAGAAGCCAAATGTTTGCTTGCTTTATTCCAAACCCAGTTCTAATGTGTTTAGGATAATTGTCCCTTTGGAACATCTTTTGTGTTCTTGTTTTATATATCAAGCTATAAATTTACGTGAGTTGTTTTTGCACTCACTTGGTACTACTGTTAGCCAAACAGTCCCACAGCATGATGCAACCACTGCCATACTGAACAAATAAATGATGTATATTAGTTGGAAATGGTTGTTTAGAAATTTCCCAGTTAAAGATATTAATTGCTTTCATTAAATTACTTGAAATACATTAAACCTTTAAGATCTTTTAAGATGGATGTATCGATGGATGGATGGACCGATGGATCGATCGATTGATGTGCCCATGGACACATGGATGGATGGATGGATGGATGCGTCCATGGACACATGGATGGATGGATGGATGGATGCGTCCATGGACACATGGATGAATGGATGCGTCCATGGACACATGGATGGATGGATGCATCCATAAACACATGGATGGATGGATGGATGGATGGATGGATGGATGCGTCTATGGACACATGGATGGATGGATGCGTCCATGGACACATGGATGGATGGATGCGTCCATGGACACATGGATGGATGCACGCTTCCATGGACACATGGAAGGATGAACCCATGATACATGCGTGCATCAGTCATTCCACCCATCCATCTACCTGCCCCAGAACACAACCACCTGTCCATCTACCAATCCCTCTTTCCCTGTTTCCAGTCTCCAGTTTTTCCAGGTTCCATATTTAAAGCCTGACCACAGCAAACTCATAGTGAACTTTTGTATTTATTGTTTCAAAATTGGCTCCAAAAGTTATGTGAGCTCTGGAAATTTGGGTGTGGAAAAGTATGGAATTGTGTCATGAAAAATGTTTGAGAACCCTGTGGAACACCATTCTTTATCCTAAAATTGACTCAGTGAAGAGGATTACTAACAAAAAATGTACATTATTTTATTTCCCTTCAACTTATGGTGGAAGGAGCCAAAAAATATCGAAAACAGGAGGTGATTTGTGGCCAGCCGCTGACGTGAGCCGCTTGTCAGCAAGCCACGCTGACCTTTGCCAATAAATGAGGCAGAAATATACTGTTTAGACTCAGCGGCTTGACGGATGACTGTATTTGCATGCGTGCGGTTAGGGACCAAATGTGTCAGTGCTGCAGGGTGCACGTGAGCACCGGCCTGCTCTGCTCTGCGCCGAGGTAGCTGGAGGCTGCACACAGCTGATCCAGTCTGAGGAATTTCAGCTGGCCCAGTTCTAACACATCTCGAGCTGCCTTTTTATCTCAGCTTGTTACAATGTCTGACATGCAACGCTAAAACTATGTGACTGAGAGGTACTTAAGGAAACCTTCAGTATCACTGACCCCTAAATGTCATCTCTGATATATTACCTATATTAAAGCTCACAAATGTTTTTCCCTTTAGGTTGAAAATATACCACCAAGTGGAAGGTTTGTTGATATGTATGATAAAAACCCAAACTAATAAGAAAAATCTATAAATGTACACGTTTACTGAAAGAAACTAGCAATGCTATATGCCATAATAGCAATTTAAAAGAGAAAAGCAAAATTTTTTTAGGGTTAAAATATATTCTGTAAATGTTGCATTGGTATTATGCCATCTTGAGTCAATCCCTTGTAGAACGACCTGTCAGCTCTACTCATTGATCTTTTTTTAGCTGAACAGATAAACAGTTATTCAAAAGTCAGAATGGCCTATTTTAAAGTTAATTTTCCCTTAATTGACTTTGAATGATAAAAAATCTGATTGTATTTCCTATTAATTAAATGCAGCAAAAACTAAAACTCCCCCTTTCCTGGGTCTATAAATTCTCCTTACAGCATGCACTTTGATGCACTATAAAGTTGCATGAAAATCAGATAAATCCTATGGATATGTGCTTGCAGTTTATTAAGTTTTCTTCTTGATTCAAAACTGTCAATGAACTTGCAGCACATTTATTTCACTCTGCCACAGTCATTAGAATAAAATAAATCGTCATCGGTCAACATGGTAATCCGCAGGTCAGACCTCAAAGAAAACCAGAATTCAGTAGGGAGCAGGGCCAGCCTGTTTGGTGCATCTCTAGTTTTAGCTTCTAGATTTTTTTTATTTGTTGGTTTAAAGTTAGGATTCTTGTTGAATATCTCTATTTAATTCTGGATAGACCTGTACAGATTGTTCTCAGTTATATTGGAAGATAGTTTCCATACTGTGATGCTTCATTATTTGTGGAAAAAACAGACAGTAAAATTGTACTTAGAAGACCATAATGTAATGATTAAAAAAATTATTAAAAGATTAAAGTCTGGAAGAGCGTGGAATATTGAAAATGTATTCCGACCAACTAATCAGAAAAAAAGCATTCCCCCAGTAGGATACTGCCACCACCATGTTTCACTGTGAGGTTTGTTTTACATGTATGCCAAAAGTTTGGTCTCTTCTGATCAGGGCACATTTTCCCACATGTTTGCTATGACTCCTACAATCTGTCATACATGTATATGCAACCAACTATATTTATGTTAAGAGTTTAAAATGGGCTAAATGTTTTCTCATAGAGGAGATCTGGTCACCTCAGACAGTCCTTGCAACCCGAGAAACCCTCTACCTCCTGGAAGAAGATCACCAGTGGAGAAAAACCAGCCCAGCATCAACTGAAAACAGTGAACCGTGCAGCGGGGCTGTCAGCGTGTTGGAATCTCTTCCAATCAGCTGCGTGAGCTCAGTTCTGCTGTGGCCCTCGGATCAACTCAGAATGGACATTAAGCTGTATGACGAGGTTAGTATTTCCAGAGTGTGTTGTTTGTAGTTGCTCATGCAGACAAAACAATCAGACCCAGCTGCCACTCAGACTCCTTCTTCCACTTCATCAGAAAGAAATAATGAAGAGAAAGGTTGCCTGGGGTTGTAGGAGCGTCCTCACTTAAACTCCAGATGGAGCCGTTTTTCATTTACAAAAACAAATTCTTAAAAAAAATAATTTTCTTCCTGATTCAGCTGATAATTTTATTGAGTTATGGATGTTATGAAAGCTATAAAAGTTAACTTTTTTGCTTCTTCATGTTGTGTTCTCACATGGTTTCCACAGACTGTGAAACAGGAGAAGACATGGTGCATGCGCTCACAGAGCACCGAGCTCCTCCAGGGTCTGTTATCCTGGGTCAGGGCACAGTGGGAGGCCATGTTCGGAGTCAAGCTGCAAACAAGTCTGCAAGACGACCGATCGTAATGGACACAAAAAAAATCAAAATTTTTAGGCTTTATTTCTGTGTGAGTTGTTTTGGGGGGGGGGGGGCTGCAAGCATGAGCCATTCTGCATCTTTGTTTTCTCAGCACTCAGTCTGGTCCCATTATGCTTGTTGCTTTAAGCCAAGAGCTTGGAAATGATTGCATTCATTCATGTGGTACACAAGCCTGTAAAAAAAGACTGCTTGCATAATTTTTCCTCCAGAAAAAAAACATCCCCAGTGACCATTTCTACTGCTGAAATGAAGTGTGCCTTGTTTCTTTGTGAAGATGCGATGTCCCTGTCTTGTGATGCACCTAAATGCTCGCTGTATTGTTCCTAAATCACCTGTAGCAGTAAGCAAATGTAGGGCAGATTACTTCGTCTGGGCTTAATGGTATTAACATTTTAAGGAGAAGTAAGCCCAAGAGTTATCCACCCTTCAGACAGAATCTCTCCTATGAGTTTAGGCGTCACGCGCTGAACTCGAGGCTCTCATCAAGGTATCCCTCAAACATTTTGACTCCAATTAGGTTCTTATAGTTTGTCAAAATGTAAATGGTAGCAGCAGTTTAAATTTTTTTTGTATGTTTTCAGAGGACATCAGACACCCAGCAATGCCATATATAGAGTTTAAAATGTTCTCCACAGATGTGTGAATTTGAGTTTATGTTTCCACTGTGATGTGAGATTAAATAGATCAGGAAAAATCTAAACCAACTCAAATCTAAATTAATGTTGTTACTTTTTGACTTAATGCAGAATGCTGACTTTTATTTTTCTATAAATGTCTCGTGTGGATAAAAAAAGGTTTTGTCTTCATTTGTGTCGTTGCATGTCCTTGAACAATTTTGCTGGTTCCTGTTTCAAATTTACTAAACAGACGCATCTTATTTACCGATGATCCCACTGATGGAGTCATGATGGAGAGTTTGGGGGGAAAAAAATAAGATCTCTCCAAGAGACAGACAACCTAAAAGTTCCTTTTATCTCCTTTAGCCACAGATTAATCATCACGTTTCACATTCTGATGGTTTTACTCATCTTTATATCCGTTTCTGCTCTTGCTGTCTTTGGAGTTTCCAATTATTTAAGAGGCCAAATCGTGACCAGGAACATTGAACTTAACCTGATGAAACTTGTCCAGGCGGAGTTACTGGTGCCTGGTTGGTGCTAAACTTTGAAGAGACTGCAAACCAAACAGCCAGACGTTTATAAAATAGCTGTAGTTTAAATGAAAGACCGTGCATCACTTTCAATTAGCCATTTGTGGTTTATTGGAAGTTGGGACAGCAAATATGGCTAAAAAGCTTACAGTTCTTGCTCCGAAACATCGGTTTGGATATCTACCCTGCACTTTCATAAGCAGGAACTTATTTTGAGGATGCCTCAGATTTATTCAGTATTGTTCTGTTGTTTTGCCAGTAATGTTTGGGATAAATTAGGATAAATATGTTAGCATGTGATATGCTTTCTTCAAAATGCTATTCAGTATGTTGGGTTGCAAACTTTGAACTGCAAATTAATAAAACTAAATTTATTCATAAGCCACTGAAATGTTCTAACTCCTGTTTGAAGAGCAATTCAATTGTTTTTGTTTGGAAAGTTAACATTCAAACCTTGTTATGCTAAACCATACTGCTAATTAGAAATCTAGCTAGCACCCATCACCTGCATCTTCATTTTTGTAGTTTAACCGTTATGTTATTACCTCCAACTTTCCATCAGTCTAGATTCTATAGTTTTTTTGTGTCCCCTTGCATAACTACCAGCCTTCTTTCAGCAAACAGAAAAGAATACTGCCGTGATGTTGAGTGAACTTTGTATCAGCTTAGGAAGCAGCTGAACACTATCTGTGTCAGCATTGGAAGCTGGTGGGTTCCCATCAACCCCCATTCCATCGATTTCTGGTGATCATTGAGCACAATATGTGTCCACCACTGATTGAAATATGTCCTGAAGTAAAAGTGTTACTTAAGGATCTTTCCTGGTGATTGTACCTTAAATGTTAAATCACTCCAAGCCAAAACATGATTTGAATATTATCTTTCTTCAACTTTATTGAGCCATAGTTTGCTGGCACAACTGTTTTTCTTACAGCTTTAATATTGGTCTGATAGTATAGGTTATTGTTCCCCCTTTAATAAAAGAGGTTATTAGAACAGTATTTAGACTCCTTCATTTGGGAGTATTGATGACCAATTAATATTGTAGCCCATATACTGCCCAAATAATGCAATCTGATGTATTTAATTAGGTAGACCTGCAGAAAGGGTTTGTCAAGAAGATGTTCACATCATCAGCATATAAAGAAATCCTGTTTTGCAATTCGCATCTAGAGATACCCAGATATGTTCTAATTATCATAGCACTGATCACAAGGGACATTCCTGGATCCTCCAGAAACTCCCTGCATGTTTTTTCCTCATGGGGCCGGCCATTATTATGCACCAGGAGGAACCCAGGACCCACTGCACCAACAAAGGGTCTGACAATGGGTCTAAGGATTTCATCCTGATACTTAATGATAGTCAGGGTATTTCAATAGATACGTAGAAAGATATGTATGCGTAAAGGCTCTTTAATATAAGAGGGAATGCATAAAATAATTTGAACATAACACAAATTTAGCCTTTATTTGCATCTGTGGCAGTGGGAAAATATAGGAAAGCTTCAAAAATATTTTAACAACAATTAAACTTTAACCCTTTGACCTCCCATCAAAATCGCACACTGAAGGTTTTAGGTCATCTCCCAAGTGCAGCTTAGCTACCAGACATAAACACCGCTAGTTAGACTGCACTCGCCAGGATATGTTTAGGGGCGCAACAGTGGCACAGGAGCAAGGGAGTTTGTCCTTTAACTGGTGGGTTGCTGGTTCGAAGACCCTTCACCCACTTTTCCTGCTGGTGGTGGTCAGAAAGCCTGGTGGTGCTGATTGTATGGCAGCTCCACTTCTGTCAAGTCACCCGAGGGAAGCTGTGGCTACAATGCAGTTCACCACCGTCAGTGTGTGAATGATTGTATGTAATGTAAAGTTATTTGGGATCCTGTGCTTGATAAAGCACTATACAAGTACAGGCCATTTACCATTTATCTGATTTTACTAGTGTCTTCCAGACTTCTCCCCCTGCAGGGGAATGAGTTAAAGATCCTTGTTCCTGGAAGTAAGGTTGAAACACAATAAGGATGTTCTCTTTGGTCACTTAGTACCAAATGTATTTTTTCTTTTCAGTGAGTTTAGTCAAGACTGAACTGTTAGGACATCATTTTTGCCCAGTTTGTCACTGCAAATATTTCTTTGGCTGAGCATATGCTGCACACATGTTTCTGAAGACCTGGATCACCTTCAGTTCCAGCCATGTGGATAAGGACCCCCACCCCCAAACAATCGCTCCCATTTTCCCTGTTCCTCAACCAACCAGTGAGCAGCAACACACAAATGACTGGTCGTTACTTACCCACGACCGGCCTGCTTTCAATGTTCCCGGAGGTTTGATGCACACAGTTAACAAACAGCTCATTTTGCCATTGATTTTTATCTGTGTGCAAAACGGTTAAAGGGTTATCTACAGTAGAAGAAAGTTGTTTGCAGAAAGCTCAAAACATTTTACACAAACTCAAAGAACTCTAGGGATTCAAAGAAAAAATCCCATCAGTTTGCAATCCCAAAACAGTCTGAATAGGATGCATAGCATCTTCCTAATCAACATCATACATGTCATGCAAGCTTTTCTAAAAAGCATCTAGACACAGAAATGATAATTTTCCTGTTCAGTTGGGAAGGTGTGTGAAGAGTGAAAATTACAGCAGTCTAAATGTGTTATTTTCCTCCCTAAAAGAGAAAAAAATAGCTCACATTGAAGGCACGTAAAACCAAGTTAATGGTGAAGCATACTGTACATCATTAATTCTGCTTTATGACTCTGATCTGGCACCATTCTCCTCTCCCACATGCTCACACTAAGCCATGCATTTCACAGTTTTATTATCTTTCTCCATGTGGTAAGTGTTTCTTTTGTTTTTTTCTGCATTTTTATTGTTTTTGATTATCTAAGTAACTGTTCCTGGGCCTCGGTCATCTGCCCAGGAACAAAGTGCAAGCAAGAAAATGCGGCATCGTTTTTATTTTTTATTTGGCTGGATCTGGTGGAATTAATGATCCCTAAAAACTCATCATTGAAAAAATCCATGAGTCAGACTGATTGCATGCGCCGAATTTATGTCATTCACTTTTATGTTTTTGGGAGGAAATAAGCAATCTAGCTTGATACTAAAAACATTACCACAACATGTGTGCTTGCAGTAAAGAGAGGCAATGGACTGCACGGGTGGGCGAAAATCAAAAGAGCTCCATATCAGCGAGTCCTGCCCTTAATGATGCAGCTAATATTCTCTCTACAGGGGTGTAAGGAGGAATGCTGAGCCCTTAAAGAGACTCACACAACTCTGTCAAGATTCTACAACCAATTTGTATGCCTGGCTGTTGGTTTACAATTTCCCATTTTTTTCCTTTAATAGCTCTCAGTTTGAAATATCTACTATGCTTATTCAACGCCAAGATCTGCAAACAAACAAAAAAATGCAGGTGAATAAGTTCATCTTTCACTCAGACCATATCAGAGAATTGAAAGATTGATAGTACAAGAGGAAGCTGGGATGCAGCAATGAGCTGCTTGGCCCGGTGTAGCCATATGGCCTGGTTTGACTTCTCGCTGCCTCCTCCAAATATTTCAGGTTGTCTTGTAAGTCAGGAGCCCCACAGCTGTGCTGTGGATGACAGTAAGAAATCTGTTGTTTTGCTGAATGCCAAAGTCTACCAAATTCTTCGACTGAGGGCTTCCTTGTGTAAAAGCCACAGTCACGCAGTGCTACGTCAGACCGGTGGGCTGCCAAACTGTGGTCCAGGGCAAAATATCAGGCCCTTGACAGACAGATCATATATTAGATTATGCTGTTTTTAAATGATGACTTCACTTGCTATCCTAACCCACCTGGTTGACCTTGGTTAAAACTGCATGGGAATACTTGTGGGAATACTTTGTCACAGCACTGTATTAACATAAATTTAGGTCACACTGAGCACAGAGATGGGTGAAGAAACTAGAATTTCAATTTTAAAACTTCAATGGGAGTCCCTGAATTCAACACAGGCCTGCACTGCACCATCATTATTGTCCCTCTAAATGAACTATCGCAGGTTATGATGTTCACTCTTTGAGTCTCCATGGACAATTTGGAAGCTGCAGTTTGTTGAATATTTTGTACAAGCCATTAAAGTTGGAGGAAAGACAGAATCTCTCAACTCTCACTGTGCGTAACTCTTTAAACGCAGCAAGCATCACAACAGCCTACACAGTTGCTATAAAGTTGAATCATAAATCCAAAAGTGAACATTACAACCATCATAAAACGTGGATTTATTGCAAGGCCAGTGCAGCTTGTGGACCCACTATGATGGCAATTAAGTGTTTATATTCTGACTTTTTTGAAATAATAAAGAATAAGGCCAGTCACATTAGCCTATGTATTGTTTAATGGGACAATTACTAATGGGCTCGGGAACCCAAAGAAGAACAACCTCTCCTAGACGACTACAAAAAATTACACCAAAAGTTGACATTCGTATACATTGTCAATGGCTTTGCAGCATATCGAGCATGCATGAAGCAACGGTGGAGAGGAAACCACCGTCAGAGTGACATCACATAACATCAGTGATACAAATTGAAAGCACATGTATTTAACGTAACAGAAAAAGAACAAATACACATAAACCTACCACAAATAAAACTGTTTAACAAAGAAATAAATCACAAAGATCAGTAAAAATTCATTATGAAAGATTACTTAAAAATAGATGACCGAACAGCAATAAAATTAACAAATCACATGTCAGTTTCTCTTAAACACACCCAAGACTAGCAAAAGTAAATTAAACAATATCGTAGGGGCTGTATTCTCTTTTCAAACAAATAAATGTTAATATTTGTAAAATCACAGTTTTTCAAGAAATTCTTAAACAGGAAGAAGTTCCAGAATAGAAAAATGAAATCTCCATAATTAGAACCAAATTCATCAACAGTAATGAGCAGTTTGTCAATATGGAAATAAGGTAATACAAACTCTTCTGAAAAGAATATACAAATAAATCAAATTATGAGATTTGATCTTTTTTTCTTATTCCCATAATCCATTTGAATACTGAATTACAAAATAGTTTGTTAACAGACAAGAAATCTAAGCAAAAAGGGATGAAACGTTTAAAACAATTATTGAAGAAGCGACGTGACACAGAGCCAACAATTAGCTCAAGTTGCAAAATGACAGAGCACACAGAAACAATCCAGACAAATAAAACTGGAGAAAGATTTACAAAACAAAATGACCACAAAGAAATGGCTAATAGGTAAAGGTGTAAGTTTGTAGCAGTGATGTTAACAAAATGGTTGATAGCTGTAGCAATGTTATAGAGGACGAACATAAAGATTATTTTGAGCTGTAGCAAAGCTGGTTCCAACAGGAAGTTAGAATATTAGAACTCTAATAACTTTTACAAAAAATATCAACTATACGACTGTTTAAGAGTAAGACAGAAATTAAAAGCGGCAGAAAGCTGGTGCTACGCAGCAATTTGACAGGAAATCCATGTATCAGACATGAAGAGACACACTTTGGCAAAGTAAAACACACCCGCTTTGAGGAAAATACAAAAAAAAATCTCCAAACCGCAAGATAAATGGAACACAATTTCTGGCCAGGTTTGTCCCGGAAAACACACAGCTCAATAAATAATCAATAAAACATTTTCAGAAGCAGTGTACTTGCGAATGGTAGGAGCTCAGAAGTACAGAAGACAAATAAGAAAGTGAAACAGCAATCTTTGAGCATGTTGGCGCTGCAACTGCAGCTTTATGTTGACTTCCTGAATTGTTCATGCTGGCGGAATTTCCGGAATTTGCGGTACATACTTTTGCCTGAAATCTCGCAAATCTGGTGGTCCATAGAGGGAGCCTCTAAGTAGCAAGTAGGTCAGGAAAAAAACTGTACGGATCTGTCCATCTCATCGGACGGATCGGAGGGTTTGGTGTGTCTCGGCCTCGACTCTATTTACAACGTAGATAGATAGATAGATAGATAGATAGATAGATAGATAGATAGATAGATAGATAGATAGATAGATAGATAGATAGATAGATAGATAGATAGATAGATAGATAGATAGATAGATATAGGTTATTCTTAGGTTCTTAGCTGTTCCTAAGATTGCGCTCTTCTGGACTGAGATGTCTGATGTTTCTTCAGGTATCTGTTGGATCCCCTCCAGAGCCTTAGGGCTCCGATGACCATGGGCACTACTGTTACCTTCACCTTCCAGGATCTTCACCGGTCTCTTTCTAGTTCTTCACCAAGCCCTTGGTATTTCTCCAGTTTTTCATGTTGTTTTTTCCTGACGTTTCCATCACTCGGAATGGCCACATTGATCACAATGGCTGTCCTCTGCTGCTTATCAATGATCACAATGTACAGTTGGTTGGCCATTACTATTTTGTATGTTTGTATCTGGAAGTCCCACAGGATCTTAGCTGTGTCATTCTCCATCACCTTGGGAGGTGACTCCCATTTTGACCTGGGGGTCACCAATTGGTATTCTGAACAGATGTTTCTGTACACTATACCAGCCAATTGGTCATGGCGTTCCATGTATTCCTTCCCTGCTAGAATCCTACACCCTACTATGAGATGCTGGATGGTTTCTGAGGCTTCTTTACATAGCCTGCACCTGGGATCTTGCCTGGTATGGTAGATCTGGGTCTTTATTGTTCTGTTGCTCAAGGGCTGCTCCTGTGCTGCCATGATCAGTGCTGTCTTGTAGTCCAGCCCTCTCTAGCCATTGGTAGGATTTGATCATATCAGCCACTTCAGCTATCTGTCGGTGGTACATCCCATGCAGCGGTTTTTCCTTCCACTATGGTTCCTTCAGTTCCCTCTCTTCGTACCTTAGGGCCATCTTCCTGATATACAATGTTGGCTCTGATGCTCAGGCCTCTGCCTCCTTCTTTGCGCTTAGTGTGGATACTCGATTTGGGTGGAATCCACCATGCACGGTGAGTAGCTTTCGTGTCTTAATATCACTAGTCTGGATTTCCTCCTCTGGCCATCTTATTATCTCAGCATGGTATCTGATTACTGGCAAGACATAGCTGATGATCGCCCGGACCTTGTTCTTGCCATTGAGCTGACTTCTCAGAACTTGCCTTACTCGTTGCAGGTATTTGGCTGTTGCTGCTTTCCTTGTGGCCTCTTTGTGGTATTCCAAGGCACTTATAGCTCTCTTCAACATCTGCTATTCTCCCTTCTGGGAGTTTAATCCCCTCTGTGTGGATTACCTTCCCTATTTTTGTCCCCATCTGGCCACATTTCTCCAGTCTTATAACCTTAAAGGTAGAATCTGCAATTTTCCCAGAAATGTAAGTAGAGTAAGTAACCTTCTTTTTTCTGAATACATAACGTATTGACTACTTTCAGGATGGGAGGACCATTTTACCCAACATAACAAAAAGAGTTTCTGAACAGGATTACCACCAATGTGGTGTTTGCATTCACTGTAAGCAGAAAAATTCTCATAATTAACTTAACTAAAGGCTTTATAAAGTATATGTTATTATTCTTAATGCTTTCAATGTTCCCGGAGGTTTGATGCACACAGTTAACAAACAGCTCATTTTGCCACTGAAAAAGTCCAGAAATGAACTTAGTAACTTTAACGAATTCAGTTACTGAAACAGTTTTAATTGATATATTTTAATTGATATGAAATTTATGAGTTATATACCTACTGTGTTTTTGCTTCAAAGAGTCGCTTTCATGATAATGTGACATTCAATGCACATATTGTTAGTTTTGCCAGTGAAATAAAATAAATATGTCCTGCTATGGGGTGAAAGTTGTGCTTTGAAGCATTTAAATTCCTCCAGTGTCCCAGGTGAGAGACCTTAAATTACACGGTGACACTTGCACAGCATCAACATCTTATGAAACATGTAATGGGAGTCTCATGGTCCTTTTTTGTCTGAACGGTAGTCAGTGTGGCGGATCTCAGGTTTCACTCGAGGGGCCTCCTTCTTCTTCAATAGGGCCGAGTAAGGTGGAGGAGGGAGAAGGAGAGGAGCGAAGAGCTGCGAGGCATCAAAGGTCTGCTTTTTGTCTCCTCTCGTTCAGGACCCCCGACACATTGGGTCAGTGCGGGCCGAATGGGTTCATAGCGTTGGCTGGCTTGGACGTCAATGAGAGAGAGAGAGAGAGAGAGAGAGAGAGAGAGAGAGAGAGAGAGAGAGAGAGAGAGAGAAGCCGCGAGGCTTTGAAGTGTGTGTGTGTGTGTGTGTGTGTGTGTGTGTGTGTGTGTGTGTGTGTGAGAGAGAGAGAGAGAGAGAGAGAGAGAGAGAGAGAGAGAGAGAGAGAGAGAGAGAGAGAGAGAGAGAGAGAGAGAGAGAGAGAGAGAGAGAGAGAGAGTTAATTAGAAAAACCTGGTGAGGCAATTAGGCGCGAGGAGAGAGGGCTCGCGGAGTGGAGCGGGGACTCACTCGGTGAGTGTTTGGCACCAGCGGGCTCACTTCAGGTTGTTCGGTTTCGTCCACTTCTTAGGCTGAAGCTCGCTGCGGGGTTTTAGGGTATAAAGAAACCGAACTTTTCACACGTTTTTTTGGTAGTTTTTAGTGTGAGTAAATCAAGTGTTTTGGGGGAAGTTTATGCGTGGCAAGTTCGGGAGCTGTCTGTATATTAGATCGGTGAGTCTTCCAGTCTCAATGGAAAAACTTCCTATTTTTCTTAAGTGATTGCGCGTCTAATTCAGCGCGTTGGGATGTGTAGTCTGTCTAAAAAGAAACGTATATTCCGTTAACTGGTGGCTTAAGCGTGTCTGAAACTTTGGCTAGACTTTCCTCCTTTTTTTTAAGCCTGCAAATTCCTTTATTGTTTGTTCCACTAAAACTTGGCAGCACTGTGTTTTCCTCCTGAAATGCCACAATTTCCAAAACATCACAGTCTGACTCAGCAAAGCGTGTTCATGCTTGGGAGCGTTTTTCTTTTAACTTCTTAAATGTTTTTTATGGTGGCCTCTTTGAAGCAAAAGAGTTGTGAGGATCTTAAAAAGCAGCCTGTTGGATGCGCTTTGTGGATTTAAACTTCATGGCTGACACCGCAGAGGGAAGTCATGCTGGATCCCTTAGATTCCTGGGTTGCTGCTCAGACTGCATAAAAGGGTTTTCAAGTGCCCTGTCTGCTCCGTGAACCCGAAGAATTCAAGCTTTCTGGTTTTGGTTAAGCAGGAATGTTAACTCTCCTTTTTTTGCTTTGTCCAGATCTTTTGGCCAAATTCCCCCAACCCCCCCTCCTATTCCTCATGCCTTCAATCTCCTCCTGGAGCCGAAAAACTCCTGAAGCAGAAAAGCCATTAAATTGGTACCCACACTGGCAAATGAGCCGCTGTGTAAAACATTTTGTTCTGGTGGGTGGTGGTGGAGATGTTTGCATTTACTCAGACAGGAGCCACTTTTCCTAGTCGTATATGTTGCTGGATGATGAGTTGTTGTTTCTGGAGACTACCTTAACAAGAGGTGAGGTTAAAGGTCGTCCAGAGGGTAGATGTTGTTTGTGAGACTCTACACTTTACAGTGTAAAGGCTTTCCAAACAGAATAAATATTCTTTTTTTAAAACACCCTTTCTTGAAAGGAACAAATCCTTATCTCCAAATAATGTAAATTTTTTTCAATGCCAATTATGACTTTCTTGTGGTTTTTTTTTTAGATGCTTGCAATGTTTTCATTGAAGGAACTGAGGTGAAAACATCTTGGAGCTCAAATCGTTCATCAGACGTCAGCTTCTTCTTTTGGCATGCTTTAACCGCAGATGTCTTCGGGTGTAAGGGTCACTGAAACTCTTAAGATTCTTTAAAGTGAGCTTGTCTTAAGTCCTTAAGTATTCATTTATGTAGTGTAAGGTTCATGAGTTGTTGTTTTTTTTAGGTCCCGTATGCTTTTTGATTGAAACCTGCTGCAAACATATTTAAACTCAAATTTTCATCCTTTTAGCCACTGCTTTTGACATTCTTTCCCTTTTTTTTTTTTTGATTAGAGGTGTGAGTAGTGGTAAAGGTAATTACTCGCACTCCTGTGCTGTTCCTGAGTCTTCTGTCCGATGAAAGTCTGCTTGAAGCATGTCAAATTGTTGACCAACCTTCAATCTATTCTCTTACTATCCCCCCCCTTAATTGAAGCCATTCTTGTTGGTAAAGGTTCACTGGGACTGTTGAAGCAGATCCTCCAAAACAGACTACTGTTAAATCTGAGAACTTCCTGTCCATGTAGTCTGCACCTCAGTGAACTGTCTTTGACGTCCAATAAGTTGACAATTGTCAAAGCATCTTGTGGCCCTACCAACACCTTTTGGCATTCTTCCACCTTCATTTATAGGTATCTTTAATGATAAACGACTTTGGGGCTGTTCAGAATCTCTAGAAGGGGGAAAAAAAGATGCTTTTGGTTGACCCATTCTCCAAACAGAAAATGGGCTTAGTATCAGTTTTTTTTTAATGGCAGTTTAAAAATATCTGCTTTGGTTACTGCCAGAAAGGCTTTTAAATTTTATCCTCTACTAGCTGTGAGAAACCAAGCCATCCACAGTTAGTCAGATTGGGTCATTTGAGGCTATGAGCTGCATGATTTTAAGCAGTAGAGAGGACATCTAGATGTGTAGGATCTAATTGTGGAGTAAAGTGGATTTTACCTTGGAGCTGTGCATATTTCTGTCTCTGACTTTTCTTTCAGGGACATGAAGGTGCCCTGTTTGGTCAAACATGTCTGCACGTTCCAACAAGCAGAAACCAGCATTTACCGGGGCTTGTTTGACTTAATGACACGATGTCTCTGCTAGTAGGAGTCTTGTAGGTCTGGGGTTTCAAACCCATAATTTCCACATGCTCTGTTTTCATTGCTTTAGTATGACGAAGGCTGAGGATTTTTTCCATCGCGCACATCAGGTTCAGGCAAGTCGGTCTGACCGTTTCCAGTCGTCAGAGGTGGGAGTTTGTTGAAGGGTGAGCTTGTTGAGTGAAGCCATTGTAGTTTGGCCCTTTATGGAGTGAGTCAGTGAAACATGTTTTTTTTTCTTGGGTTTCTGAAAGCAGAGATGCAGGAATGGAAGGCTTGTTCTGTCTTTAAAGGAAATCTTTCCCATCCATGTTTGTACCAATCAGCTTCAATTTAAAGCCGTGCAATCTAAGTTTTCTGAAAATGTGATTCACGTTGAGGGAAAGGTAAAGTACAAAAGTCCCATCTCTGTTGTAGATCTTGGCCGTGTTTAGGGTAATTTAATGATATCATTACAGGGCTGTGAGGTGGTAAATAAATTCCTGAGTGTGTTCATTGCTTCAGTATAATAATTCCTGCCATCCAAAGCCGCAGCGGGTCTCCTGGCTGCAGTTCACTGGTCGGCTCTTGGCTATCTTTGGGATTAAGCTTGGTATGCCAGGGAGTAGTGAGTGTGGGTTAAGCAAACTGCTACCAGCAGTCTTTATGCTCTAACCAACAAGATTAATTTGTTTTAACTTGTTAATTTGTTAGATTTTACAGAACTTTGAGAAAAACAAAGTACTTGGCTCAATCTCATCAGTCTTTATTGACTGTGTACATTTTCTCTAAAAGAATTGTTCAGATGTGTAAAGCAAATGGTTTAGTTTTTTGGGTATTTTATAACCCCAATTAAGGCTGTTTGAGTAATGGCAATGCTTATAAATCTAGCTGAGTAATGGTTGGGAACAAATTCTTTGCTCTGTTATTCATGTGGTCTATAAAGTGTTAGAAAATGGGGAGGAAAAACAACCATTTGTTTCCAAGTACTTCTGGTGTCCAACAAGACAATTAAAACCCCAAATATTCAGATTTAAGTTTTTATAGGCTGGCTAAACAAAGCCAGAATTCACAGTTAAGAGGATAAAAAAATTGTGTAGAGACAAATGGATTTTATTAGAATAGTTTCCCAAGGTATCATTTAGAAAAACAACCTAAACCAAAGAACTCTGTAAACTTCATGGGTTTCTCAAACTTTAAGCTACTCAGAAAAGTTCTTAAATGAAGTATAAATACAAAATGTAATGTTACAATCCATCCAGTTTTTGGCTGAATGGAATCAAGAAATGAACTTAAGCGGTGAACAGCAAGTTAAATGATCAACAAATGTATCAAAGATAAACAATTTAAATATTGATTTCAGATGCTGCTAGTTAAAACAAATAAAATTCCTAAAATTGGATTCAAAGTCAAACTAATTAGAAATGAAACTAGTGACCAACTGCAATGCGTCAGTGTTGAAGCTTTAGATAACAGGTGTTTTCATAGGACATGGGCTCCATCTGGATACCCTTGTAAAGTTAGGACTCTGTAGCCAAAGCGTAAGTGCGTCAGCGGTCACAATAAGTGCTGTCCAAATAGTTTTACATGGAAATGGTGAGAGTTTTGTAAAGAAATGGATTAGTGGGATGAAGAGTTGTTTATGTAAATAAATAATTGCCAATGTCTTATTCCTTTTAACTTCAGTTTTTCCGATCCAGCAAATCCGGGTCTCAGTAGTTTCTGGTAGAACCTCAACTGCCTGGTACCACCCCCTCATATGGGTCACCCTCCTGGTCTTCATCGAGCTAGTCTGGCATGGGGTTGTGTTCAGCACTCTGGCACAAACAACATTCAAGCTGCTTGCAGAATGGTTTCATGGGGTGGAGAGGTCAGAACTGTGAGCAGGCAGTCCCATCCTCTTCCCTCCCAATTTCTGGAGGTTGTCTGGAATCAATCCTTTTCTGTGGGGGTGGGCATTGTCTAGAGATGCATCGCTCCGATACCTGGATCGGCTATCTGCTCCGATATTGACAAGTTTGCAGGATTGGATATTGGATGAATGATGCCAATCCAGCATTCCGTCAATTAATTTTTTTATTAATATCATACAAAGCAATGCAGTATAAGCGATCTAGTCACTTGAATTCTATGTTTGCAATGCCGGTTATGTCATCACGCAGAGGACGCATAGCAGTTAGTGATGAGCAAACACAGAGCATCGTGTAGCAAGCACCTGACCAAGCCAAGTCTGCTATTTGGAAACAATTCAAACTTGATAGTCTGACTGCAAGATGCAATATCTGCGACGTAAAAATTGCGAGGCGTAGTGATAAAGTTGGTAAATTCAACACCACAAACTTAAACAATCACCTCCTAAAGCACCATGCTAAAGAGCACGCAGACCTTTTTTTTAACAATGTTTGTCAAGCCTAATGCCTTCACTCACCTGGGCTGAGTTTATCGGCCCGATCCGATACTGCTGTTAAAGGAATGAACCGTATTACCTTGCCATGTAACTGTATCGGATTGGAAAATAACTGGACCGGTGCATTTCTAGCAGTGTCATTTTGGAAGACAGGCTTTGGTCCCTAGGAACCAGTATATGGGATTACGTCTGAATGCAGAATTTCTTCTCGGTCTCTGCACTGAGATTCGAATGATTCTGAACCTTTTTTTTTTTTTCTCCTTCATTTCCCTCCCAGTGAGGGAGGTGCTGCCCCACATCATTATACTGCCCCCACCAAAAAGGATTGGACATTGGATTTGACATTGATACATTTTTCATGGCCATATCCCATAAATGTTTTCCTGCAAATGTGGCACCTTAAAGCTAGAGTCGGCAATTTTTTTCCCCACAAGTTTCCCCAAGTCCCTATTTGAATAACTGTGCATGCGTAAGACCGTCTTATCTTGCTCTTCAGGTCCTCGAGGACCGGTGTCCTGCAACTTTTGTTACTCTGCTTCAACACACCCGAGTCAAATAATGAGGTCATTAGGAGGACTCTGGAGAACTTGACATCACACTGGGGAAGTAAGTCAGGTGTGTTGAATCAGGGACACATGTAAAACCTGCAGGGACACCGGCCCTCGAGGACCAGGATTGGGGACCACTGACTTAATGTATTAACTACTTTCAGGATGGAAGGACCATTTTACCCAAAGTGTTTCTGAACAGAATTACCAACTATAGCTTTAAGGGGAGATGCATTTGCTTTCCAATGGTATAAGATTCATGGCAACCACCGTTGTTGCAAAAAACTACTTAAGACAAGTATTTTCCTTTTTTTTCCCCTTTTGAGTTTATTTAACAAATCTACTTGATTTTGAATGGTTTAGTGGAACATGCTCAATCAGATGCAAAGGTGGAAGTATTCTGGGCTAAAGGCTACATTTGGTTTTGGAGGCTTAATGAGCAAGTGTAACTTTTTGGTCTGTGACTTGTACCTACCAAGCTGCTTTTTTTTTCTTTTCTTTTTCTTTTTTCTCCCCCTTTTTTTTCTCTTCATAGTGACAAACTTTCAGAAACAACCAACCAATCATATCCTTCCTTGCTATGGAAGAGTGTCTGAATTCAAAGTTCCACATTCAGTTTTGCCTTTTGAATTGCATATAAGGGGATTGGATGGGAGGGCTTCAGTCGGTGAATGTTGTTTCTTTGCTGCAGTTGGTTGATCTCAATTAGACATGTAAAACCTTTAGTTCTTGCTACGAAGGTTTCAGATTGTTAGGAAGGAAAAGTGTGTATAAAATGTGGAAAGGCACGTTGCATCCTACTCTTGCAGTGTTGCATGCCTTAAAGAAGGAAACACAACTTAAACAAACCATACTGAAACGTTTCTTCATTCTGTTTATATTTTTAAATTCCTGGAGAATTTCCACATTAGTATTGTATCGTTTCCTCCCCCAGATCTGATTTAGTCCTCCGGATTCCTCGGCAACATGAGTTGGAGCTTCCTGACTCGTCTGCTGGACGAGATCTCCAACCACTCCACCTTTGTGGGGAAAGTCTGGCTGACCGTACTAATCGTCTTCCGCATTGTGCTGACAGCCATTGGTGGTGAAACCATCTACTATGATGAACAGGCCAAATTTGTGTGCAACACCCAACAGCCCGGATGTGAGAACGTGTGCTATGATAAGTTTGCTCCGCTCTCGCATGTCAGGTTCTGGATCTTTCAGGTAGTATATCCAACATAAATTTTGTTCTTCTAATTGCTTTTTCCTTCTGACATAAATTTACACAATCCTTTTCTTTCAGGTGATAATGATCACCACCCCCACAATCATGTACCTTGGCTTCGCCATGCACAAGATAGCTCGCATGGATGACACGGAGTACCGTCCTGTTCGGAACAGGAAGAAGAGGATGCCTATAGTCAGGCGTGGGGCAGTACGGGACTATGAAGAAGCAGAGGATAACGGGGAGGAGGACCCAATGATAGCTGAAGAGATTGAACCAGACAAGGCAGAAAAAGCAGAAAAAAGTAAGCTAGCAATACATTGTTGATACAAGTTTGTGGGTGATCCTGGTTCAGTTTATAGGTTAGTAGTCTTGCAATTCAAAAGCTTTGGGCCAAGCATTTAACCTGAAGTTGCACACCGATGTGCAAATCAGTGTATGAATGCAGGCATTAGTTTAGTTGGGTGTACAGGTACATCTCAAAAATTTGAATATTGCATAAAGGTCAATATTTTTTGCCAATCATCTCAAACTGAAACAAGTATATAGGATTATTACACACAGAGAAGATATATTCCAAGCCTTTATTTCTTGTAGTTTGGATGATTATGGCGGACAGATGACTGAAAATTCAGTGTCTCAGAAAGTTGGAATGTGAAAATTAGTACAGTGAAAGTTCATTTTTGGAAACTAATGGTTACCCTAATAAACTCAAAAGATCTGCAAAGGTTCCATGAGCCTTTTAAACGGTCTCTCACTCTGGGTCAGTAGGCGACACTATCATTGGGAAGACTGCTGACTGGACAGATGACAGAAGACGTCATCAATACCGTTCACAAGGAGGGTAATCAACAAAACGTCATTGCTGGATACAAGCATATTCATAGAAAGTTGGGTGGAAGGAAAATGTGGTAGGTGTACCATGATCAGTGATAACTTCAGTTTTAAGATTGTCGAGAAACTCAATTTGAAATTCTGGGGCGCTTCAAAAGGAGTAAATTGAGACTGGAGTTGGTGCATCAAGAGCCTACACATGGGCTACAAGCATCTTACCAGTCCTAAGGAGAAAAGGAGCTGGACTGTTGCTCAGTGGTTCAAAGTCCTGTTTTCAGATGAAGGTAAATTCTGCATTTCATTTGTACGTTTCCACCTTGCTTGAAGTCTAGTGTGAAGTTTCCACAGTCGGTGATGGTTTGGGGTGCCATGTCATCTGCTGGTGTCGGTCCACTAGGTTTTCTGAGGTCCACAGTCAATGCAATCGTCAACCAGGAAATTCTAGAGCATTTCATGCTCTCTGCAGACAAGCTATAAGGAGATGCTGATTTTATTTTTCAGCAGGACCTGGCACCTGCCCACACTGCTAAAGGTCCCAAAAGTTGGTTCAAAGACCGTGGTGGGCCTGTTGTCGATTGGCCTGAACCCCATAGAAAATTGCTGGGCTGTGGTCAAGAGGAAGATGAGACATCAGACACAACAAGGCAGATGACCTGAAGGCAGATATCAAAGCAATCTGGGCTTCCGTTACTCCTACGTAGAGCCACAGGCCTCTGTGCCATGGAGCACTGATGCGGTAATTGATGCAAGAGACGGCCCAACCAGTATTGAGTACATAGAAATGGACATACATTTCAGAAGCCTGACATTTGTGCTTAAAATATCCTTTTTTTGACTGGTCTAATCTTCTTAGACACTGAATTTTGGGTGCTCTTTACCTGTACTATTAAAATTACAAGAAATAAAAGCTTGAAATATTTCACTGTATAATGAATCTCTATAAAATAAGATTAACTTCCTAAGATTGGGAAAAAAAATAGCACTTTTACATAATCAAATTTTTTGACATGTACCAGTAGCTTGAAAGGCACTAAATTGAACATTTCTATGCCTTTTAAGGTACAGAGATGAAGCATGATGGTCGACGACAGATTCTTCGTGACGGCCTCATGAAAGTCTACGTATGTCAGCTGCTGTGGCGCTCTGCCTTTGAGATCGCATTCCTCTTTGGCCAGTACGTCCTCTACGGTTTCAAGGTGATCCCCTCCTATGTCTGCACTCGGTCCCCATGCCCACACACAGTGGACTGTTTCGTCTCACGGCCTACTGAGAAGACTATCTTCCTGCTGGTGATGTACGCCGTGTCATTCCTCTGCCTTTTCCTCACTGTGCTGGAAATCCTCCACTTGGGTATCGGCGGCATCCGTGACAGGTTCCGCAGGCGCGCCATTCTCAACTCGCGCCGCACCCCGCGTCCACCCTCATCCCGCTCTCTACCCACAGCCCCACCAGGATACCATGCCACCATGAAGAAGGAAAAGCTAAAGGGCGACCTGAGGGACTTGCCGATGGGCGACTCTGGGCGGGAGAGCTTCGGAGACGAGCCTTCCTCCAAGGAGCTGGAGCGGCTGAGGAGGCATCTGAAGATGGCACAGCAGCATCTGGATCTTGCATACCAGGCAGATGAAGGAAGCCCCTCACGCAGCAGCAGCCCTGAGGTGAACACAGCTGTACAGACAGCTGCTGAGCAGAACCGCCTCAACTTTGCACAGGAAAAGCAAGGAGAGTCAAGTGAGAAAGGTAATGATGTGTTTAGCTATGAGTTAAACTTAAGAGTAGGGAACTACAAAACTGAATGTGAGTTGGTAAATGTATCTGGCTATTTGGAATACTTTTTGGATTTATTTGTGCCTATTTTGTAATAATTACAGTTCTTAAAGTGACCTCAACTCAAAATATGGCTTTGTAAAAAGTCCAGACCTGGTGAAAGTTAGATGCTGACTGTTGCTGTTTCATCCCTCCTTCCAGGAATACATGCCTGAGCGTGCTTCCCGTCTTGGACGGCTTGTCCTTCATTCCTACTGGCCTTAAACGTTGGAAAGGGGGGAGGAGCACACATGGGAGAGCAGTCGGACCACTGAGGGAGACCAAAGCGTTGCGTTTGAGTGTGAATGTGTCAGTATGGATGAAAGATTCGTGCCTTTCAGTATTAGTGGTCAGTGCACAGCAAGAGAACTGCTGAATGAAATCTGTGCGACACCAAACTTGAAAGCCTGCCACATGTGGAGTTTTTCTTCTTGCCAAACCTGAACAGTGCCTTCAGTTAAGCCCTGATCTTTCACATATCCTGTTTATTTGTAGCCATGCAATAATCTTCATCCATCTATGACATTAAAGCTCCAAACTCCTCTGGCTGAGCCAACAGTTGGTTCTTTTTTTTTTTTTTTTTTTTTTGTTCTTTGTAAACTGCCACTGAATGTTGTTGAGGCTTGTTGTTCTTGGAATGCCAAACAGCAAGGCCTTGGGCTATGTCAATTGGACTCTGTGCAGTATCTTTTTTTTTTTCTCTTTGCAAGATGATTTTTCTTAATGCATGCTGGCTAAGTCAACAGAACTGATACTGGGGGTTCCTTCAGTCATAGAAATGTTAGAAAGTCCAATTGGCCAAATGTATACCTGGGCAATGCTTGAATCCTTAATTAATGGGAAACGTATTTCATTTAAAATCAACTTCATTTTACCAGCTTGCAGCTTCAGTACAGTGTAGACACATTCCTTCAGTGTTCAGAGAAAGAAGGAAATTTTCCTTTTAAAACTGCCAAACTCAGTTGTGCATCATGTCATGTTGTGCATCCTGGTGAGGAAATCGGCCAGAACAGACTGGCGCCATGCAAACCTGTTCAGTTCATTAGATTTCAGGTCTGTTGCTTCAAGAGTTCAAACTTTTCCATAGCTTCATAGTTACTCATTCCTGTATCATCTCAGTTTTTGGAAGGGACAACATTCCAGTTTTGAATATGGTACTCCTTCAATGTTTAATACTTTTTTCCTATTGCAAGTTTTGTAGTTTTTTTGTAACTGTAGAGATTATTTTGTCTTCAGAGTAAATAAATATATTTGATTCAAACACTTTGTCTGCATAGTTGTTCCCCATTGTTTGAATTAATTGGCCAACTTGCTAGGTGGAAAGGGGCTTCTGTTCAATTATGTGAATAAAACTTTTTTGGAAGGTTTTATTTGAAATTTCAAAGTTGGCCTACAGTGGCATCTAGTGGCCAGATTGGAGGAAAGCAACACAATTTTCAGGTGACGGTCAATATGCACAACAAAACCTGATATGAATTGAATGGATAAGTCGTTGAACACTTCATCAGATGAGCTATAAATGTTTCCAAGTACAGTCCCTGACAGACGTCTTGTCACTTATCCATTTTGTAGAAACGACAGCTTATAACCTGACTTGTAATTTATCCATTGGTTTTAGAAATTGCTCATATGCAAGCTAAAACCCTCCCAAATTATTTTTAATATACTAAAATAAATTTTCTTCACTGAAGACAGATTCATAATTTAGTGAACACAGGTCTGATTTTTGGCAAGACAAGTTCTGTCGCCTTGTCATATGATTCACCCAGTCCTAGATCACAGCCTCATCTGTGATCATTAGTTGATCAGTCATTAGGTGTATTAAAAAGAACCGCAGCACACCAGACCTTCCTGTCAACTGCGACTTTACCCCTGACAACATGCCTAAGATTCACCCTGAGACCAAAGCGTTGATTATCAAGAGGCTGAAGACCAGATCCACTGCTGAGGTGGCTGACACCTTCAACGTGTCTCAACATCTAGTACAAAGAATAAGGAAAAGAGATGAAGAGACTGGAGATGTTTTTGACAAGCCCAGGTCCGGCAGACTCCACAAGACAACTGCTCAGGAGGACCGTTTATTGACTTGAAAATCAAAGGCCAGCCCCTTTTCCACTGCTGCAGAGCTCCACCAGGCCTGGTCACAAAATATGATAGCCAAATGTCCCATGACAGGAATGATCCTGTCAACAGCTGAATAAATTACTTGAACCATTTAAACTTTAGTTCACCACTTTGGATTATTTCTAAAATTATAAAGGAATAGTTAATGTCTTTGCTTTTAGACCTGTATTAAGAGTAATTTCCAGATAAACTAACCAGAAATGTTACTCTCAGGACCATGTCAGAACCCCTTGTAGTTTCACCACAGTTGAATATTCCATTAAATGCCTCCAACAAACGTGCTGTCATCTCAACAAAGTGGCCGGGACTGTATAGCTCATGTTTCGACCACAATTTGGTGAATGAAAGATTGTCTTGTCAGGTGGTGCCACAGAGGTCTGTACTCTTAATATTCCTTTGTTCTCGGTTGGCTACAGACTTCCAATACAAGTCAGAGTTCTGTTATCTGGAGAAATTCTCAGATGACAGATATCTATAGTGCTCGGGTTTATCGGCGATGTACAAGAAGAACAAAACCATGGAGGGGGTTGTAGATTTCCAGAAAAATGCCATCATAGGAGGAGTGGCTGTGAAGGGGTATAAACATGTCAGTGTTTATCTGGACAGCAGTGAAGCAGACTTCACAGGATGAACTAACTTGGAAGGCCAGACCAGGACACTGCCAGTTGTTCTGAATGTTCTCTTAAAGGCTATTTTCCATACAGCAGAAGGGTTGATGGGAAGTTCTTTTGAGACTTATTAATATCTATTAGGCTCATAAGATGCTGCAATCTTTTTCTGAAGACCTCAGACAGCTCTTTGTTGGGTCTGATGTGGGCCTAATGTGAGATTCTGGTGAGAATAAATTAATAGGTGTTCTAATTTATTCTTCACTAGAAATGTCATTAAATGTTATAAAATGCCTTCGGTTTTATTGATATATATTATGTCCATATGACTAATTATGTTAAGAAAAATACACAGGGTGTTAGAGAGTGCCCTTTTTCCTTTCCACATGACTACTTATTTGAAATTAGATGAATTCAAAGTATTTCTTTTTTCTCCTTTTCTGACTAAGGTCACAGGGCTTTGAACATAACATGGTTTAACATTGTCCTGATGACAAGGCGTTAAAAAGACTATAAAACAACCAAAGTCCAATTCAGATGACACATGTTTAACTTTAATACACTTTGGAACAGACAATCTAAGATACTCCAGATTTCAAAACAGTTATGAAATAACTCTTTACCGCGAGACCAAATGCATCAAACCTAGACAGAAGCCAAACCGTGGCAGGAGCATATTGGTTTCTATTTTAAGTAAAATGTCCAGTAACAAAGTGTAAAACTTTTCCAGCCTTTTATAACAGCGTTAATAGATATTTTGTTATTTAGATTTTATGTTCTGCCGCTAACCTCCTGGGGTTTAGTCCCCCCCTTCTAAGCATTTCTCAACACATCCTTGTCTCTCATGTTCAAAAACAGCTGCACTCCACAGGTATGATGTTGGGCAGGGTCTCATATTTGAATGAGTACCCGCCATCAGATGTGGTGGTGATCCTCATGGACCTCATGGTCCCAGGGACTGGAGCGCAGCACTGAGCAATCCCCAACAGGGTGGTGGTCCGGTCCCTGGCTGAGCAGTTCCCATGGCAGTAGTAGAAAGAAAAAACTTTTGGATGGATGATCCAGCTGTCCCAGCCCAGCTCCTCGAAGCTGATCTCAACCTGCTCCCTGAGGCAGTCGTTGTGCTGGGGCCTCTCGTGTGAGGGCCGCTGGAGGAGGGGGATGGCAGAGGGAGACCAAGGGATGGTGACAGGGGCCTCTCTAGGGGAACGAATAGGTGCTCTGGGCTGAGCATGGAGGTGAAGAAAAGGCATCTTATCTGGATTCTTAATGTGGTGCTGACAAGATGAACACTGGATCTGAAGCCGAAAAGGGCCCTCAGCGACAGGGCCCAGCACACTTTGATCCAGATCATAGGTGGTCCATCCATCTGAGCTGAACGTCGTAGGAGCCTGTGCAGCCTGAAGATGCTGCTGTGATGAGGTGAGAATGAAAAGCGAGGAAGAGTTGTTCAGTAGTTTCCCAGCGTAGAACCAGAAGTGAGCAGAGGTGACCACAGTTTTCTGGAACACAGTGGAGGGCTGGAAGTGGTATGATAAAGTGCTGCTGGAGTTTTCTCTCATTTCTGTGTCAGCCATGGTACAGGGTGAATCTGCCAAAGGAAAAGCTGAAGAAAATCCAATTTAAACATGAGTCAGAATGAAATCACACCTCATTATTCATAAAACCAGGTTTTACTGACCTCTAGCGGCCTGATGTGGTATAACAGCCCTACATAGGCTACAACCTGATTGCATTATTCAAACAACTGAATGTTTGTTTTTTCTGCTGGTACTTGATAGAAATTAACAGAAACTTGCCTGATATATGCAGCTTCTCAAATGAAAAAGCAAAATACTCTTAGGGAAAAAGGTGAGACAAAGCTGCAGCTGTGTCCACTGTGACAAAAGAAAATCTGCTTGAATTTCTCAGGGGCCTTTCAAACCTGAGCACACTCTACTAACTGTCAAACAACAACAAATCTGTGTCATTGCAATTGTACATTCTAACAAAAGCTGTCTTCTACATTTAACCCGTCACCCTTACGGAGCAGTGGGCAGCTTCGAAGGGAGCATTCTGGAGTTAGGGGTCTTGCTCAGGGACCCACAGTGGCAGTTTGTACGGTTTGAACCGGGTATGTGCAACCTTCTCAGAACAGAAGCATGCTGCTCTAACCACTAGGCCACCACTCCAAAGGTGGTGGCAGAATCATGCTGTGAGGCTGTTTCTCTGAGTGGACGTAGGGCAAAATCTTTCACATTATTGAATTTATTGTGGATTTTCTTGAAAATGAAAGCAGGCTCAAATATATCATTAGATTCGCCAAAATATTTTCATAAGCAGACCTTAAGGTTCTGTCTTTTGACTTGACAAGGTCTAGTAACTTCAGCTAGATAACTGTGATGGACTACAGCTTCTGCTGGACTAAGTTTTTTATTACAAGACAAATTCCATTGAATTTGAAATAATCAAAAAATAATATTCAATAATGTTTTCCGCATGAGTTTCAATTGCGGATCACTATAGTGAAAGCAGTAATGCTCCACTTGTGAAAGTAAATCTGGTGGGCTTACTTTGGCACTAAGAAAGCAATTCTGAGTGCTACACTGCCAGACAGGACACGTAAAGAAAAAAAAAGAAGAAGAAACCTTTGAACATGAGTTACTCCCTTTGGGATTAATAAAGTACCGAATACTTTATTGAAAACAATCGCATGATGGAATTAACTGGTTTTTGAATAGAGAGACAATTTTTCTTTAACATTCTTTGGAGGTGTATAAGTGAGTCTGCTCTGTAAAAATAATGAAATAAATTATTCGAACCCTGGATGAT
The DNA here is from genome assembly GCA_037039145.1 of Fundulus diaphanus. Classification (NCBI taxonomy): domain Eukaryota; kingdom Metazoa; phylum Chordata; class Actinopteri; order Cyprinodontiformes; family Fundulidae; genus Fundulus; species Fundulus diaphanus. Next base: position 6,920,300 of record CM073139.1, read on the forward strand.
ATGAATTTGATTCTCAGTGTTCATATCCGTCTGTATCTGATGAAGCACAAGCTTTACGTCACAGAAAAACTGTAAAGTTGGGTGAGAACTTATACTCTGATGCATTGTTTTCTTCTGTTTTTTAAAAACACATTTTTTCATATGATATATATGTATGTCAGATTTTTATTTTAATTAAACTCAACATTGAGTTGTTAAAATTAATTATAAAAAAATTATTAATTATAATTATAAAAAAATAGAACATAAACAGTTCTCACCTGGAATGGGAAACAGAATCATTTCTGATATATCCTGGTCCGGACTGGTTTGATGACTGACCCGCACCGCTCTGCTAGTCCTAGGGACCCTCGGTTGCCGGTGCCTCGTCTCTGGTTTTGCTCTTTCCCGATTTGGTCTCTGCTCAATTAAAGGAGGCTCTAACAGCCCCAGGCCCTCCAGAACCCGTTCCCTGAACCAGGACACTACAACCCCTCTGGGCAGCTTTTCTGTCTTGCAGACCTGAAGCAGACTTTGGATCCAGAGAGGGCCCAGGACAAGGAGAGCACAGGACACCATGACTCCACCATGTTACAAATCCTAGGAGTTGCCTCTGTGTGACTCTGTTGTTTGGGCTGCGCTGTTCTCTTTGTTGAGGGAAGTCTGTAAGCAGGAGCGTTTTGTTGCCAAACAATAGCGATAAGCGACCTTGAGGAATGAGATGTTACAGTATCTGTCTTTATGCTGTGTATGTGTTTTTATTTTTTTGTTCTTTTTGTTGAGCTTATTTTTCGAGTTATTTTTTAGGTTTCATCATTTTATACAGAGCACCAGTAGTGCACCTCAAAAAAGGGCTGCTTATTATTCATCACAGTGACACACACACACACACACACACACACACACACACACACACACACACACACACACACACACACGCACACACACACGCACACACACACACACGTCTTGCCATATGTAGTGAGGGCCATGTGTTAACTCCCATTGACTTTCATTTCAGTCATTTTCACATTTTCAACCGTTCTATGCCCTAACCCTGACAATACCCCTAAACTTACCTGTGCATACCTAACCCTAACCATACCCTAAACTCAATTCACACCCAAACCCTACCGTTAGCAAAAAAACAAGGTGAGGAGCAACAAAATGTCCTCTCTAAGTCCTCACCATCAAAGTGGTTGAAAAAAAAAACTGGTTGCCAGATTTGCCTGGGGACATTTGTGTTTTAAAACAAAATAAGTTTTAAAGGTATACTATGCAACCGGGGTTGATTTTCCAGCGAGGCTCCCCCCAGAGGGCGAAAGTAAAAGTGCACTGTCGTAAAGATGCTCAGCTGTTCTGGTTTCTCCGTCAAGACAGGCGCGGTTGTTTTGAGCTTAGCAGACAGGCGAACGCAACGAAAAGTGGAAAAAACGGCAGTACAAACAATGACTAACACAGTGAAGGTATGAACATCAAGCTTCCCGCAGCGCTATCTTGGCGAGGCGGCCGCCGCGGCCGCCTCGCCAAGCCGCCGCCTCGCCAAGCCGCCGCCTCGCCAAGCCGCGGTTGCCGCCGCCGCCGCCGCCGCCGCCGCCGCCGCCGCCGCCGCCGCCGCCGCCGCCGCCGCCTCGCCAGTTTTATTATTATTATTATTATTATTATTTATTTTTTTTTTTTTATGTTGGCGAGAACCTACCGCCGCCGCCTAGCCAAGCCGCAGCCGCCACCTCGCCAAGCCGCAGCCGCGGCCGCCACCTCGCCGCGGCCGCCGCGGTAGCGTCTCGCCAACATAAAAAAAAAAAAAAATAATAATAATAATAATAAAACTCGATATGCTTGCAATGACTAACACAGTGAAGGTATGAACATCAAGCTTCCCGCAGCGCTATCTTGGCGAGGCGGCCGCGGCGGCCGCCTCGCCAAGCCGCCGCCTCGCCAAGCCGCGGTTGCCGCCGCCGCCGCCGCCGCCTCGCCAGTTTTATTATTATTATTATTATTATTATTATTTTTTTTTTTTTTATGTTGGCGAGAACCTACCGCCGCCGCCTAGCCAAGCCGCAGCCGCCGCCTCGCCAAGCCGCAGCCGCGGCCGCCACCTCGCCGCGGCCGCCGCGGTAGCGTCTCGCCAACATAAAAAAAAAAAATAAATAATAATAATAATAATAATAAAACTCGATATGCTTGCATGTTTATTTGACGTTAACACGCGGTTCTTTGTTGTTGCTTTCGTGCGTGCATATAGTGAATGGCAGGGCAAAAACACATGGAGTTCTCGCCGTAAAGCGAGACTTCTGTGTGTGCGAGCCGAGGGCTCTTGCATTGCAAGTGCGGTATTTCCCCCACAGACCCCCAGGGCGGCCGAGAAAACCTTTGTTCGACCTGAAATGACTCATTTAATCATCCAAAACGGTATGGAACACATTAATTAACTGAAAAATGTTGCATAGTATGCCTTTAAGACATGTGGCACCGTCAACCATTTAGATTTTCTTTGTTTGCCCACAAGATGGCGCTGTTTTCCCCATTCAGAGCATGCAACAACATTTCTCACTTTTCGCTGTTTTCTCCTGTCAACTAGTGATCATTTAACAAGGTGTGCATGGGTGTAATGTATTCAAGGAAAATTATTTGTTTTTCCAGCTCTTGTTTACAAAAAAGTAAGAAAGAAACAGTGGAGATAGTTGAAGACAATTATCTTTATAGGGTTTTGAAAGACTGACCTGATTAAAGTGGAAAGATTATGAGTAGATATCATGTTTACTGCAGATTTTAAAAAGGGTGATTTTATTGTCTATAGGAACACGAGTGTGAGTTTTCTTTGTTTATCAATCTGATGATGTACCAAAAGAAAAATTGTTATGCATCATATATAACAATAACTGTAATAATCATATACTCCTTTGTATGTATTTCATGATTTTTCCCCATACAAAGAGAGGTCTTTTGTAAATATGCTAGCATTCAAAGTGTTAAAATCCACAAAATATTACTTATTTTGACGTTAATTTCTTAGGCTCTGGTAGTTTTAACATAAAGGGGGAAAATCTAACACTTGTATTTTGTTTTATGTTTGACACAAGAATTTCAAATGTGTTTTTTTCTTTTTAAAAATTAGATTTTACAAAATAATGATAATAAGTGGCGCAGTGGGTAGCACTGTTGCCTTGCAGCAACAAGGTCCTGGGTTTGAGTCCTTCTGCATGGAGTTTGCATGTGTGGGTACTCCGGCTTCCTCCCACAGTCCAAAAAACATGACTGTTAGGTTAATTGGCTTCTCCAAATTGTCCTTAGGTGTGAATGGTTGTTTGTCCTGTTTGTCTCTCTGTGTTGCCCTGCGACAGACTGGCGACCTGTCCAGGGTGTACCCCGCCTCTCGCCCGGTGAACGCTGGAGATAGGCACCAGCACCCCCCGCGACCCCATGAGGGTTAAGCGGTTTGGAAAATGGATGGATGGATGGATGGATGAAGCTAAATTACTTTTAAATTGCATGTTTAATATTTGAGCAGTTTTTTGGGCAGCCAAAACGCAGTGGATGCATGTGCGACATAAATTTATCTTGTAATTGTTACATTTAAACTGAACCCAATTCAAGAAATAAATAACGTAGGAACAGGGATCGAAAACAGCCAAGGAAAACAGACGACACAACACAGGAGGAACAAAAACCCGAGCCTAACCTCATGAAACCCTGCGTCCACATATGGGGACATTGCATTTTTGTCTCTGCCCTTGATACTTTTTTTTTTTCAACTTTAACCCACTGGCCTCATTAGTAGACACTACCAGCATCGATAATATTATGGGGAGTGTTGGCCTAGTGGTTAGAGCAGCGTGCTTGCACTCAGAGAAGGATGCAAGTACCCGGTTCGATCCCCAGCGCCTGCACTCTGGGTCCCTGAGCAAGACCCTTAACCCCTGATTGCTCCCCGGGCGCCCCACATGGCAGCCCACTGCTCCCCGAGGGGATGGGTTAAAAGCAGAGAACACATTTCATTGTGATGTATGTTTCAATGACAATAAAGATAATTACTATTACTATTATTATAATATTACACTCATTTGAATGAAAGCAAGATGACGGGGATCCCATTAAAAAAGCTTCTCAAACCATCATAAGAAAAATAGCCAAAGTAAAAATCTTAATAATATTTCATGCTTGAAACCAGTGTTTTTATGCACAGTTACATCTTTAGTTTCATAAGACATGCAAGTTTGAAATGTTTTTACTTCTGATGCAAAGCACAACGTCAGTAAAGATAAAGTACACATTTGAGGATATTGGGGCTATATTTTGTTATTGATTGTACCATGTGGTTGGATAAACCCGGGGAATATTTAGAAGAGTTTACAGATATAAATGTTTATTGTAAGTTGTATTTAGTCACATATTTATTTGATGAATCTGGAAATATTTAAAACAATTCACAAGTGTAAATAGCTCTTGTGAGTAGTACATTTTTCAACCAAATAATTAGCCTGCAAGCTACATTAGCCACCTGTGGTATAGATTTTGATCTGAATTTAGGGTTGGTTCTAGATCTGTTCCTGGATCTCCTGGTTCATCGTGACTTCCACAGCACGGCCCGTTACAAGTGTCTTCCTGTGACTCTGCTGCTGTCTCCTCTTATGGAGTCGTTACCTGTCTGCCATACTGAGCTCATTACACCAGAACCACATGCCTGCTACAGCTCACACACAGCCAGACACAACCGCTGCCGGCATTAACCCTCCTCTGGAGACCTGTCATCCTGCTATCCCTAAGTCAGGCTCTGCTATACTCAATCACCTCCTGGCTTGTTGTCGATGCTCACTACTTTATTTTCTTTCTTTCTTTCTTTCTTTCTTTCTTTCTTTCTTTCTTTCTTTCTTTCTTTCTTTTCCAGTTGGCGTCCTGAGTCCTCCTTTGAGGTCCTCCACCGGTCCTTTGCGCGACCAGCGGAGCGACCGGCTGAGCGACCGGCAGAGCGACCGGCGGAGCTGGCGGGCGGTCGGGGGAAAGAGACATGCTTTGCGCGACCGGCGGAGCGACCGGCGGAGCGACCGGCGGAGCGACCGGCGGAGCGACCGGCGGAGCGACCGGCGGAGCGACCGGCGGAGCGACCGGCGGAGCGATCGGCGGAGCGGAGCGGAGCGGGCGGGCGGGTGGGTGGGCGGGGGAAAGAGACAAGCTTTGCGCGACCGGCGGAGCGACCTGCGGAGCGGAGCGGGCGGGCGGGGCAAAGAGACAAGCTTTGCGCGACCGGCGGAGCGACCGGCGGAGCGACCGGCGGAGCGACCGGCGGAGCGACCGGCGGAGCGACCGGCGGGCGGGGGAAAGAGACAAGCTTTGCGCGACCGGCGGAGCGACCGGCGGAGCGGAGCGGGCGGGCGGAGGGGGAAAGAGACAAGCTTTGCGCGACCGGCGGAGCGGGCGGGCGGGGGAAAGAGACAAGCTTTGCGCGACCGGCGGAGCGACCGGCGGAGCGACCGGCGGAGCGGGCGGGCAGGGGAAAGAGACAAGCTTTGCGCGAGCGGCGGAGCGAGCAGCGGAGCGACCGGCGGAGCGGGCGGGCGGGGGAAAGAGACAAGCTTTGCGCGACCGGCGGAGCGACCGGCGGAGCGACCGGCGGAGCGACCGGCGGAGCGGGCGGGTGGGGGAAAGAGACAAGCTTTGCGCGACCGGCGGAGCGGGCGGGCGGGGGAAAGAGACAAGCTTTGCGCGACCGGCGGAGCGACCGGCGGAGCGACCGGCGGAGCGACCGGCGGAGCGACCGGCGGAGCGACCGGCAGAGCGACCGGCGGAGCGACCGGCGGAGCGACCGGCGGAGCGGGGAAGACAAGCTTTGCGCGCATATCGAGTTTTTTTTTTTTTTTGGAATGTTGGGAGGCGGTAGCGTGAGGGAAACCCTACAATGTTACTTACAATCGCATCAGCAGAAACGCGAGGTCCGCGTCAGCCTTGCAGCCTTCTCTTTCTTTTAGCTCTCGCCATTCGGAAAAAGCTTGCCCGATGTTCACCCGTGTACGACTCCTCTCTCTTTCCAGAGCTCTTTTCCTCTTTCTTGCCTGCTCCGACATGGGCTTTCGCTGTTTTATCGCTGGTTCCGCCATGATAACTGCACAGATATCGCCACTGCGCTAGCAACAAACATGTTCTCGCCGTAAAGCAAGACCGACTCTCGCGATCTTGCACGAGATTCTGAGCCTGTGGGTGCGGGCCGAGGGCTCCTGCAGTTGCAAGTGCGGTATTTCCCCCACAGACCACCAGGGCGGCCAAGAAAACCTTTGTTCAACCTGAAATGACTCATTTAATCATCCAAAACGGTACGGAACACATTAATTAACTGAAAAATGTTGCATAGTATGCCTTTAAAAGATACTTTATTAACTGCCGTCTCCGTGTTTGTTGCTTCTGGGTCAACCATGGAAAACATAAACATGTCATAAACACACTGATAAATAATAAGATTGTTGATAATGAAATCCCAAAAAAGTCTCACCTCAAGAAGTTGGGGCTCGCCCAGTTTTTGGAGTGTGCATAGCCTTCCAGCCCCCATTATTCTACTATGCCTAAATAAAATCCAGTGTGACCTATTTTCTGAAAACAAACCCACTTAATCAGAGTCTAACTGCAGCGGTTCTGTTTCTAGAAAACCAACACTTATATATGGAGGGAATCGTAACACTGATTATTACCCCTGAATACATTATTTTCACAGTAAAACGTGGTGGTGGGTTTGCAAGACAAACTTCTTTAGATTTTATTCATAAAATCGCCTTTGCAATTTTGCATCACTATGTGTTGGTCTATCATATGAAATGCCAGTAAAACATTGAATTTTGCGGTTGGAATGTGATGGGACAGTTTCTGTACCTGCTGACGCTGGCTGTATCACAAATCATTAAGGTTTATTCACACATTTATCAAAGCAAAAATTACAGATATTGCTGGCAAAGACAACAACCCTTGTAAGAAAAATGGCCAAAGTAAAAATCCTAATTAAATTTCATGCTTGAAATCAGTGTTTTTATGCACATTTACATCTTTAGTTTCATAAGACATGCAAGTTTGAAATGTTGAAACCACCAATGAAGCTCCGTACAATGGGAGATCGGGCTTTCTGCTCAGCTGCTCCCAGGCTGTGGAATGCTCTCCCGGACCACATGAGGACCCCACAGACTGTGGATGCTTTTAAACGTGGCCTTAAAACCCACCTTTTTAGGAGAGCTTTTAATTGAACTCTTGCCCTTTTACTTATTTTCTTTGTTTATTTTATTTTATCTTTTTTTTTTATTATTATTTTTTTTCATGCTCTCCATGTGTTTTTATTTAGCACTTACCTGTTTTATTATGTAGCACTTTGGGATTTGTATAAATATAAAGTGCATTACAAATCCAATGTATTATTATTATTAAGAGGAAAATTTGAAGGTATATAGCTATGTTATATGCTTATTAAAAAAAAGACCAAAAACCGTTTGATCATAATAAAATAAGGTTGTATACACCAAGCGTCCCTTCTGATAGTGTTTTGATGGTTCTTTTTGAGGCTAAATAGAAACCCGATATAAACCATCTACTCACAGTATTGTAGAGCTATCATAATGGCGGTTTGCTTGATTAATAAATCAATTGTAAATAATGCCGGACCGAGCCTGACCTCTGCAATGCCTCAAGCCGGGCATACACTATAAGAGTTTTTGCCCTTTTCGGGCCGATTCTTCAGTTGTGCGAGAATTTTTTGGATCGGGCCGAGTTTCAGCTTGATCGTGCGTCCTGCGTCGTGTAGTATACAGGGGTTAACGAGGGGCGATTCGCCTCTCACGACCACCTCCTGATCAGGAATCGGACGGTCGGTTGAAAATCAAACATGTTTGAAATTCAGTCAGCCCTTGTGAGTGATCGTGAGCGATCGTGAGCGGGTCCTGCTGTTGAATCGGAATTACGACCGTCTACAAGCCGATATCCCCGACCTTGCGCACTGCGAACGCGCAAACAAGTAGATTCTTCTTCGTCTTCTCAAACGAAAACATAGGAGTGGAGAGAAGCATGACGGCGGTGCGTGTGACATGAAGTCAAACTACGGAGGAGCAACTCGTAGAATTTCCAACGCAGCGCGTTTTGTTCTAATAAGCATCATATTTAACAGTGAGCATCGACACTTCCGCGGCCGCCTTATTCTTCTTCTACTGTTGACATTTGGCTGCCGGGTAGACGAGTACGAGTAGCGGCATCTCTCTATGGGGCTGAGTCCGACGTGTGGTTTTTGAACGCACTGTATGAGCAGTCAGGTCGCATCAGAGCGTCGGGCTGCACAGTGTAAGAACATATATCGTGAGCAGTGAACTTTTAAACCCTGCGGTTTCGTCGTACAGTTTGAGCTGTACATGAGTACCACGATTGAAAATATCGTGCAGTGTATGCCCGGCATTACTCACGTCAATCAACTCTGCGGTCACATCTGAGCAATTGGCAGGTTTAGTGTCCACTTCAGTGAACACCAACGTGCATACTGTATTCCCAGCGACATTCCAGCTTTTTCCCTCTTGGAATCATATTTTTTTCTCACTGGATCTTGGATCTTCATTGTTTACTTCCATTGTTATTATAAATATACACAAAGGGCTTTATTTACTAACAAATTGAGCAAAAGCAAAGCATAAAACACCAAAATAACAACTAATATGTCAGCAGGACGTGATAATCTTTCATGTAAACTTTGTATGCAACCAGAGTGAGCTACTGACGTATAAATAAATAAAAAGTCAAATAACGTGGCTATGTACCTTTAATGTTTTAAGGGGAAAAGTTATCCCAAGTTAAGTGTCATTGCCCCACAGGATGAATCCCAAGTCCTGTTTTTATTCTTAGGTTTTCTATTTATAGAAACTCCAACTGTCCCACTCCGACTGTCTTCGCCTTTGACACACACACAGACACGCACGCACGCACGCACGCACGCACACACACACACACACACACACACACACACACACACACACACACACACACACACACACACACACACACACACACATACACACACACACACACACACAGGCTCAAAATGTACTGTATATTGGCTGATAGTATTATCTAACGGGCTTGGAAGTGTGTGTGTGCGTAAGAGTGTGAGAATAGGTCATAAAAGGCAGTCCAAGATATGTGACCTATATGTGCAGCTGTTGTCCCCAACCTGACTGAGGCTGGTGGGGTGAAGCAGTAACATGGGAGGGAGACGGTTAACATGAGCTTGTTTAACTACTTAGAAGCCTAAAAAGGTTAAAAGTGTAGCTTTCAAGAAGCAGTTAAAGGTGGAAAGACATAATACAGAAGGCCCAAGTGGGTTGACATTTAGGGAAATGATCTAACTCCCTGAACGTTCTTCAGCAGGGCAAAAGCTGCTGAAGGGGACCATGGCAGTGGCTGCTAATGCTTCATGATCTAGGGTAGACTTACACCTAAAGTCTGTACTTGCTGAAGGACAAATGATTTGAGATGAAATGTTTGGCTGCATGGATCTTGTTACCCTAACTTGGACTTTGTGGGGATGTCCAGAGGAATTTCTTATGGCTTCAGTAGAAAAATGAAGGTAAGTTTTATTTTTGATTATCAGATATCTACTAGTAATTACCGGCAGAGCAGAAAACTAAAATAACATTATGTTCTGAACATGTCACATTGATTTGCTGATTTTCAGAAAGCACATGCAGTTCCTTTCTCAGCACTCTCAAATTTGACAAAAACAAAATAGATTATTCCAAGGTTGCAAATAAAATCACCTAACTGCATTCAAGACATGTTTGTGGTGAACTGTCACAGCACAGATAGATGAAATGGGTTTCCAATTCCCTCTGACAAAACAAGTTTATGCTAAAGGTTAAAAGGTTGAAAATCCACCTGTCAGGAGCTTGGAGACCAATGAGCCTATACTTATTTTCAGTTTGCTGGAGGTCCTGGTCTGAAAGCCTGTAGGCTGTTCAGAAAATGAAGATTAAATCACAGGTGCAATTGTACAGAGGTCTGCATTCCAGTATTACCCATTCAGACTAGGGCTGCAACTAACAATTATTTTAGTAATCAATTAATCGATGAATTATCTTTATGATGAATTGGACAAAAAACAGTTTTATTTCCATTTCTTTTTTCCAAAATAGAACATTTGGACTGACAGAGTGAATAAGTGCACAAAACACAAGTTGCTACTTAGGTGTTCTGTTACAATAATATTAGGTAATAAATATTTTTGCTTCAAATAAAGAAGTTTATGTTGACTAGATTGTTAGTCAATCATTTAATAGTCAATGTCTATATAAACTGATTTAACACAACAAAAGTGAAGCTGGAAAACTGGTGTCAAATGCGGTTTGATTGAACTTCACCCTTGTGCTTGTGTACCTAAGGGAAAGAAATTGGGCATAACAATGAAACCAGTGCAAAAACATCACTTCTGATGGCCATCAGCCCATTTTACAGATTATTTCAGCACAAGCTGCATTTTATGTGAATACTACATGCTACATTTGTCCTTCTACATATTTTTTTTCCAAGGATGTTTATTCCAGGGGCGGTTGTAGACAGGGGCCAACAGGGGCCAGCGCCCCTGTAGAACTGGTCCCTACAGGGGTGCAGAACCCTGTTATGGTCCCTGTACTAAAGACATGATATTAAATACATTTCTTACAATGATATATGCTGACAAAGATACCATAACTGATTGGTCACTTGGACCAGTTGTATTTTTTAACTTTACAGTTTTACGTTAACAATAATTTAAAAAATAAGATGTTTCGTGTTTAACTCCAGCCATTTTGAGATAGGATCAGGGGTCAGCAACCTGTAGTTCAAGAGCTACAATTGGCTCTTTGGCTCACTTAATATATTAAACGATGAAATATTGACCTGTTTAGCTTTTTCCCAATCTTTTGTTCTGTGCCCCCATGAAAAAACACTGGTCCCACCGCTAAATTTGGTGTAGAACAGCCACTGATTTATTCAAACTTTTTTCTATTTTTCTTCATAGAGTCAAAAAGGGTGTTATATATATTTAATACTTTTTATTTCATCTGAGGGTTTTACATTTTTGAGGGTGTCCTTTAGGGATGCTTATGTGTCGTTTTTCTGTAAGTGTTTTTAAAGTGTCTCACCAAAATTTCATTATGGTTACATTACAACAGTAAAGACTCTCGATTCTTGAAAAGTTAGTTTAGAGCCCTGCTCCTCTCTCCCATACAGTACCTTCACTCAAACTTTGTCAGCAAATAAAGCTTAATCAACTAATTATTACCACCAGAATGACATTGTAGTCCAATTGAGAGGGCTGAGAATTTTTTGGATCGGGCCGAGTTTCAGCTTGATCGTGCGTCCTGCATCGTGTAGTATACAGGGGGTAACGAGGGCCGATTCGCCTCTCACAACCACCTCACGATCAGGAATTGGACGGTCGGTTGAAAATCAAACATGTTTGAAATTCAGTCGGCCCTTGTGAGTGATCGCGAGCGCGTCCTGCTGTTGAAGCAGAGCTACGAGCCAATTTTTCTTCTTCGTCTTCTCAAACGAAAACATAGAAGCGGACAGAAGCATGACGGCGGTACGTGTGACATGGAGTCAAACTACAGAGGAGCAACTCGTAGAATTGTTAAGGCAGCGCGTTTCGTTCTAGTGAGCCTCGTATTTAATAGTGACCATCAACACTTCCGCCTATTTCTTCTTCTACTGTTGACATTTGGCTTCCGGGTAGACGAGTCCTAGTAGCGCCATCTCTCTGAGCTGAGTCCGACATGTGGTTTTTGAACATACAGCGTGAGCAGTCAGGTTTTAAACCCTGCGGTTTCGTCGTACAGTTTGAGTTGTATATGAGTACCCCGACTGAAAATATCATACGGTGTCTGCTCGGATTTAGAGATAGGGTGAGGAGCTCCGGGAAGGACTCAGAGTAGAGCCGCAGCTCCTCCACGTCGAGAGGAGCCAGTTGAGGTGGCTCGGGCATCTGGTTAGGATGCCTCCTGGACGCCTCCCTGGTGAGGTGTTCCGGGCACGTCCCACCGGGAGGAGACCCAGAGGAAGACCCTGGACACGCTGGAGGGATTATGTTTCTCGGCTGGCCTGGGAACGCCTTGGGATTCTCCCGGAAGAGCTGGCCCAAGTGGCTGGGGAGAGGGTCGTCTGGGCCTCCCTACTGAAGCTGCTACCCCCGCGACCCGACCCCGGATAAGTGGAAGAGGGTGGATGGATGGATGGATGGATGGATGGATGGATGGATGGATGGATGGATGGATGGATGGATGGATGGATGGATGGATGGATGGATGGATGGATGGATGAATAAAGCTTGGTGCAAATAAACACATGATTTCGAGCCCATATAAACGGTGCTTTCAGAATGCTTTTTTCCTTCTTAACTGAACACATTTCAATCTGATCCGGGATTGTTGCATGTAAACAAGCTCCTGTCATTAACAAGCTAAAGCTAGATGAGCCACCAGACTGACATTAAGGGGGCACCCTGAAGGATGTCTTCGGCCTTGCAGGACGCCGCTCACAGCCTGCGAGCGAGACGGGAATGGCTTCAGCCTGAAGACCTCCCCTCTCATGGCGTGCCGCGAGCCAAGCACTGTCACCGTTTCCTCACTTTAAAACAGAACAAATGTAAGATATAGTAATGACTTACCCTGCTGTTGAGCTCCCTTCACCCTCAATGAGTCCATGTTGCATGTCAAATCTAGCATGTTACTTATTTTTTGCTTTTCTGAAGAGCGAAGTGCTCCCTATCTTTTGAGGACTTAGTTCAAGCCGTGTTCTCTGTGTTGTCATTAGTAGAATTTCCTACAAAAAAGCAGTATTTGAAAATACCACCACTGCCTCGCTTCATAATTGAATGAACATCGCCCCACAGCCAGTCAGCCAGCCAGCATTGACGACTGTTGCAGGTTCGGTAAACAGCTCCGCAACATGGCGAGTGATACATTAATCGCACAACACAACAAATCGATGAAGAAATTTGTTGCCAACACTTTTAATTGTGGATTTATCTCAATTTTATCGATTTGTTGTTGCAGCCCTAATTCAGATATCCCTACTTAGTTTATGAGTTTACATTTACTGCTGTTGGCTAACACTAGTGAGTTGGTTAGTATTTACTTACTCCATATAAAGCTCTAAAAGGTTCTTATTTGCTACAATTGGCTAAAATATCAAAGTTGTGCTAACCTGCAAACATTAGCATGTTGGCTAATACTAGGAACAGGTTAACACAAACACTGCTGCAATCAGAAAAAAATTATTTGTCAGAAAGGATACATTGAAATAAAACTGGGTCTCTCTCATTCCTGGGATATTAATGAAGTAGAGTCTTCCTTTGGATGGTTGAGAACAAACAGTTCTTGTGATGGTATTAGCACCTGTTATATCTCCTAACATCAAGGCAGCAGGAAGTTGGCTAAGGTGATCAGATTTCTCAAATGAGAACCAGGGGTATCTGAGCCTTTTTTTTCCTCATTCACAAAACACTTAAATTGGGGACATTTCCGGGGACATCATTTGCCGGGGACAGGTCGTTCATAACGGGGACTGTTGCTGGGAAATCGGGGATATCTGGTCACCCTAGAATTGCGTTATAATTGCTTTGGATTTCATTTTAGATTTGCACCACAACATCAAGATTCACTGGCCACTGAGTCAATATAACTTTGCAAAACATTACTCAGATTTTGGTTCAGGTTGACATGATGGCATCTCCAGGGATGGGCACAAATACATCAAAATGTATTTCCAAATAAAATACCAAATACCCACCTTAAAAATGTATCAAAATAAACTACAAAATACAGCAGCCAAAAAATGTATCAAAATAAAATACTGTATTTTTGTATTTTCAAAATACTACAAAATACTTCCTTTTAAGAGCCTTTTTCTTCTATCCCTTCACTTGTACACTATCTGGAAAAACATCTGAAAGCAAGAGACTCCTTCCATAATCAGTCAACAGATATGCTGACCCCTCATGTTAGACACCCCAATATAAACCTCTGCCCTGAGAAATGTTCAGTAACTCAAGGAGCCCTTCCTTAAGTATACTTATTTACTCTATTGGTGGAATAGATTGCCCACTATGAATCAGTGACAATAACTCAAAGACAAACAATCCAATTGGATGATTTATTTAGACATTTAAACTGGTAAGCATTTTAACATTTAAAGTGATTTAACACCATCACTACCACAGTGCACAACCTTGATCAACCTTAGATAACATGCTAATTCAATTTGCATGTTATCTAAGCCATTACAAGGCCTTTGTTGGGCAGTAGTATAAAGGTTGATGCTCCACACTCCAGACTTTTTGAATTGAGAAAGCTTCCTGGATAGGAAGTGAAACGTCTTCAACTACGGAAAACAAGTCCAGTTGCTTTGTTTTTTCTTTTTTGGAATGACCATGACCTGGATGACTGAGAATCTTCACCAGAGTTACTGAAATAAACTAGGTAAATTTGGTTGCTCACCTTGCTTTGAAACAACTTCCTTGACTGATCTGGACAAAGCACCAAGTAGAAGATACCTGACTCAATCTAATATGCAGCACCGTGCGTTTTGTGTTAATCGTGCAATGTGCCCATAGCAAGTGTGAAACAGTGCCAAAATTCCCTAGTGGCCGAAAGTGGTATCACAGGAACTTGAATGCGAAGGTGCCACTATTTCATGCTTTATAGATAGTTAGATGTCATCACAGCCTGTGTCTCACAGAAAGTATTTTACAGTATTTTGAAAATACAAAAATACATAACACTGAAGTATTTTGATACAAAATACGAAGGCATTTTCATCATCTCAATAAAATAAAAATTACAAAATAGTATTTTGCATTTGAAATAAGTATTTCAAATACTTGTATTAGAAATACTGCCCATCCCTGGGCATCTCACATTTGCTGTAGATTTGTTAGCGGCAGATCTCCTGTTCCACCACATCACAAGAGAGCTCCTTTGCTGCCCTACTGATGCATTTTCCTCAAAAATGTGACAAAGTTTAGGTAGAAATAAATAGACCTTCCAATTGTATATGGTTTTCTCCATGTTTGCTCTTGTGCGTTCAGATTTGGCAACAAGACAGAGTACAAAAAACAAGATATGGACAGAAGAGGGCCATCACAAAAAACAGAGGCAGTACATCAAGGACAGCTTATATTCTACTGAGGACTCCAAAAAATGTGGCAAAGCCTTCAGCACGTCACTGATTACAGGACCACCTTCAGGTCTACAAACAGTAGAGCTGACGTTGAATGAATCTAATACCTTCAGCACCCACTTTGAAACCTCCAGCCACAACACTGAGAGGAAGCACACATACACTGTGACAAGTCAAACACTCTTCTCCATCCACCAGTCTCACCAGGCTAGGTGCAGAACACCCTAAAAAGAGTCAACCCCATTAAACCCCAGGGCCAAGTAACATCCCTGGATGGGCTCTCAGGACATGTAGTTTGAACTTTCCCTTTGCCAGAACACCGTTCCTTCCTGCTTTAAGACCATAACATTATTCTTGTACCCAAGAATGATTAGAGACCAGTAGCACTCACTCAAATCACTTGTATGAAGTGTTTTGAGAGAGTGATGCTAACCCACATTAAAGCACTGTACCCAACACCCTGAATCCATTGCCTGATGCATATCGGCCCAACAGATCCACATCAAATGCCAGTGCTGCAGCCTGTTATTTTATCTCCAACATTAGGATGCTTTTTGACTACAGTTTTGCCTTCAACACACTTGTCCCACACAAACTGACCACACTTGGCTTGAAACCCACCCTCTGTGACAGGCTTGTAAAGTTTCTTACCGGCAGGCTGTCATCGGTGACAGCTCTTCAGTCGTCATCAGCACAAATGTTGGCACTGCATAGACATGTGTCCTCGGCCACATCCTCTACATCTTTTTCACCCATGTCTCTGTCCTTACCGACACAAACAAAATCATCCAGAAATTTGCAGATGAAACTGCAGTGATAAAATGTACTACTGGCAGGGATGAAGCGGCTTACAGCAGCGAGGTGGCTAGTCTGGTGTCCTAGTGCGAGGACAGCAACCCATCGTCATCACAAACAAGACAAAGGAGATCATTGTTGATATGAGGGAGGGGATTTCCACCATCCTCAAAGACCCCACCCACCCTCGGCATCTCTTTTTGTGTTCTTACATGTACTCTTCTCTTTCACATATATTTCTGCTGAGAAAACACACAAAAAATGCCTGAATTTAGATTGAATGCTCCTTGAGGCTATATATTTAATACTAAGTCCATAATGCAATTTCATAAAATCTTGATTCGCGCATAAATCCTGATAAAACTCCAAATTGCATAATTTCAAAGGCAATGTCTTTCAGTTTATAGCAGCAATTCACAACTGATCATAACAGAGTTGAATGTCCTCAGGAACTCTGCCTCTGTCCTCTGCTAATTTAGAGTAAAGACGAGTCCTAATCAAAAGGTATTATTGTTTTGCAACACAGTTAAACTTGTGCGTTTTTTGGTCTTTACAGCACCTGGTGGATTGGTGCAGGTTGAGCACCCTCTAAAGACACAGCAGACATCTGAAGCAAGTGGAGTCTTTCAGAGGAGACGTTATATATAATTACAGTTAATGTTGATGCCTTGGCCAATAACCTGATAAAAAGGCCAATTTTGTCCCAACGGAATTCAACATGGCAGGCCGCCCACAGTTAAGTCCCTATCCCACCATCCCCTCCAAGAAGGCCAAAATCAAAGATGTGCCAGGTCTCCAGAACCATGAAGGTGAAAGTCCAGATGTGTCAGCTCCAGTTTTCACCCGCAAGCTCCGTAAAGCTGCAGTGGGAACGGGCTGTGATATCCGGCTGAGGGTGTCAGTGTCGGGACATCCTAAACCTTCGATGACCTGGTACCACAACGAGGAGCCGATTCCCCCATCAGAAGCTCAGGACTCAGGAGGACTGTGGATTCGGGACTGTCACACAGACGATGCTGGCCTGTATACCTGCGTGGCCTCCAATGAGCTGGGAGAAGCAAGCTGTAGCGCAGTCTTGGCGGTTATGGACCTTGGTGAAGGTAAACACTATTTATTATTAAATAACAAATAGTTGATACAGATTTTCTTTCTTGAAACATAATCCCACTTCTCAAAAACTGATCCAGGCAAAACAAGACTTAACGGAAGAGTCGATTTTAAGCTTCTGCATGTGCACACATCTCTGATTGAAATGAGCTGGGTGTTGTCATCAGAGTAAGACCTGTTTAGCAAGAGAGTCTGTCTCTGTTCTTTCACTTTAGCTGCACAGCTGAAATTCTTGGCTGCTGCTTGTATTTACTCAGCTGGAGAAATTGGGATTTCAACATGTGGTATACAATTACGTTTGCAAATAAAATGTATTTTTTCTAATCTTTCAAATTTTAACCACTTTACTACAAATATTTAGACATGGTTAGATTACATGTTTTCCAACGATTTTTGCCTCTGGTAAAAAAAAAAAAACATCTCAAGGTAGTAGGTTTAGTGGTATCTAGCAAGTTTAAATGATCTACCAATGGAAAAAGATTTTTGCACTTAAAATAGGAACAACTCATCTCCATCATCTTATTTCAAGTGTATATATCTAATTAACTAACTTATTTTATGGGTCAAAATAGTCATTGCATTGGCAGATAGGTTTATTTACCTGCTCAAATCAAGGACAAATACACAAATTTCACGAACATTTTACTTACTTTTAGTACCCTTTTTACAGTGCAGTGTCATGCATGCAGGCCAAAAAGTCTAGCTTTTGTGTCATCTGATCAGAGCAGCGTGAAAAGGCTTTGATCAAAGGCATTCAATTTTAGCCCTGGCTGTATGTTTAGAGTAGTTGCTCTGCCCGGAGGTGAAACTCCACTCAGATCTTTTACTGTCGCTAACATGTTTTCTTGCAGGATTGCCCTGTACTTACCTGTATTCACCTTTGTATCACCTCTGACCAGATTTCCCACACCATGATGCTGCCCAACTTAATTTAATAAAAACCAGTAGAACAAAATAAAATCTTGAGTCTGGAAAATTATATATCTCTAAAATGAAAAAAAAATTTGGAATCCAACTGTCAGGTTCTGCCCAGTCATTTTTGATTTCTCCAGTGCTTTTATTACTACCCAGCGTGGACTTTTGAGCAGTGTTGTATAAAGTACTGAAATCTCGGAGTCAAGTAAAAGTATAGGTACCTCTCCAAAATATGACTTTGGTAAAAGTCAGAGTCACTGACTGAATTGTTACTTGAGTAAAAGTCTTAAAGTATCTGAAATGTCTTGTACTTAAGTATGAAAATGAATGTAAAAATAGATGTAAGTAAAAAGATAAGTAAAAAGTAAAACAAAGCAAATGCAGTTTGAATGACATTTTTTAGATTTTGGTAAACTTTGAAAGTCAAATTCACTTAAAATAATATAAACAACCAAGTGCAGGAGAAATTTAGACCAGGTTTAGACAGACCTTTTTGTAAGCTTTGAGTTTTCCTTCTTCAAGTAAGGTCAGTGCTATGCACTTTAGAATTGGACACAACCAAGTGCAGGCAAAATTTAGACCAGGGGGTGTATACTAAGAACATGGTTAAGTGATAAACCAGGCTACGGCTGCCGCTCCGTCTGACTGCCTGCCCGGTTTTTCCTGTCCCTTTAAATCTGCAGCACACGTGACTGTCTTGTGTGCTGTTTAACTCCACTCTCTTGGTTGTTCTGCCTTAAATTCCGCCTTCCCTCTTCCCGATTGGCTGTTTTCTAGTGCGTGTGTGTGCCCGCTTGTGCGTGCGTGCTTGGAGCGTGAGATTTAAGTTTTGATTCATACTGGGATACTGCGGTTACCACAATTAATACTAGATTATGAAACTAGTCCCAGTTAAGAAACTAAATATTATCTGCACTAAAATAGGTGAAAGCTGCTGAGTGCAGTTCTGAACAGAAGCAGGAGAGTGTTTTGATTTGTTGAACTTGAGAAATGTAAGTAACCAAGTTTAGCATCTCAAAATAGCATTTAATTCTGGAGTATAATACATTTTATCAACAAAAACCTAACCTCTTTTACAAAACTAAATATTCTGTGCCAGGCAGGAGTTCTGAAGACTGCTGGAAAGATGGAAAAGCAAAGACTGAAGGCTATTAAAAATTCAGATTCTTAGCCACAGCCGTCTGAAAAAGAAAAGGTGAGAGTGTCACTTTTACCAATATTTCATTGCTATTATTGCTTTAATTTTTTGAGGCAGTTCAGGTATAAATAGCTGGTGTTATTTTACATGATATACAGTATAACAACACTAGATGCTGCCTAAACAACTGTTATCTTTTGTTTAGACTTTTGCTTAGTTATAATAGCATAATTAGGGTTCCACAAAATAATAGTGCTATTTATTTGACTATTTCTACTTCTAGAATTAGGATAAAGACAAATAAAACAGTGGAACACTATTTACATTGGTTTTATTGTACATAGATTTCCACACTGTCCATTAGTAAATTAGTACAAACCAGGGGCGGAGCTAGACATTCTCATCATCAGGGGCTTAGCCCATAAAATATTACATCATTATGAGGGTAATTTGGTACACCAAAAAGTAAGAAATTATTTAATCTGTTGATGTGGTCGCAAAATGAATTTAATATATGCCTTTACATGTGTTAAGGTTTAATCTGCTGTTCTTTAATAGTCGTACTAGTATATACCAATAATATATTAATATGTTCTCATTTCAATGATGAAATGGACAACCACTCATGTAACAACTCAGTCTTGGTGTCACCCATCTTACTCAAAGTACAGTATTGGGTCCTCCATGCTGCTTATATTTTAAGATTTACTGCATATTTAAACATGGACAACTCACTATTGTTAGGGAAAGAATTAGTTGTCTGAGAAGATGTAGGTAAGAAGAAGCTATTATCTACACTTCAGATATATGATGTAAGAAATGTGTTTGGAATGTTAAGATAAATTACATGAAATGGGCTATAGAGTTACTAAAACCCAGTTGTACATTTGTTTAAATTTGAATTTAATATTTGAAATGCTGTCAGTGTCAGTTACACTTCTACTTCCAGAGTAAATACAAGAAATTTATTTGGAGTCCCTTGAATGTATAATTTTGCTGTGTTTTATGGTGCAGTATTTTAGATAAAAAAAAATAAGGGTGGGGTTTATCTTTGCGCATTTCTATATCTTCAAAAGAAAATACAGGATAAATTTAGACAACAGACATGTTTTGACTATATTTGGTTTAATAGGCACGTATTTACGTCCGTCTCTGTTACTGGTATGTTCAAATGCAAACTTTTTCAAAGTGGGAAAAAACTCCCAATTCGACATTCATCAGATACGGTGATGCTTTAAACATCAACAAACAGCATCTAGTGTGTGTCGTGCTTATAAAATTTGTATAAATGTAGCAAGAAATGCTGCTTTTTTCTTTAGACAGACGAACGCGTCCTGACAATCAAGTCAGTTACAGCACTGATGCCCTTTACCTCTGGATCTTTGTTTGAATCTGCATGCTTCCATTTTGCTTTTCACTTTGCTGGTGGTATGCCTAAATTTCCCCACAGTGGGAAAATAAGGATATTTCTATTCAAAATTTTAACTTAAAAATATTTTATTTAGATGTAAAATCCAAGAGTCAGAAAGCTCAAAATACGTAACCCAAGGTCAGGCAATATGGCTGAACATTTGCAGAGTTTTGTCACAGATTGGGTTTACATCTTGACTTTGGGCTATTTTTGGGTTGGGGGGGGGGGTCTTTCAGAATAGCCCTCAATTGTGCTCCATCCATCTTCTTAACTTCAGCATCCCCATCTCTGGTGAAGAGAGGCATGCTCACAGCCTGATCCTGCAACCACCAGGTTTATCTGTGTGGATAATGTGCAGTGTTGTGTCCCCAACTGAAAGCCATTGTCGGTCTGCTACTTCCTGTTGGTCTCTTACGTCAAATCCTAAACTGATATAACTTGATTCTCAGTTCTATGCTGTCAAAGGCAGTTTATCACACATCTGTTTTCACTTGTTGCATAGATCAATTTGGGAAAAAAGTTGTTTTGCTCTTCTTTGCATTCTAATTTAACAGCTGGGGGACATCACAATAAATTTCCTCGGCTCTAGCTGTTTTCTTATCTTTCCTACCCCTGCCTGCCTCATATTTCTCCCCCCTTTCTCCTTATGGTTATTTATGTCCTGGTATGTGCCGTGGCAGCTCCCAACACTCGTGCTGTAGTGATATGTGTGGACGCCGCCGTCCCCCTCTTCTCCGATTGCACTGGCAGACATCACAGTTAATTATAGCACCACCGCCACAGTCAAGAAGCGGCGCCGTCACACTCAATCACGATCAGCGTGATGAAAAAAGAGCCTGTGATGGTGTGCTTCTGGTGTTTGTTAGTACATCTGCTATGGTCGGGTTCAAACGGCTGCTCTGGCTGCTGCTGAGCATGACTCACTGAGTCAGACACTCAGACCAATCAGAAACCAGAGCACTTATGTGACACAAGTCCAGATTACTTTGCTGACATCACTGTTTGATCAACTTTCTTTCAAGCATGCAAGGCAGGAAGGCAACAAAAAATGGATATGAGTAGTCTCTAGGGTTCTAATGGTATGTTAGCATGAATGTTGAAAAAAATCGCCTACAGTTATCTATGATAGTTTCAAAATGTTGTATTCTCCTGTCATGTGGTTGTAAAGCAACAACTCTGGGCAGAAGCAGGTTTGTAAGAAATGTTCTATTTAAAATAGTTATTTAAACTTTTTCTGCTTATGGTTCCAGTGCAACCTAAGGAATAATGGAAGTAATTAATCAGCTAAACAACTCTAAAGCTGCTCTTCATCTGCTATTATTCTTCAGTTGAAACAAAAATAATTTGTTAGCTATTACTAATAACCCTTTAAATGTCCAAGAGTTACAAGAAAGGCTGCAGAGCATACAGAAGGTTTATGAGGTCTAGAAACAGTGGTTAAATAAACTAAATGAGATTTTTAGGTTACAAAGTGTCAGGGTTCTCTGTTTTCCGTGCTCTAACTCTGCTTCACAGGTGGCTGCAGTTGACGGGTGGGTGTGGCCCACACCTGCGACTCATCAAGGAACCTTCGTCTCGGGCTTTAAAAGGAGTACACAGACAGCTGGAAGACGCCAGAGTGTTACCCTGTTGTGGTAAAGCTAGGCCACTGATCTGTCTCCCGTGCTTCCTACCTGTGAGTTTTTGGACTGATCCTGTCTCCTGTTATTCTCTAGTTTGTCGTGTGTGGATTTACTCACCTGTGTTGGCGTCATGCTCAGTGAACCAGTCATCCAAATCCCCGCCGCTCAGATTTTGCTCTGGCATCTCCACTCATACTCCCTTGGTGGTACCAAGCCGGGCATGAGAACACCCTTCCTGGATTCACCTGGTTTATCAACTACACTCCGGTTCTTCCAGCTGCTCCTCCTGCCTGCCGTCACAGTGGTGCTGTCCGGGCCCCTCACCTGCATTCCATCTGCCAGCCCTCCTGTCACTCAGCCACCAGTTACCATCAGCGAGTTACGGTCACAGAGTCCCTTTTTCACTCATCCCCCCCGGACAGGTCTCCCCAACCAAATGGTAAGCGGCGCAACTTCTGGAACATTTCCCCCTGGTTTGATCCTTAGTAAACATATCCTCTTTCTTCCCGCAGTCGTTCCAGCTCTGACGTTCAGACCTCGCCTGCCGCACACAGCGTGTACTTCCCCTTTGTTGAGCCTTAAAATAAACATCTTAAAACTGTTCCTGCTTCTGTCTGTGTCTGCATGTGGGCCAAACACTTAAAGACCATGACACAAAGTATCATGCAAAATTCAGTACAATTACTCACTTAAGAATAGAAGAAGTGGAAACTGATAGCCTGATTTTACTAAAGTTTGAAAAAGAATACAGCTTTGATTAGTGGCCTTTGATTTTTTTGCTACTGGCACCAGCTGAAAAGTGTAAGTGTAAACTGAAAGTGTAAAAGCCTATTTGGGCATTTGTAATATGCAATTTTACAATAAATGACACGAATAAAAAACATGCTTGTACAAAAAATTGTTTTTGTTTATTTTTCAAGCACTTTTCAGAAATTGGAATGAAAACACACCAACAACAACACCAATAATTTCTTCATATTTTTTTTCATGCTGTTTATATCCACGTTCATACACAGTTTTTTTAAAGCCTGGAAAAGGGTTTAAAATTTCCAGGTCATTCCAAAGTCTTACACTTTGCTTGCAACTGGGGCAGGACCTTAATACCCTTGAAAAAAAACTGTTTAGCACAGCTTGCATGTGCTGACACTGAAACACCAGGGTACTTCATTTGGCAATGTGATTCAGCCTTAGTTTGTCAAATACAGAGACAACAAATTAATAAGCATGGTTGGTTGGGTTTCTGCAATATTATCAGCACGTAAAAACTAATCTCTAGAACCAATCTCTGCTCAAAATGGTGATCTGCATCGCATAATCTACTTTGAGCAGTTATCACCGGTTTTTGCAACCGTAAACTGCAGAAAATATGGACAGCATTGCTCTCTCTGCCTTTACTCCCGTCGGCTCCTATGTCAGTCTAGAGTAGAAAAGACCCAGCCAATATGGTGGCGATGCAGGATGCGCTCCAGCATGTAATCAGGCGGAGGGATACTTCAGCTGGTTATATTCACGGTGTCTGTAGTATGGCAGTGCAAGCAGGTCTCTATATAACTTGTGTTTGTCATCACTTATTTTAGAGCCCAAATAAGTGCCCTCACTTTCAGAAACAACCTGCAACTCACAGAATTTACAAGCGACTTTAGAAAAATGAAGCCCAAAGTCGCTTATGATATGTGGACTTGATATGTGGAGAGACAGTAGCATAACAGGTCTGTTATGCTACTGTCTCTCCCGCACACTTAGGATTCTATGGAAAGCACCGAGGGTAAAAGAGACACAGTCCGGAGAGCACTGCAGGGGGAAAAAACATAGGGAACGGTGTGTGTATTTTGACGCACTATTAATGTACGAAAAAAAATGTTGCAGTTATGCGTTAAAACTGACAGCCCTACTCAAAACCCTTACCAGACCCCTCCTATGCTTGAGAGAACCATTCCAGCTCAAAAGGTGGGGAAGTTGTAGATCCAAGGGCATTGTAGAGCAAATGTCGAAGTTGGAGGAATTTCCAGAATTGATTCTGGGGTAGGTCAAAATGGCCCGGAGGTCCACAGACGATTTTTCTGGGGAGCTTACCAAAGGGTGACCAGATGTTCCCGTTTTCCGGGGACAGTCCCTGTTTTGGGTGACCTGTCCCCGGTAAAAGGGCTCCGCGGAAATATCCCTTATTTCAGTGTGTCACAATGGAGTAAAAAAGTTTAGCGCAACATTTGAAATTTACCAGGTCCTGCCGCTGTCCTGGCGTAGTAGAAGAGAGTAGAAGAGCTGACTCGAATGTGCCCTGCCCGCCGCGTCGGGGTTGCAGATTAAGCAACATAAACCAACGCCCAGGCAGAAATTGTGTGGCTTCGTTATCAGTGGATCAAAATTTACTCTGATAGGGAGCAGGAAAATAAAATTCTGAAATATTTAATTCCTGAATAATGCTAACTAAAATCATTGGGTGTAAACAATTTCTTTGGACAATAAGATATCCAATTTACCTTGAAGGAAAGAGAACTGGTTGATTATTTTAAAAAGTGCTGGTATAGATTGATGCAGTTGTGTCACCAATACCAGCACATCATCGGTATACAACATAACTTTATAGGTGCTTCCATACATCTTAATAGCAGGGAAGTTAGAATTTTTGTGAATAGAGGTCGCAAGCCGTTCCAGTGCCAGGGAAATGCAAGGGGCTTAAAGGGAATACCTGTCATGTTACCCTATAGAGCTTGAAGGGTTGTGAATTAACACTATCATTACAAAGGCTTTAGGATCATTCTACAACAGCTTGATCCAGGAGATAATTTTTTTACTATAGCCATAGGCTTCCAAATTAGCAAAATGAAAACTTCACTCAACCCTGTTGAACGCTTTTTTCAGTTCCAGAGAGAGGACTGCCGTTGTATTTCAAGAGATGTATCATTTTGGACAGCCCATATGAGATCTATCAAACTTCTGCTCTTACCTGCCACTCTGTTATCCGAGTCCAAATAAAACTCACCTGATCAGAGTGTATTAGGCCAGTCATTATTTTTTTCCAATCCTGTCGGCAAGATTTTTGAGAGAATTTTGCCATCACAGTTAATTAGCTAACCGGCGTATAATTATTCCATTCAAGAGGGTCCTTATCATTTTTTAGTATAAGTGTGATCAGAGCCTCAGTTAGGGTCTGTCTCAATTCAGGGGCTGCATCCTTCGAAGGACCCGGTCTATATGGGCTGGGTCCTTTGTGGACCGTGAAAAAGAGAAGACTGGAAGAGATTGGGTCGTGAATTGGGACGCTGTCCCTGCCCTTACCTTAACATTACTCATGTTGCCAAGCAACCAAGACATTGTGAAGCAGCTGCTAAGCCAAACAAATGGAGCCCGAAGGTTAAAGTCTAACTCTTGGACTGAATGTATTTTTACACATATGCATTCAAATAGTCACCAGAGTAAAGAAATGTATAATATTTGTGAATCAAGTGCGCCTTTCGGAAGTAATTTCGATAAAACTTGCTGTATAAGCGAAAGTGCCCGAACATTCTGCATTCGGGCAGTTCCGGAATGTGACGTCACAAACCGAACTAGTACCGTGCATCAGCCTGCTAATACTATGTCTTTCGCTACCGATTTGTTAAATTTTATTAATAACTCGTACTCTACGTACAAAAAAATTATTTAAAAAAATGTCTGATACATCTTCAAACTCCCCCTCAAGCATCAGCGACTCCGATACAGAATATATCTACGAAGAAACGGAGTTTGAACAAGGTGAACCTGAGGAGACTATATCTAACGCTGGCCAAGACATAGAGCCCATGCTCCATTGTAAGTACCCCTCAAAATCCTTAATCGTGAAGTGTGAATTGCATAAAACACTTTTGTCACTGCCGGCAATCCAGTCCTTTCGCGTTTCTTTTACGAATTTATCCCATTTCTTTCGGACCTTTTGATCCTTCGGCCAAGTATGTAGCGCTACTTTCTGGCCTGCACTAGACCGCGGTGAAGTTGGTTTGACAATGGACATTCAAGCTCCGCGGAGTCAGCGGAGCACTCTTGAGAAACAAAAATCAAATCAGATTTGTTGACGGTCCCACTGCGTATGGGAGAAGGGAGAAGTGAGCAGCTGAGAGACGCTGGCCGAAATCGGAGTGCTTCAGCCGGATCAACCGTGAGCTAGATCCCGCTAACTTCGCGGAGCTTGAATGTCCAATGTCAAACCAACTTCACCGCGGTCTGCACTACAGCCACCAACTACGCACCTAGAAGGCATTTTATTGTGGACTTAGTTCGCCGATTTTTTTTAAAAGTTCGCTTTGCGCATTCTCGGTGTTCTTGAACTGACGTCACACGTCGGAAATGGCCGATCGTACACGGAGGCAGCACCCAAATTCGGAATACCATAATCGGTGTAAAAAATGTGTGATATTTCATATTTAAACTTAATTTGAACACTTTTGATACATGAATATTAAAATTTTACCTTGTTCTGGAAGTTATTCAACGGTTTATAGGATTTTTTTTCAGTCCAAGTGTTAGACTTTAATCCTTTTGTCTCCACTATAAATAACTCATGGTTTTTATTTTCCCCTTTACATATTCATTATGGCCCACAATCGTTTATCTAGAATATGGCTTTATCATATTCTGTTATGTTCTAATTCATTAATCAGCCAAATGTTTCATTTTATGTTGAAATATACTGCTAAACAGAAAGTGTAATATATTCAACTTTATTCACAGCTTTTCATTCTCCTCCACTATTGCTGTTTCTCGTTATAAAGTTATCTTCAACCCGCAATGAATCATGGGATAGGATTAGCAATGAAGGATACATTGGACCCATCCTTCAAATCGGGGAAAAGAAAGACACATTTGTCGCCACATTTGAAGGAGTCTTGGGAGGATTTGTGAATTGGGACAGCCTTTGTTGCTGCGCTGTGATGTAATTGGCCAACAAATATTTCCTTCGATGGATGCAGCGCCTGAATTGAGACAGACCCTTAGTGTAGGCAGGAGACACCCACAATCTAGTGCCTCCACATACAGTTCAAGAACAGGGGTGAAAGCTCTTCTGCAAAGGTTGCATAAGATTTGGCAGTAAACCCACCGGGTCCAGGTGCTTTACCGGTCGGGAGCTCTCTAATAACTTTCATTATGTCTTCCCTGGTGAGTTGGCCATCTAAGGAGTCCGCTTGCAGTTCTGGAAAAAAAAAAACTTCTGAAAACCTTGATATCTGAAACTGTGCCTTGCTTATAATGTTTACTGATATTTAAAATTATGTGAGAGTGAGGAAGCTGCTTTAAAAGATATTAAGACTTTTTTTTAAACATGTACACAATAGATGACCTACAGGTATAGAAAACATGAGCACTTGTTTTCAAATAGTATTAACTTAAACAAAGTGATGCAGATTGCTCTTGTGGGATCCAAAACATGACTGTAAGTGTTTTTCATGAACAGATGATTTGATTTCACTCCTTAGGCCACAAGTGACTGACAGCTTTCACCTGCAAATGTTTTTTAAACCTTTGCATACCTTAAGGAGAGTACATGCATTTGGATTGATGCTAAAAACCTGATATTAGGGCTGCTCAATTATGGAAAAAATGTAATTGCAATTATTTTGGTCAGTAGCAAAAGCTAATAAAATACCTTTGGTCCAGAATGCAGTTTTCACAGAAAAAGTGGATTGTGGCCCAAATATTTAGAATTACGGTTGTTTAGTTTTGATTACATAGCCATTTTGATCAATTAAATTGGAAATTTTATCAATATCTTTTTATCAATATTGCTCTCCTATTAGATGGAGAGGACAGCAGGTTTTTTTTGTCTAACAGTGGGTCTAATCCCCTGCTGAAACTGGGCGGATGGGTGCAAAGGAAGACTTCAACTGGAGGCGTTGCACTATGTAAGACCTGAAATAGACTGCTAACACTGGCTGTGAGAGATGGAACTTAGGGAGAGGGCAAGAAGGGAAATCATGGACTGAAGAAGATACTTTTAAGAGAAAGTGACAGTAGAAGGGCACTGAAGTCATTCTCTGCCTTGTCTTGATGGAAAGGATGCAAGATATTGTGGGAGGAAGAAGACAGAAAGTTTTGTCCTATAAGAAAAAAAGATGAGTCATGTTGCGGAAGGAGCTACTAGATGCACGAAAGTCTTTGAGGAGCGTCAGCGAAGGTTTGAGTGGGCCAAGAAGGAACAAACAGGGAGGTTAGTGGGATATCTGACAATTATTACAACAATATATTGGTTTGGGCCCTCAGTTATTGCATCTTTTTTTGAAAATCTATTTACTTGTTAACTTTTAGAGTAATAGAAATTACTTGGAAAGTTGTATTTTATGACAATCATATAAATCCTGATCCATGCACCAAATTTTATTCAGAAACACCATCTGCACAAGTAAATTGATTGATTGCACTACAGAGTCACTTAAATTGTAAGTGTTGCTCTTCAATTATAGTTATATGAAGTGAAAAATTACAAATTTTGTGAATCAAGTGCAAAAACAGTCATTATATGAAAACTTTTACGGGAGAAGTTTACTGGAAATTCTTATTACTGCTTTCTGACTGATCTACTTTGGCATACTGGAGGCATACAGATGACCTATAGCCTCTTGATGATTTCACATTCTACAGACATTAAAATAAAGTGGATTAAGGCCCAAACACAACTAATCAGATTCTTAGGCCAGATGAGGCAGCTGAGGCAACATTTGAGGCAATCGGTGTATTTGTGATCTGTCCTCCCAGTACACAGCCGTTCACAGGAATCCAGAGGGATTTGATCAGGATTAGGTGGTAGGATCAGGTTGCACTGTCACTGTCAACATCAGCAGTCGTCATTCTAAGGTTCAAACTACCTTTCATTTTGCACTAAGCTGAAGAATAGCATGAGGTTTCAAACGATTTGTTTGAAACATGAAAAAGGGTCTGCTTTACTGTGGACACCAAATATACTTTGGAATAATGTTTTTGGGGCGAAAAAACCTGCATTAATAAATTACTAATAAATAGCTAAAAAAGAAGTTGTTAGACAAGCCTTTTTAAATTGTTATCTATGCAAAATGCAGAATATGCTGACAAAGGTTTAGATAGTACCTTAAAGAAAATAAACATCAGGGACACTTGAGGGTAATTTAACATTTTCTTCGGATTAAAAAACACCTTCTTATAAATGGCTTATTGGATAGTTTGAATAAGGGCTTTCTTTACAAAATGTCTAATTAACAGTTAATACAGCAGTTATTAATAAGGATTGCTTTGATCAAGTTGTAGCACACAGCAGAAATGTTGACAGAAGTCTCGGTCATATGTTAAAGTGGATGAACAAGTATTGATAAAGATGATTTAATGTTTTGTTTTAAATAAGCCTTCCTTAATAAATGATTAATAAATAGTTAACAACCCAGGTATTGATCAAGTTTTAGTTAATCAGGTGATTATTTATGCACAAGGATAAAAGTTTAGTACAAGAAAATGGTTTTACACTAAGTGCGCTCGAGGACATCTTTGTTTGTTTTTGGCGATGGGGGGTATAGAAAAAGCTTCCTTTATAAATTGTCAATAAACCTGTTGTTAATCAAGCATCTATTTACCAAAATATGAATTATAGAGAAAATAGCCCACCCTTTGTCAAACCATGAAGCCCCACCCACATTCCAAAGTGAGATACTCCACCCACTACTGGCCCTGACCCTGGAATTCCCACCCCTAGCCCCTCCCACTTCTGATATGATGTCACCACGTGACCTATGACCTAAGATTTATTCAATTCAATTCAATTCAATTTTATTTATATAGCGCCAATTCATGAAACATGTCATCTCAAGGCACTTTACAAAGTCAAGTTCAATCATATTATATAGATTGGGTCAGATTATACAGATTGGTCAAAAAATTTCCTATATAAGGGAACCAGTTGATTGCATCAAAGTCCCGACAAGCAGCATTCACTCCTGGAGAACCGTAGAGCCACAGGGAGAGTCGTCTGCATTGTCCATGGCTTTGCAGCAATCCCTCATACTGAGCAAGCATGAAGCGACAGTGGAAAGAAAATCCACCCATTAACGGGAAGGAGAAACCTCCAGCAGAACCTGTCAGCATGGGCTGACAGGAATTTATGACCTGTCAGCCCATGACCTATGACTGCGTGACCTATGACCTACGATTTATGACATGTAACCTAATACCTGTGACATGGTATATATAACTTGTGACTTATGACCGTCTTAATGATGACCAGATATTAGCAGCCATTTCTGAGACAATGAACCCCATATATTTACCACATTACCGGCTTTTTTAACCATTTAATGACATAGGACCTAACACCACCTTAATAATGACCAGATGCTAGAGGGCATGTTGAGACCACCTCCTAATTTGCCACCTCATAACCTTGTGGGTGGAGTTTCCAGTTTAAATACGGTCGAAAAAATTGCGTTAAGTAAAACATTCTTTTTTCAAAAAACAAAGAGTCACCACAGATTGGAGAAGTGGTCACTGGATCATCTGCGATAGAAATGAATGAAGAACTAGGCTCAGCCGTCTTCGATAACACGGATGCAGCGTACGAGATCACTATTATTCAACCCAGAGAAATGGAAAACGTTGAGGATGACCCCGGGACACCCCCCTCTATGAAAAATACAACAACTTCGAGAACCTCAAACAATCGACGAATCCTTTCAATCTCCATCTTCCGGGATTTGAGCCATACAACCGACGCCCCCCCGAAATCAATGTTTTATCTATGTCAGGTGCAGATATGAAACATGCATAGTGGTCTTTAAAACCATATGGAATGTTTGGTGAATGGGGTACATTCATCAAACATGACACAAGTGACCTCCAACTTTACCAACTTCACCCAGAAGAGGAGCTCACACCCTTATCAGATATGTGCAACTCTATGTATAATGATTGGGATATTCTGATACTCGTGATCCCCCACATCAGCAAAGGTGGTGAAACAACCCCTTATACTAAATCTATAGCATATCTCAGAAAACAGTACTTTCCATGCAATCGGGAAATTGATACCTGTTACTACAAGCGGGCGATGGTTTCTACGTGCAAGCCGAAACAGGAACGAGCATTTTCCATCCCTAGATCTGTTTGTTTTTGGAAGCTTTTAATACAGGCAGCAGGATATTCAGAACCACATTGGCCTTAGCTTTTCATGCATGGTGTTGGAAAATGGATGGAATAGGGGCCTGTATTTCCATACTTTAGAACAGGGGTGTCAAACTCATTTTGGTTTAGGGGCCGCATTCAGCTAAATCTGATCTCAAGAGGGCCACACGAGTAAACTTATTGCAAGATTAAATAGAACTAATAAAAGTGGACTTGTTGTTGATTTTTATATTAAATTAATTTCACTTTTACACAATATATTATGAACAACCTCAGCGTTTTTAAGAAAAGTATGTGCAATTTCAATAATACTTTTACTCAGTTAAACCTTTACTTAAGTGCATTATGCATAAGAACTTATTACAGTGATTGTACAATGTTGAAAAACATTTATTCACATTTTTTGGAACTTAAAAACACTGTCCTGCATGACAAAATACATCAAACAGATAAAAATTAAGAAATTATTTAAAATCAATTTTCCACATCTGAAGCTCAGTGCTACCATCTGCTGATTAAACCACAGCGCCCCTCGTGGACAATATAGGAACTGCAGATTTTCAATTAAACGAAGTACATGTTTTTTTCAATAATTGTTTTATCATTCTCTTCCTTTTATCTCCTCTTTCTTTCACTTTTTCTTTTTTTCTTCCTTTCATCTCCTACTTTCCCACTGTAGTGTCCATATCATTTGAAATATTCCCGACATGAATCATAATAAAACTATTCACATTCATAAATCAAGCGGAGCACTATGGCAAAAGCTGTACTGCTCCACTTGTGAAAGTCAAATCTGATGAGCAATTTTTGCCATTAAGACAACAATTCTTATTGCCACATTGCCAGACAGGACACTGGGAAAACAAAAAAAAAAAAAAAATATATATATATATATTTTTTTTTTTTTTTGAATAATGACTATGCATTTAGCCACCGGGCCGGACTAAAATGTTCGGCGGGCCGGAACCGGCCCGCGGGCCGTATGTTTGACACCCCTGCTTTAGAACCTCACGTTGCTGGGTCGATATTCTCTCTGTGAAAAAAAACACTGACATATCAGGACTAGCCTCTAAAACCAACACACTTCTAAGAGCTCGTCCTCCCCTCTATCCTATAGATAGAGTGAAACCAGGCAGGACCTGCCTCTAGAACAGGGTGGGCAAACATTTTGGTTCGGGGCCACATTGAGTTTAAAAATTCTACAGATGGGCCAAGACAGTATTAGATGGATAGAAAAGGGTTTAGTTTTTCATACAAAATCTCTCTAGTACAGATCCTTTCAAAAAGGATTGTCCTTTATTACTCCACACAATGGTGAAATTGTCATATCACTACAAAAACATTTTTTTCCCCTTTATTTACTTTTTTTGACTATGGTAATTATACTTTCCAACATAAGAATTGAGCATTAATTGTTGCTATAATGAAATTAACACGATACAACATTACTGTGACATTGCATATTCAAATCAGTTCCCTGCTGCATTCATTTTCATAACTGCATTTGCTTTGTATACATTCACCTAGGGAATGTATTATTTCACAGTTTTATATACACAAACGACTGAGGAGATCAAGCTGACCACATTGAGCGGCCTAACAGAACTGATTCAAAGCATTGAAATGTCACTTCTAACTAATTTTAGTGGGAACAGAGTTGTTGATCACCCTTTTATGCCATTGCATCAAAGTCTGGTGTGAGTGTGGTTGTGGCAATTCTCAGAACAGATCTGAGGTGCTTGTCAGTGAGCTGGGATCTGTGAGGCGCCTTGTTAATGTTCGCACCACTAAAAGTTTGCTCACACACATAGGTAGAGCCAAACAACACCGACATCCTCTTTGCCATCTTCTGCATGTTTGGAAATTTGGTTTCATTTAATGAAGCATAGAATTCACCCAGTTTAAGCGAGCTGAACTTCTCTTTTAAGATGGGGTCACACTGAAGATCGATCAGTTCCATCTGCAAACTTGGTGGTGCCATTTGAGGATGTGACATGACACCAGCTGAAGTGATGTCTGGATTTTTTCAAAATCAGAGAAGCGACGGCAGAACTCTATGCAGATTGTCCAGTGACTTCCTGTATTTTCCCACATGTCGAGGGAAATGGGGTTCCAACTTATTAAAGTTTAGCAAATAACATAGCATATAACAATCACTTCAAGAGAAAATCCTGATTTAAAGAAAGAACTTTGGCTACCAGTGTGTAGATGACAACGGAACAGGGTGTTCTAGCGCCTTACCTTCTAAACTTATTTCAGGCTTATTGAAATTGTTTATTGTTATATCTCCTGTATTATTTAAGATAATATCCTTCAATAGAGTAAAAAGACAGGATTTTTTAGCTCTAAGATTACATCTTCTAATTAAGTAGCTTTCTAAGTCAAATTTAAAATCCAAAACAGGGATTGAACCTGTCAATAACTACACAGACAGCTAAATACATCATCATGAAAAGAATCATGAACGCTAAGGTAATCCTAATTGAAAGAAAGTGACGTGGCTTTAAAAATCTGCTGTATTTCTTCGCACCTCGGTTTGATTAAACCTTATAAAAACAGCTGCACGGTAATTCCTCTGATTTAATATTATTAAAGATAATGTTTTTTCTAAATAGGTCGCTTTTAGGGTAACAGTCTTTTATGTAGAAAGAAGAGAGTGATAAATATGAACACACCACATTTTTCAGATTTCTGGGGAAAAAAAACGTATCCTGCATCTTCTAATTTAAATTTTTATTTCTGTTTTTCAGAATAATAACATATTGGAATTACTGATTACGCTGTGGCAGAAAGTTGAATTACATGGCTCTTTGGTTTTAAAGGTACATACCTTCTGTGTTCACCTCTTTATCTTCTAATTTTGTTGATATGCTATGAGCTCTAGCATCATCATAAACAATCATTCAGGTATTAGCATCAAAGAAACCTGGTTGAATCAAGTACCATTTTACAATAAAATATATCCCTACACAAATGAGTACAAGTCCCTTAGACGTTGTCTACAAATCCTTTACTTTGTAACATTTATTTGTGAAGCAAAAGTGCAGGTATTCACCTGAATGACCTCACTGCTCTTTACCAGCTTAGAACTCTTAGCAAGGCCCGCTCCATCCTTGGGGATCAGAGCCATGCCCCGGCTGGTAAATTCTTCCTTCGGGACGTAGGTGTGCCCTACCTAAATGTAGGACCAACAGGCTAAAAAGTACCTTTGTCCCTGCAGCTCTCCTGAATAAGTGATTAACCTGCTTTTTTCTTTTTTTCCCTTTGTGTCTGAGTGATTGTTCTCTAATTGTTTGTCTCCAACTGCGAGCTGTAAAGCAAATTGCCATAAGGGAACAATAAAGATTCCTTGAACCTTGAACCTTT
This sequence comes from Fundulus diaphanus, assembly GCA_037039145.1. Lineage (NCBI taxonomy): Eukaryota > Metazoa > Chordata > Actinopteri > Cyprinodontiformes > Fundulidae > Fundulus > Fundulus diaphanus. The sequence continues at coordinate 6,954,912 of CM073139.1, forward strand.
TATGAGTAAAACCTCTAAGATATATTTCCACATACTAACTACAACAATATATCATAGGCTTCGGAAACCTTCACAATCTATAGCGGCATCTTTACCAGCATTTTTAATGAATAAAATTTGTCCAAAACCAAAAAAAATAAAATAAAAAATATTATCCGTTTCCTAGTTTACTCAAAAAATACTTTTTGTACTTTACATATTTATGTAAAATGAAGGCAGAACATGTAGTTTGCAGCCTAGTGAAAAAAATCAAAGGACTAAACGGATCAAAGATCTTGCATTAGGGTCATTCTGGGGTGGAAATTCTATGCAAACATGCTAGAACAAGCTTTGTTTCTACCTTTATATTTTAAAATATTTCTCCCGTATATATTTTTTTTAAATATAAAAGAGTCATTTAGGAGGGCCTAAAGACGACCTAAAGAGCCAACCATGGCTTCGGAACCGTAGGATGCAGACCCCTGGTACAACAAGTACTATGAAAGATTATCAGGGTATCGTGCCCAATTATTAGTGGATATAACAAGTAGATCTTTTGTTTCTATTTCATCAGCCATTGACTATTTTTTAACTTCCTATCCAGTACATTTTCAAATATTGAACTATTTTGCTCAGGATACCAGAATTTGTATAATTGGTTACATCTTCTAATTTAGTTTCTTAACTGTGGCATCAAAGAAAGATAAAAGCAGTTTTCAAAAAACTGAAACATGTTTTCATGGGAGCAGCTAAAATGTGAGACCCACCTTCACTGGTCCATGGCAACAAAAAAGATGTAAGGGGGGAGAGGGCTTAGCCTCATTGCGGTGCCACCCGCTGTGATGGGGAGGGGGTCTGCAGCTTCTCAGATTTCAAGAAACAGTCTGATGAGTCACAACAATACATGTTAATACAGAGAGTGACAATAAGACACCCCTAAGTGTAACCTTGCAAAGGAAAGCCATGAGTTTTTTAGGACATTAGATCAGAAATACTTTAAACAGTATTTAACACGGAAATAAAATGTTCATGCATCCACTTTATACATTGACTTTTTAAACAAAACAATAACAACGTAAATAGAACGTTTTTTTATTTTAAAATCCAAAGTGCTTTTTGAAATAGAGAACCACAATCTTTCACAGTTTGGTATATAGACAATTTCTTGACTTTCACATCTTTTATAAAACAACTGAACTTTTTTTAATTTCTTTTTTATGGCTTAATGATAGAAGTGAGCTTTAGGCTGCCCTGCAAGGATTTAAACCTGGGTTTGATTGGCAACAAAGCCAACCTCAAGCACATATCAAGGTGCTCATTCGTTCTGCGTCTTTAAATCAGCTCTTTTCTCCGTATGTATGAGCAAGCGGATATGTTTGGGAACGCTCCGGAGGGCTTTGCCATATTAACAAGAGAAGCGGCGCAAGTGAAGTTAGCACAGGGGTTGAAGCAAAAATAATGTTTGACTGAAAACATTTTCTCGCAAGCCAATATATTCCCGGGGCGTGGACATCATGCCACATTAGTTGGCTCAATTGCTTAGTGTGCAAAGTCAACTAAATCTGATACTTTTAAAATATCCATTGAAAATTTCTGTATCTCTGCCACCTTTCAGCTTTAGAGCCTTTGCGTCATCCTGGACAGCCTCTCCATCACTTTCCACATCCACATCATCATCTGGGTTACTTTCATCTCTGCAGCATCAAGTTCTTCCTTCACACTGTTGATAAACTGGTCCACAGTCCACTTTATAATCCCAGCTCCCTTTCCTCCCTGTCCTCCAGAAACCCTCCATAAACTGCAGCTGGTACAAAGACAGCAGCTTCATCATTACATCATCTACTTCACACCTGTACATCAACTCCACTGGCTCCCTGTCACATTCAATATAAACCAATATTATGATCATACAAGGCAAACACAGCCTTGGAAATGCAGGAAACATCACCAACACTATCATGACATAATACATTTTAATTTGACACAGATTGCACATGACAATAATCAGTCTCTGCTTTGCCTGTTATTGTTCACCAATTAATCATTACAGTTTATAAAAAGGCATGATTTAACTTTTTTGAAGTTTAATAAAATTGTTATATTTTAGCCCAGTGACTGGAGACCTGTCCAGGATGAACCCTGTGTCCGCGCTCCACTTTAACTTCATAACAAAAACTCTCTGAGAATCGCCTTTCTCTGGCCTCACCCAGTTAGAACCCGTTCTCCAGTCCATGTTGAAGCTGCAGTTTATTTGTTTTATCTTTTTGATGTAGTTTTCTTAACAATCTGTAAGCATCAAAATCCTTGTCATTTTATTTAGTGTCCTGGAGCGCAGCTGCTCATCAGGTGAACACTGTTGCATACCGACAGCAGATACAGCTCTGCCTTCTTTGCTTCAGAACAGCGCAGGGTTTTTTTAGTTTTTTTTTTTACTTTTTCCGAATCAAACCCAGTCAAATGCGGCACATCGTTTCACATTCCGACTTTTCTTCTTCAAGGGTCATGCTAAATTAGCCTGAGCTAGCGCGTTACTCTTCTTTGTGTTTAAATAAAACATAATAGCGAATCACGAGGAGATCCCTGGTTGGTCGCCGCGTTTATCAGCGAGGGAATAAACGCTGACAGACGACATGGCCACAGGTGGAAATAATTCATTAATTAACTGCAGGAGCAGATTGACACGCTTACCGAGGGAAGTTGTTGTCAGCTGTTCTATCTGCTGAACTTTCTGATCTGCTGGTTCGCATAAATCCAAAGAAACCTTTGACCACCGCTACACATACCATCTGTGGCCAGTTTAAAATGCTCTCCCAAAGGTTAAAATGATGAACACCGATAAACCTCAGACTGGCAATGTCTGCTTTGGAAAGACCCGCCCTGCTCTCATTCTGATTGGCTAATGTCCCGCATCTGCCAGGTTTGATTGGTTGAGAGCATCTTCAGATTATAACCTTGAATAAAAAGTCTAGACGGGACTTTTTGCGCTCAATTTCCAAATGACGGAAATCCGTCGCAGCGACGGAGAACTTTAACCCCTGAGTTAGACACTGTCGTTGGACAACATGCAGTAATATATAAATGTTTTAAATGAGGTTGGGTCCGGATTAGGTAGCAGGTGGGTCCGGATCCGGACCCTGGTCCGCTAATCCGTGACCTCTGCATTAGACTATTCAGTTTTAGTACGAATTATGCATATTGAACTGTACAGCACACCCATACATGTACTTTTTGCGTTCTTAGCTGAATAGACTAAGGTTAACGGTATTTCTTTAATATGAGATGAATAAGGCATTTGTTGAACCGTTAAACACAAGGACAAATTGCAAAGAATGAATTCAAGGTTCAGAAACATATCAGTCTCAGTGTTTTCACTGTTTAACTACAAATAAAAAATATGTTGATTATTTATTCTACAATTATGTTTTTTAATCCCTATGATGGTTATAAATCTTTATAGAACTATTGAAAAACTTTAGTAAGACATAAATCTCATAACCATGAATGTTTCTAAATTTAACAACAATTGTTGGACAAACCCCCAAGCCTAAGATGAGAGGAGTGGTATATGCAGTTCAGTGCAGTGAGGAATGTTCTGATCTTTATATTGGAGAACCCAAACAACCTCTCCACACACGCATGGCTCAACACAGGTGAGCTACCTCCTCTGGACAAGACTCAGCCGTCCACCTGCACCTCAAGGATAAAAGACACTCTTTTGGGGACCAAAATGTTCACATTTTAGACAGAGAAGACAGATGGTTTGAGAGAGGAGTGAAGTAAGCAATTTACGTAAAGCAAGAAAAAACAACTTTAAACAGAGGAGGAGGGCTCAGGTTTCAACTTTCAAAAACTTACAACACAGCGGTAGGTTTGATTCCTGCCAAGTCTCACCCCAATTCACACCTCCATGCATTTGGTTTCTTCTAAACTAGAAATATGGGAGAATTACTCTGCCATAATCCAAGAGCACAACATTTCTATTTGAGAAAAGAATTTCATCTTCTTGCACTCAAAACTTGTACCGCTCACACTCAAAACATATGCTCTCTCTCAAAACATATGCTCTCTCTCAAATATATTCTCTTCTCCCTCAAAACTTTTTTCTGCTCTCAGATTTAATGCTTCTTCACAGATATTTTCTCCTCTCTCTCACCTCCTTCTCTTCGCACTCAAACTGATACGCGCTTGCGGATTTTTTTTGCTCTCTCTCAGATTGCAGTCGATCGTCGCCTAGCAACCTTTTCAGCCAATAGAACGGCAGCCTCAGAAAGGGTGCGCTTGTTTTACTCTACTGAGTGTGCCTGTAGTACAGCTTACAATAAAATACAATGCAACAATAAAATAGCTTTTTAATACAAAAGCTAGTAAAATAAGAAGCTGAAAAACCAAAACAATCAGGAAAATTAAAAAAAGGAAATAATAAGGGGCGATTCCAAAATCACTAATGAAAAGTCATCTAATTTCTGTTGGAGGCAAACTTCTTACTAGCAAACTCTGCGGCGGGAGTTTTCTGTTCACCTCACGTATGAAGATGGATCGACTCCAAGACTCTCAAGTAAGTTCCTACATTTCTCGAGGCTAAAATGGTTCAATGTTTTCAATTTTGTCGCAGCAGTTACATCTAAAGTTATGTCCTGGCCATTTAAAGAGGAGATCATGTCAACAGACTCAGAGTTAAGAAAAATACAAGCAACAAATATTGCTAAAATAAGGGGTTTTTGAACATTTACTAGTATTAACTGTTTTTCCTTAGTGTTATATTTTTCCATACTTATTGTACAGGCCTGTCGGAGTTTAAATTACTTCAGCTAGCTCTGCCTACGCTTGGTGCTGTGGTGCATGTTAACCTAGAAAGCCGACCAGGACGGAAAAAAAGCACAGAACCTTCAGTTCACTGCAGAGACACATTTCGGCAGGTTCGGATAGGGCTGGAAGTTATAGAAAAAAAGCTTATCGATAAAAAAACAATGCATATTGATCGATATCGATAATTATTGAAAATATTTAAAACCATATTTTATGTGCAGCTTTGCCTGGACATTTTATGATATTGCTAAATGATTTAATTTTAATAAAGAACACAAACACAGAATTCCAATTAAATCTTTATTTAACCAACTTTTTTAACCATAACAGATTTTTTTTTAAAGAAAAATAACTTAAAAGACCTGAGTTATGTTATTAAATACTGACACAGAATAAACTAAAGTGACCAGTAAAATGACCAAAATAAATATATCAAATAAATAAATAAATGGAATAGCCTATTTAGGTGGGAATGGTACACTAGTTACTTCTCAGGTTTCATTCTCTTTCTATATAGTCAATTGAGAGGCTGATGCAGAGCTGAGGTCCGAGGTTGTGGCGTGGGATTGATTGCAGCTCATATTGCGCTGATTCCCTGCACTCGTTGCACAATTTGGGGAGCGCTGTTAGAGAAAAACTTGCGTCCCGAAACTTTATATCGCGGATCAAGAGTGGCAAGTAGTTGTTTGAAGCCAGGTTTTTCAGCTGCAGACAACAGCAGCATATCCATCACTATGAAGCATTTTACTGCATGCGTTATGTCCTTATGCCGCTTGGACGCTTTGTCATTTTATCACAAAGAAGGGCCCCAGTTTAGCTGCTATACCTGCTTTGTTTTGGAAGAAGTTCCAGGAGATTTCTCCGAAGATGACGCGGAGTTGCGCGGGGCTGACACAGCTTGCACTGTTGCGGGTGGTGTGAGCGGCTTACGTGATGAAACAAGTTGGTTGCGTTACCAGACTTTGTTTTTACCGGTTTCTTGCAAATTTTACAAATCACTGGTTTATTTCTGTCAGACTGGCGCACTAGTAAAACCCCGTTTTGGGACAATTTCCTCCGCCGCTCCTTGCTGCGACATAGTCACATGCTGTGTGTTGTGGTTTGAGAGGGCGGCACTTTGTGACGGCGTGCCTGGGTCCGCGATTACGATTGGTCGAGAGGAAGTAGTGACTGTAGCATCAACTAATATGATAGGCTGAAAGGAAGGAAGGAAAACTGTCTCTATCGAAACGTTTTTTTCCTATCGCGCCACACGTCTATCGATCGATATATATTGTTATTGAATTATCGTCCAGCCCTAGGTTCTGATTAAATAAATGTGACGAACGGTAAAAATGATAAACTTTGCTGAATCGAGCTATGGCCACAAAACTACTGTGAACAGCAGTTTCAGCTGACGCTCTTATGAGCGGCGTAGTACTACAGGCACACTCAGTAGAGTAAAACAAGCGCACCCTTTCTGAGGCTGCCGTTCTATTGGCTGAAAAGGTTGCTAGGCGACGATCGACTGCAATCTGAGAGAGAGCAAAAAAAATCCGCAAGCGCGTATCGGTTTGAGTGCGAAGAGAAGGAGGCGAGAGAGAGGAGAAAATATCTGTGAAGAAGCATTAAATCTGAGAGCAGAAAAAAGTTTTGAGGGAGAAGAGAATATATTTGAGAGAGAGCATATGTTTTGAGTGTGAGCGGTACAAGTTTTGAGTGCAAGAAGATGAAATTCTTTTCTCAAATAGAAATGTTGTGCTCTTGGATTATGGCAGAGAAATTCCCCCATATAGAAACTTTTTTTTGTTTAAAGCAGTAAAGGATTTCCTGTTCGATACGAGTTTGTACAACACAGAAAAACAAACAATCTCTTTTGAGTTTTTCAGATACCTCTCCATACTCACAGTCCTCCTTTTAAGCTCTATAACTGCATTAATCGCATCATCCTTACCCAACATTTGAACTTTATGTTTTTTTAGTTCCTTGTCAAGTCAGAGATTCCCAATCTGGCATATTAATTCATCTTCACCTTCTCTGACATCACCTTTACCCGGTTCTGTGGTTTGTAAATTTTTCATTTTCAATAAATTTGAATAAAGTTGACAAAGGGTATACACCTGCTCTAGAACAAGCCAACTTTAAACAGAGGAGGAGGACTCAGGTTTCAGCTTAAACAATTTACAACACAGCAATAGGTTTGATTGCTGCCAAGTTCTACCCCAATTCACATCTCCATGCATGTGACCACAACATTTCTCCCGTGAGCCTGACAAATGATGAGATTAATGACTCTCCATTGTGAGGGTCGATCAGTTCCAGGTTAATCTATATGCGAATCCAAGCTTTAACGAGGCATCGTCAGCAGGTCTATAAAGCTTCGAACTCCACACTACTCCCGACATTTTGAATTGAGAAAGCTTCCTGGATGGGAGGCGAAATGTCTTCAGCTTCAGAATTGAAGTCCAGTTGTTATATTTTTTAAATTTTTTTTTGATTGATTCATAGAGTAATTAATGAAAAATTTAAAGCTATAACTAACACTTTATAACAATAGTTTTATTATGAAGTGTTTTTTCTTTAAGTTATATTTAAAAAAAGATATTAAAATGCGATGTGTCTATAATTTACCTGATATAATTATTAAGTAATGGAACATACTTTTTGGCCATACGTCAAGCGATGATCAATCTTGGTTTTGCAATACTTGCTTCCATTAGATCAGCTTCCATGCATAGTACAGCAGGTCTGGGATGACCACTCTTATTTCCGCACGGAAACAACAACAAACAGAAACTGTGATCACAGCGTGATGTAACAGCAGCAAAATGTGTTTTGTGTCTAAGAGAGATGATGCCAGAATCGCTACTGATGAAGCTGTGTGCCTGGAAAGCATCCATCACAGCTGCTTCTCAGAAAGCAACATCTGTCACAAAATCAATGGCTAGACGTGAAGTCTGCTTAACCTCTTGTTGTTTTAAGCCAATGAAACCATAGCATGCTTCAAACTGCACCTGTACAAACTCTTTTAATGCTCAGTTAGTCTCTTGGTTCTGTACATGGGCTGCAGGAAACTGATTTTGCATCCAAACAGCAGAATGAGGGCTTGTTTCAGCTCTCAAGATATTAGCACTGCTCTCAGATTCAGTGAATAATATTACAATAGAAATCTAATTATTTTCTCTTAATGGCTGCCATTCCATGATATCATATAAGAAACTGGTTTGTTGTGGCTTCTTTTGACAAAAAAATATACCCTCACAATCTGCCCTTTGCCAGCACATTTGTTTTTTATTGGACGATGCCTGTGTTATGATGGGCTTATTGATTCGGGGGCGTTCGAGCTGTTACTCGGGGGTGTATCCCATATCATGCATAAAGCACTGGTATTGATCGCTTCACTTTCTGCTGGAACGAGTAGCTCTAGCTGGTGATAGACAGAGGAGGATGGAGGTGAACAGAATGAGGTTTGATAAAATAACATTTTGAGACTGCAGTTCACTCCATTTGAAGGAGGTTTTGGTGAATACTAAAGTCTGTTTCTGGGGAAAATAAATAACAGTTTACAAATAGACAGGATGATGTTAATGGATAGAATAAACATGTACAGTTAGGCCCAGATATATTTGGACAGTGACACAAGTTTTGTTATTTTAGCTGTTTATGAAAACATATTCAAGACACAATTATATAATCAATATGGGCTTAAAGTGCAGACCCTCTGCTGTAATTTGAGAGTATTCACATTCAAACTGGAGCAAGGGTTTAGGAATTACAGCTCTTTAATACTTAGCTGCCTCTTTTTCAAGGGACCAAAAGTAATTGGACAATTGACTCAGAAGACTACAAAATAAATAACAAGGCTACATGGGCTCTTCCCTCGTTAACCTGTCATCATTTAAGCTGTTAAAAGGTCTGGAGTTGATTCCAGATGTGGCGTTTGCATTTGGAAGCTGTTACTGTGAACACACAACATGTGGTCAAAGGTGTCATGATTTGGGTTTTGTTATGGTTTATGTTTGTTATTTGATTAATTAGTTCACTCACCAGCCTTTATTCAGTTCAACTGCCAGCATTCTTTCAACTCTTAGTCACCACCCTGTTACTCCCCTTCTCCAGTCACCATCCAATCAGCTTCAGCTTTATTTCCAGTCATTTCCCTTCCCCTGATTAGCTCCACCCATTCCAGTGATTAGTTTCACTCCATTCACCTGCTCACTCCCCTACTTATACCTGCCTCTGCCTCCTGCAATCTGCCAGATCAATTTGAGCCTTTTGGTGAGTCTTATCCAGCGGGTTTTTCTGACAGTCCTGTGAATATTGACCCAATCTGCCTTTTTGACTTCTGAGCCAGCCTGATCCCTGAACCTGTTTTTCCTGCCCTGTCTGACTGCTTACTCGTTTTGCCGGCCTAATTCTGCCTTTGGATTATCTGAGTTTGCCTGATCCCTGTCTGTATTCCTGCCTTTTTTGGACTGCCATTTTGTGTATCGACCCTGGACTGTTATTTGACCACCGAGCCTGCATATCCCTGTCTGACCTATTTTTGAGCTTTATTAAAGCCTTTTTTATTTACCTCACTTGTTTGGTTTGAATACTGGGTCTCTCTGTCTCTGATTCTTAACAAAAGGAGCTCTCCATGGAGGTGAAACAGACCATCCTGAGGCTGAAAAAAGAAGAAATCCATCAAAGAGATAGCAGAAATGTTAGGAGTGGCGAAATCAACAGTTTGGTACATTCTTAGAAAAAAAGAGTGCTTTGGTGAGCTTGGGACCTCAAAAAGGCCTGGACGTCCATGGAAGACAACAGCAGTGGATGATCGCAGAATCCTTTCGATGGTGAAGAAAAATCCTTCACAACATCCACTTAAGTGAAGAACACTCTCCAGGAAGTAGGTGTATTAGTATCTAAGTCTAGCATAAAAAGAAGACTTCATGAGAGTAAATACAAAGGATTCACCACAAGGTGCAAACCATTAATCTGCCTCAAAAATAAAAAGGCCAGAATTGACTTTGCCAAAAAAAAAACACCTGAAGAAGCCAACCCAGTTCTGGAACAGCATTCTTTGGACAGATGAGACTATGATCAACCTGTACCAGAATGATGGGAAGAAGAAAGTTTGGAGAAGAATTGGGACGGACCATGATCCAAAGCACACTGCATCTTCTGTAAAACATGGTGGAGGCAGTTTGATGGCTTGTGCATGCATGGCTTCCAATGGCACTGGATCACTTGTGTTTATTGATGATGTGACAAAAGACAGATGCAGCCAGATGAATTCTGAAGTGTATATGGATATACTTTTGGCTCTGATTCAGCCAAATGCAGTGATGTTGGTTGAACAGATGGTACAGATGGACAATGATCCAAAACATACTGCAAAAGCAACCCAAGGGTTTTTAAAGCAAAGAAGTGGAATATTCTGCAATGGCCAAGTCAATTACCAGATCTCAATCCAATCAAGCATGCATTTAATTTGCTCAAGACAAAGCTTAAGGCAGAAAGACCCACAAACAAGCACCAACTGAAGACAGCTGCAGTAAAGGCCTGGCAAAGCATCACAAAGGAGGAAACCTAGCTTTTGATGATGTCCATGGTTCCAGACTTCAGGCAGTAATTGCCTGCAAAGGCAATGCCTCAACAAAATATTCCAATTACTTTTAAGCTCCTGAAATGAGGAGTAGTTCTATAAAAATTGCTACAATTCCTCATGTTTCATGTTTAATCATATATTTTTGTTGAACCCTTTGTATTAAACCTTAAAGTCTGTACGTCAGTTACATTGTAGTTGTTTTGTTTCAAATCCAACGTGGTGGCATGCAGAGCCCAAATCATGAAGATTGTGTCACTGTCCAAATATTTCTGGCCCTAACTGTACGTCTGCAGATAAGCTCTTGGTTCATGGAAGGAGTAAATCTTCCATTAATTCTGTGTTTGCATGACCATAAACAGAGATAGATGTCACTTTATCACACTAGAAATTAACTTTGTTCAGCAGGTGAAGTCAGCAGTGAAAGGTAGAAGAGCTGTGCTGATAAATGGAGGAAGACTGTGGAGTTCAGAGAGTAGGGTCTGAACCTATTTGGGATTATATTTATAATAAGATAAAACGAGAAGCACAAAGAGCATAAGCTGTTCTATCTATGAGCATATGAGCCAGAGTATTAGAGAAAGGGGGTGATTTGGAACAGGACGCTTGTATAATGACCAGAATAGGTTGATTGAACTTGCTTTGCAGCAAATGAGACATTACCTAGTATGGTCTATGGACATTACCTAGAGATTAGTGTTGTTTTTTTTTAATAGAATAGAATATTTTATTTGTCACCGCATTACCGCGGCGAAATTTCTCTTTGTGTACTTCGGTTCACATTACAGTTCACATTACTCATAATGAAGGTAAAAACTGACAAACAAACAGGCAATGAATAAGGGTTATATTTTTTTTTTGCCGTACAGGAAAGTCACAGATAACGTTGAGGTAGTAGGGTGCTTATTGAACAGTGATGATCTGAGGCTTTGTCTACAGCAATGTGGGTTTAGATATTCAGAGATGATAGTGTGTAGTAGGCAGTAACATTAAGGTGATAACGTATGGCGGGCTAGTAACAATAGGGGTGATTTAAAAGTGTTGGACTGCAGTCTCCCATCAGGGGGCAATTGTCCTCACAGCTCTTGAGAAGAAGCTGTTTCCAAGTTTATTTGTTTTGGCTTTGAGACTTATGAAGCGTTTACCTGATGGGAGAGGGACGTATTGGGTGGGGGGGATCAGTGGAGATGTGTCTGGCCCTTCTTTGGACTCGTTCTGCATAAATTGAGTCAAGATCCTGCAGACACCATCCCACTGTGCTGTTCTCACCACCCGTGCTAAGTCCTCCCTCTCCTGGACTGTGCAGCTCCCATACCATACAGTTATGCTGATACATAAGCACTCTCTATGGTAGCTCTATAGAAGTTCTTTAGCAGTTTAGTTGGAAGTCCAGAACTTTTCAGTTTCCTGAGGAAGAAGAGCCGTTGTTGGGCCTTCTTCACCAGGTGGGAGGTGTTCACAGTCCAGGAGAGGTGGGAGGAGATGTGAATGCCCAGGAACTTTATGCTGTCCACGTGCTCCACTACCTCCCCCTGTATGTATAGAGAAGTGTGGTCAGTCCTCCTGGACCTCCTGTAGTCTATTATTACCTCCTTGGTCTTACTGGTGTTCAGGATCAGGATGTTCCTGGAGCACCACTGTGTGAGATTGCTGACCTCATCCCTGTAGTGGGACTCATCATTGTTGGAGATGAGACCCCATACCACGCTCGCTGACAGGGGGGGACAAACGGGTCCATTGTCCCAGGCCCAGGACAGAGGGGGGGGGGGCCCAAAACTGACAAGCGTGTGTTTGAGGAGGAGGCCGAGAGAGCCATCCCTACCGATAACAGAGACAGTGCCGGGGGGGGGGGGGGGGGGGCGATCGGAGAGTCTGAGCATAGTGGCTCAGAGATGGATCACACCGTCGATTTCAATGATCCCGCGTTATGGCCAACAAAAATTACTGATTCTGATTGAGTGAATGTTGTGCGTTTAACTGCAAAAAGGAATCCTTTCTCAGAGATAACAAATGAACTGCCAGCAGATTCAGAGGGTCTAACCGCATTTATGAAGTGAAGTCATCTAAGACTTGTTTGGAAGACAAAAACAATATTTCTGTAAACAGCAGGTTATTATAAAATAAAAGGCATAGGAGAATGAAGTATACAGTTAAGTTGACTTTTTTTGGTGTGTGTGTGTGTGTGTGTGTGGTGGCGGCAGGTGTAGCAGGGGGGGGCAAAAAGACTGTGTTGTCCCAGGCCCTAGCAAAGCTGTCAGCTGGCCTGCCCACTACAGTGGTGTCATCTGCAAACTTCACCACTGTGTTTGTGGAGCGGACTGCAGAACAGTCCTGGGTGAAAAGGGTGAAGAAGGCTGGGCTAAGGACACAGCCCTGCGGCGTTCCTGTGGAGAAGATGTGAGAAGATAACTTCTCACATCTATAGAAGATGTTCCCTATCCTCACCACCTGGGGTCTGTTGGTGAGGAAGTCATTGATCCAGGAGCAGAGAGGTGTGGATAAGCCCATGTTGTGGAGCTTCAGAGCCAGAATGTCTTGTAGAACGGTGTAGAATGCTGAGCTGAAGTCCATGAAGAGCATCCTTGCATAGGTGTTGGGCTGCTGCAAATGAGTCAGAGCTGAGTGCAGTGCTAACGAGACAGCATCCTCTGTGGAGCGATTCTCCCTGTATACAAGAAGGGGACAACATTAATGCCAGAAGTCCCACAAGTAACAGATCTCATCTGCTATTTGAACAGATTTTCTATTGTTTTAATGCACATGTGTCAGGGTGCTATCCTGCCTGCTGCACCCTGAACCTTCCAGAACCTTCCTCCTCCCGGCCAGCTCCGTCTCCACTTCACTAATCATCCTCACCTGTTCAGCCTCCAATCAGCCCGGACTCATTTCAACTGCCTGCCTCTCCATATAAACCCTCCTCACTTACCATCTCACCGCTGGTCCGTCTGCAGTCTTCCGTTGTACCTCAGCCGAAGATCATCCCATGTTCAGCTGGGTGTCAACTACCCCGAGTCCGGCTACCCGAGATTCTTCCACGTCTGGTTGTCAGTTTCCCTGCGTCTGCCTGCACCTCCTACGGTTCCCTCCTGCTGCACTCCTGGCTTTCCCGCTGTCCTCCGTGCTCCAAGAACTCTCTTTCCCTGCTGCTGGATTTCGGCGCTGCACCCGCAGCTCTCCCAAGTCCTCCGGTTCTCCTGCTTCCTCCAGTCCTCCAACGTTCCTCTTCCATCTTCACCACCCTGGTATAGACTCTGGTTCTCCACCTTCACAATCCATCCATCCTTCAATAAACTTTCTCAATCTAAGCTCCGTGTGTGGTTTGAGTTCAGGTTCATCAGGACAAATCCTGACAACATGTAGACAATAGGAAGTGGAATAGGGGCCTCCTGCTTGTTGCTAAGAATAGGATGCTTTATGAAGCTAGGTTTATACTTGACTCATTAAACAGGGCGCAAGGATGCACACAATCCTGTGTCACGAGGTCGTGCAGCTCCGATTTTTTTGTAACTTGACGCACAGGTTTCATTCAAAATGGTTGAATTGAAAGGAGCCCTCAACGAGCAAGTTCGCCTGTACTGACATTAAATGGCCCAGACATGTCATGTGCCACAGCTTTGTTAAATGCTATGTTATTACTGTTTATTCGGTTACTGAAAACAGCATATGCATATTATTGGCAAGCTTTTAGGGGTGAGTTTATTGGTACAAACAAGGATTTGGATTCCTGTTTCCATCACTTGCAGTGTAAGTCAAATCTAAAACAACCCACAGTACATCTCACCGTATGCAACAGGTGAAAATACCATCTTCTTCTACGTCTCTAACCTTTCTTTTATTGATGTCCAGCTGCTATAAACACACCAACTATTCTTCATCATTTACGATACTGCACATACACAAGCCATTTTGGATGTGCAATGTCAACTGTTTCTTTTCTTGTTTACTGCATTTCCACTAGTCATGTTGAATACTGCCCCCTGTGTTTTTGGAAAACACTGCACTTAGGTCCGCGTCAAGAGTAAACCTTTTCAGCGCTTCTATGTGCTCGCGCCCAGTCCGCTCAGACCTAAGCAACAACCCAACGCATGAGTACAACTAAGCTTTTAGGGACTGCACTGCATATTAACCTGGCAAGCCAGATTAATAATGTGTAGCACTCCTGGTTTAGTTCTACACATTACCAATCAGAATCAGAATCAAGTTTATTGCCAATTAGGTTTGCACTTACAAGGAATTTGACTTGGTGTTGATGGTGCAGACAAAATAGATATATATACAGAATCTATAGCTATATACACAGTAGACTGTGTGTTAATGTAACGCAGAAGGTCTGGAGATGCTACGTTGGTGTAGCTTGTAGGTCCTGAAGGGGGGAGGGAGAGAGGCAGTGTCAAGTGTTAAGGGGGGCTCGGGGCCTTGTTGATAAGGTGGGAAGAAACTGTTCTTGTGGCGTGAGGTTTTGGTCCTGATGGACCGCAGCCTGGGGGGAACCAGTGCTGAGGAGCTGTGAGTCGGAGACATGTTTTCCCAGCTTCACGTGCTGCTTCCTGTCAGACAGGAAGTCTGTAATCCATCTGCAGAATCAGAATCAAAATCAGAATCAAGTTTATTGCCAAGTAGGTTTGCACTTACAAGGAATTTGACTTGGTGTCGATGGTGCAGACAAAATAGACATATATACAGAATCTATAGCTGGTGGAGTCAGGCACACTCAGCTGGGAGAGCTTCTCCTGAAGCAGAGCTGGGATGATTGTGTTGAAGGCTTCTACCAAGGGGAGCCTGCTCCCATCAAACCCATTCAGGGCACTTCTTGCTGTTACTTGAAAAAGGAAATTGTGGATTCTGACGAAACAGATGTGATAGCAGCAGCTACATTTGCGTCCTCCTGCGCTACGAGGTTTATATTAGTTTGGCTGTGGGCTCGAAAGCTCTTGCTTTCATCGCAGCTGTATGTCCCGCCTTAAACCATAATACTGCAACGTGATTAGCCAACTTGTGCTGGGTCGGTTCTCGAACAATTAAGCTGGAGTAGGACTAGATGGACTCTCGTGTTTGTGAACGCACAACTACTTTGAGAATTCAGATTAGATATACACCACCCTACAATCTCAGACAATTTGGTTTTGTAGTTGACAGATGGTGGCTCTCACCCAGGTATTATTCATGTCAGAACCACCTCTGCAAAGAGTTATTGAAGAAATTAATTGCAAGTTGTATGATTTTGCATACATTGTATGCATACATTGCATGCAAATTCACTAAATTAGATATATCAAGATTATGAAGGTTATAGGTTGAATTATTGTATACAGTCATGTAAATAAATAAATATGCAGTTTTTCATAAATAGTTTCACATGCATGTATTTTTTTATTTTTTGTGGGAAAGAACATGTTTTAATTGAAACTGAACAACAGAAATTAACCCTGTTTTACTTATCAACCTCAAGTTAACAACAATGATTTGTTTTCAAGCCTGACGGAAATGTTTAGACACCCTACTCTCTAGTTTCTGGTGTTACCCCCACTAGCAGAAATACCATCATTAAGATGCTTCTTGTAGCCATCTGCCATTTTCTGAGATCAGTCTGAGGAAGGTTTTTCTTCACTGCTTTCTTTCAGCTTTAGGGTGTTTGACAGGATTTTTGCATTTGCAGCCTGTTTCATGTCATCTCAGTGGGTTTCTGATCTCTGCTTTGACTTGGCCCAGTCTAATGCTTGGTAGATTTACTGATATGTTTTGAGTAATTGTTATGTTGCAGGGTACAGTCCTTCTTCATCTTTTATTTTTTGATAGTCTCATTTACCTCCAACACCCTCTGACACATGGCAGAAATCAAATTGGATTTTACTTTGGAGAGCTGGCCAGGATCTGCAGCAAAGCATCACCAAACAATGACACTTCATGCTTCACAGTTAGTATGAGGTTCTTGTGCACTCTCTTTCTAATTATATAGACATGCACTTCCATATCAACAGTATGAAGCATCATTTGGAGGTCCTGTGATAACAATTTTTGTGTTTTTGGAGACTGTTTAGCAATTTGCTGCTTGAATCAGAGTGGACGCAAACATCCTGAATTTTATTGGTATTTAGTTTGATACACCAACAAACAGTGGTAGATAGTCTTGCGTCCTTGTAAGAAAGGACAATAGCAAATGTTTTTAAACATGTTTTTGCAAATAAGATTCTGAAAAGTGGGATGTACAAATGAATTCCTCCCCCCTGAACCAATATTTTAAAGAACAACATCTGTAAATGTTGCATTTCTAGAGGCTACAATTATTGACAATTCTTCTTCTTTGCAAAATAGTTCAAGCTCAGTTAGGTTGGAGCGACTGTCTGTCAAACACTCTCAGTTGGATATAGTTCTTGACTTTGACTGGGCCATACAAACACAGGAATGTGGTTTACCTTCTACCACAGAAGTCCGCAATCATCTAACAAATCCAGAGTGGCATTCAAACTATGTCCTTTATTTCTGTAATTTCTCTTTCTAATTAATAAATCAATAAATCTAATTTATAAATAATACTCCATTGGCATTAGTCTGCTCAAGAAGTCTAATCTCTAACCGGTTGTAAAATGGGATTTAAATATATATTTTTTATTTTTTTTTAAATGATACTGATTATGGGTATATGGTTTCACAATAAAACTAATTCTATGTATATTAATTTAATTCTGTTATCATTTTGTATTGAGCAAGCGGGTTTTCAGGTCTTTTCAAGTTGTTGTTACTTCCACACATCTTCACAACAATTCTGACCAGCTTCTCTGTCTCTGCTAAAGACAAGCCTTCCCACAGCATGATGCTGCCAACGCCATGTTTCATGTTTGTGGAGACGGTGAGTTCAGGATGATGCACGACGTACGTTTTCCCGCCAAATGAATTTCAGATGAACTCATGAATTCCTGCTGTTTGTTGTGATTTTCCAAAATCCATCATGTGCCTGGCACTGTAATGCAGTTGGGATAATGGGCTTGCTCCACCAGTCCAAACAGCCTCCAGCCACCTGAGACCATGACCTTATCACTAACAGAGATGAAATATAGTGAATACATATTTAATGATTTCCTCTTCTTGCTGGACAAAAAACCAAGAGGTGAAAAGGATCATGGAGAGACAGTGAGTAGTTTACTTTGTATTTGGGATTGCTCATATTTATTGGACATGTGTTCATTTTTCTTGCTTCTCGATTATCTGGTAATTCCCTCCTCCCACCTCTGCTCTTTATCTTCTTCTTTCCCTCTTTTTTTATCTCTACCATTCCCTCCTGCCACCTGCAAAAAAACAAACCACCATGCTCTGGTGAAGCCAATTGTTTTGTATTTCAGTCAATCCTCCTCCTCACGCTCTTCCTCTTTCATCAATGCAATCAAGAGAAAACCCACGTACACACTAGGCTTTGATTTCCAGCCCCCTTCAACCCCCCTCCCTTGTTTTAAGTGTGCTCTCAAACGGGGGAGAGCAGGCAGAAAGTGGTCGCAGAAGGAGAAAGCAGCCCCTACGTCACAGAGAGACGCTCTTCACATCCGCGGATAAACACTTGGACACAAAGACACCCAGCATCTCTTGTCTCTGTGTCTTTCTCCCCGCCTTGCCTCCATCCACATCGGAGCATAAACACACCCACGAACAAAGAAGGAGCCGCACCCCCCCCCCCCCCCCCCCCATCTTGATTTCTATTCTTGCTGATCCCTATACCACACCCCAGGCTTCTTCTTTTTTCTAATCTCTGAGGGAAGGATGCTTTTGTGAACGCGAGCCACAGGTAATCTGATTTTGCTTGAAACAAGGCGTCACTTGACGATGAAGAAGATCTGGTCCAAGAAAAGGTTTCAGGTGAGTTCGCTTCATTAATAGAAGGTAAAAAAAAATATGTTGAATCGATATTGTTTTTCATAAATTTGTGTATTTCTTTAAAAAGAAAAGCCACACCCTTTTTGTGTGCTTTAATTAAATACTGATACAAACAAATATGAATTAAAATATAGATTTTAGGAAATGTTCTGGGAGTAAATCAAGACTGTCACGCAAATGACAAAACAATGGATAAATAGCTGATTTATTAAGGACATTGTGTCAAAGAATTCAGTTTAGGAACTCTATCCAGTCCAGGTGTAGGTAGCTATCTAAATATTTCCAGAAATTCTACACTGAAACCCCCCCAAAAATCTGTATCCATATCCTTAATTCTAAATGTTCTGGTCACATTTCCATCATGAAATAGGATTTTTGTTTTGGTAGTCATCAGTGTTTTGTTAATAATAAGTAATTCATTTGCACAGGTTTCACAAATTTGGGGTAAATGAAAAAGTGTGTCAGTAGGCTACACTCTGTGGAGACATGGGAATCAGGCCAGCCATGCAGAAGGACAGAGAAGTGAGCAAGAGCACTGGATCAGAATGCCTTCTGATGCTCGTTTTGCTTCTTATCAGTACTAAACCCTAGACATGTGCTTTCTTACTCTTAGCAGCAGATTTACTAAAAAAAAAAAACTCACCAAATCTGGACTATTCCCCTAGAAGTGTTTTCCAAATCCATATATTGCCATTTCAGAGGCTGGGTTTTGGCGATACGATTGCCTAACAAAAGGAACCGTGACAAAGACAGCTGCTCATAGGAGGATGTGTCAAACTGCAGTTAATCAAGTTACTTGAAATGACTCAGAAAGCACCAACCATTGGGAATGGGGGTGGGGGGTAAGTGTGAAGTGAGTCACTTCTGCTACTTTTGCTTTCTGTCCACTAAAAAGCAGTGAGTCATTCTGAGGAGCTCTCTGTGAAGCTGATTGACAGCCTGACCAGAAAGGAATCTTTTCAGCTGCTTTATCAGCATGGCTGCTCTTAAAAAAGATACAGCCTGGAGGATTGGGCACAGATCTGCTTTATAGGCAGCCTTTTTCTTTTTGCAGCTTTTGAAAGGCAGTCACATATCAAATAGTGCCATTGCAAATTTACGGTTAAGCTTTATAAGAAATTGAAGCTTCAAATACAACAGAGCTTGGACAAAAATGTACATAAATACACAAAAATTCTGCTAAAACGGCAAAGAATACATAAATAAAATGCTGATGTACCTCTCTTCTGACGTTGTTGTACCCCCTAGAGATTTAGTTTTAAAAATTAAGTGTTTTGGGACAAGGATAAAGTTAATAAAGTATCCTAATGGTCAATTTAGAGTTATAAAATTTTGAACAAAAGATGATCAAACGCAGTCCAAACACATGTAAAAAACAGTTAAGTTCCCTTTAAATTAGTGCTGATAAAAAGCTGCTAAGCTGATGTCAACTTTAGTATCATTTGCAGCTCACAGCTAGCCAGTCACAGTATTCACAGAACTTTATAATTCGTAGTTTGTCACTATTTAATTTTTTTTAAAATGTAAAAAAATTGCTGCTAACATGAAGTAATTTAAAATGGGTGGAGTCTTCAATAATTCTTTTTTCGTAGAGTCTATAACAGGGCAACTCAAGAACTACTTCCTGTTTACTAAGGCTGGGGTTCCATCCAAAATCATCTAATTATAGCTCCTGGCTTCTGTTCCTTGACCTTTCATGGGGTCAACAGTAAGAACACTAGCGTGGGTAGTAAAGGAGCTTTTGACTGCTGGGCCAATTTTGGACATCCTTTGAAATGCACATGGATGATGTGAGACAAATCCAGGCCTACAGCCTTCCGAAAATGAATTACAAAGTGTGTGCACTCTTCTCTCCGGACATGTTCATTTCTGTGACGTGGGCGGTGCTTATACGTCATGTCACGCAAAGGATTGTGGGATTATTCCAAAAAAGTAAAAAACAAAACAACTGGACTTGTTTTCCGTAGTTTGAAGACGTTTCGCGTCCAATCCAGGGAGCTTTATCAATTCAAAAAGTCTGGAGTAATGTGGAGCATCAAGCTTTATACTACTGCCCAACAAAGGCCTTGTAATGGCTTAGATAACATGCAAATTCAACAGAAACAGGTCCACCCCTTGGTAATGGGAAGTCGTTAAAGTCATTTAACCAGCAGATTGAAGGTTCAATCTGCTGATTTAATAAAGCTTGATGCTCCACATTACTCCAGACTTTTTGAATTGAGAAAGCTCCCTGGATAGGAAGCGAAACGTCTTCAAACTTCGGAAAACAAGTCCAGTTGTTTTGTTTTTCACTTTTTTTGGAATGACCATGACCTAGATGACTGAGAATCTTAACCAGCGATTGTGGGATTACTTGTAGCTCCTTAGCAGCAGTAAGAGACATTGCAAGGTTCCTATGCTAAATTAGCTGTGAAAGGAAGCATACAGGCTCTTTTTACTACATCCTTCCTTACTGACTATTCAAACAGTACTTATCATGGCAACCGCTGACGCATTCCACTGTGGCTAAAGAGTCCTTACCCAAAAGACGTTTTCAGATGCAGCCAAAATTTCAAACAAAGGCAGAACGGTGTCCCGCTTAAATTACCCAACTTCATGTCCAAAGCCTATATTAGCTTAGCCTACTCTTATTTCACAAGACAGTCACACGTTGATAGCAACAAGAAACATTTTTCTATTGAGAATTTGTCAATCATCTTAAGTCTAAAGTGTCCACAGACTTCAAGGCTAAAATAGGGCAAAATTATTTCTTCATATAGATGACGGTAGAAAAAAACTTAGGGGCTGTGGAATATAAGATTTAAAATGCAAGAACGATAGGCTTTTTGGTAAATATTGTAATTACAATATTAATTATGATAAACACATTTTTCTTCCTTCTTTCTCTCTATTCAATGATCACCTGCTGAGTCTATCGCATTAAGGCTGAGTTATACTTACGCGTTGGGTTTTCACGCAGGTCTGTGCGGATGGCGTGCAAGCCTATTGAAGTACTGGAGAAGTTTATACTTGACAAGGACATAGGTGCAGAATTCTCTAAAAACACAGGTGGGCAGTACTCAACATAACCAGTGGAATTGCAGAAAACAAGAGTAGAAACAGTTAACGTCACACATCCAAAATGCTGCGCGCAGTATTTTTAACAATCATAAAGATTAATTGGTGTGTTAGCTAAACAGAAAGATTGATTGATTGATTGACACTCGCTGTCTTCTATCCCAAGCGTTACAAATAAAAGTGGCAAGTGCAAAAATATACCTGTTATCATCCAACTAAGAAATTTATCCTCAGCCAAAATACATCCACATTACTTCTATTTATACAGGGATAGTACTTTTAGGAAAACGTAGTTTTCGTAAAAGTATGCCAATAATATGTATGTTGTTTTCAGTCACAGAATAAACAACAACAACATAGCATTAAACAAAACTGTGCCGCTTGGAACTTCTGGATCATTTGATGTCAGTATAAGCAAACTTGCTTGGCGAGGGCTCCTTTGAATTCCTTATTTTGAATTACACTTGCACGCAGGGTGACCATTTCCATAACACCAAAAAGGAGGACATGTGGCATACCAATAAATTACTACAGTGTACGAAGGACTCTGGTATACTCTCATTTATAGTATAATTTTGAGTGGTTTAAAGATGTTTGTGTAGCTGAATAGGAAAAAATATTAATGAAAAGTGAAAAAATGTTGGTTCACAGTATTTGTATTTATTCAATACATTGTGGTGTTCAAAAAGTGACTTTTTCTTTCTAAGTGCAGAGTGCCACAAAGAATATGTGTGAACTTAAAGTGGAAAAACAATGAACAGGTAACATACATAATAAAAAATGCTTTAAAAAATATCCTGTTTTGTAAACAACAAGAGATTGTAAAAAGAAATACATTCAGCTGCACAAAAAGTATAGTGCTTCAGTCTTTTGGGGACTTGTCTGCAGTGTCTGTGTGTGCGTGTGCAGCAGACCTGTCTTTAAGTAAACTCCACCTGCAACACGTTTATTACTTTTTTTTATCCGTACCCGCATGCCGTTCAATTGCAGCTTTACACTGACTGCTTACATCTACATTTCATCGACAGAGTGCAGAAGCCATGCAATGAGTCTTGACTACTTTTCGTTATAAATTCATGCTCTTTTGTCCATTCAGAATTAAACGAAGTTTTGCGTTTTGGAATGATGCTAACTTTCTGTCAATGTCGTATGACGTAGCAGCATCTGGCTTAAAACTGTACAAGAATCCCAGTAGAGGCGCTAGACAGCTTTTGATTTAGACACAATCCCAAGATTCAAATCGAGTCCGAATCTAGTCGAAACTAGTCAAGTCATGAATCAATAATACTCAGCGCAAATTTACAGACTTTAGACAAGCTTTTTTTAGATTTATAAAGGAATTAAGAGTATTAAACTACTTGATCTAAATGCCATCCAACATTAGACAAAAATATTTAGAGCTGGGTACAGACTCAGTGTCTACATACAGCTTTGACTTGGAAAAAAAATAGATGTTGCTCAGAGAGTAAATGGAATTTACTCTCTGAACTGTGAGGAATTTAAAACAATGTTAAGAGAGAAATGTTCTAGTGGTTTCATTTCAATTTTACCATTATTCAAATTCAATGTCAGAGACTGATGAAAATTAAAAGAGAAAGAAAGAAACACTACTTAAATGTGTTTTGTGGAAAAATGTAAAACCCAATTTTTAAAGTATAAGTGTGCAATAATTCAGTCAGACACTAAATAGATTTTACAAATTTATGAAAGGAATGCATAATTGGGCAGGCAACAAACTGGAGCGCACACTGGACCCACTGAAAGAAAGGGAGAGAGGTTAGTGGCCGATCTGCACAAAATGGAGAACAGTGAATATTGCAAGAAAGCCACTAACCTTCTCGGGATCTGGTAAGTGAGACTGATCCGGCAGAGGGATTCCTTAGGCTCACAGAGAAACAGAAAACTTGGCTGAGGTTTCCAATGGGGCAGAGACAAGGGACGAATCCGGAATCCAGGCGAGAGAATCGGTAACGGACAGCACGCTCCAGCAGCGTTTTCCAGACGGGTCAGAGACAGGAGGCAAATCAGAGGTCCACGCTTAGAGTTGTTAACAGGGGCAAAATAATCCAGACTAGGGCAGAGGCAGGCAGGCTTGGTCGAGAAACAGTTCAGGAAGTCACACTCCAGATACAGAAGCCAACTGGAGAGTCCGACAGGGGCAAAGCAACAGGTGAAAAGCCACATGACAAACTGGTCAGAACTGGGATTGGACAAAGGGTTTGACCCAGGACACATGGAATGTGGGGTGGATCTTCATGGATCGGGGTAGACTCAAACGGACTTCTACCGGGTTCACTACTTTCAAAATAGGGAATGGACCCACAAAGCGAGGAGCGAGCTTATGACTTTCTATTCGCAGTTGCAGATCCTTCGAAAACAGCCAAACCATCTGTGCCACTTGGTACTTGGGAGCCGAACAGTGTCGATGGTTGGCAGACCTAGCATACTTGTGGTTCATCTCCAATAGCATCTTCCTGGCTCTTCTCCAGGCATGCTGGCATCTCAAGGCCGCTTGGTGGACCAAAGGAACTTTACCTGACCTCTCCTGGATGGCAAACACCAGTGGCTGGTTACCGTAGATGACATAAAACGGAGAGAGTCCAGTGGTGTTGGAAGGGACCAAGTGAATAGCCTGCTCCACCCAAAACAGGTTGTGTGACTACTTAGATGGATCTTGGTTACATAGAATGCAAAGCTTGGTCTCGACCTCCTGGTTAACCCTCTCAGTTTATCCATCAGTTTGAGGATGGAACAACAGACTGACAGATACGCTAAAGATTCGTCTCTCCAGAAACGAGAGACGAATTGGGGACCTCTGTCTGACACGATGACAACTTGGGAAAGAAAGTCAGAACCTTAGGAACCAACTGGTCAGGTACAAATTGGCAATTCTCAGGAACATGAACCTTCTGGTGGCTTTCTCTGATCTCTTTCTCCAACTCCATCATAGTAACCCGAAAGAAGGGTCTTTTCCAGGAGCACATACTCTTCAGCACCATTGGATTGAGAATGTAATGCAGACTCCTCAGCCCGTGAAAGTGCATCTGGCTTAATGTTCTTGGCCCTGGGTCTGAAACATAGTAAGATATTTAATCTACTAAAGAACAGAGCCCACCTGGGTTGTCGTTGATTCTAAACCTGGGCTCCTTAGCCTCCTCCAGCCAATTGCAACCACTCCAGTATTAGAGGCACCCACATCCACAATGAATTGTCTGGTAGGGTCAGGGAACCAGAGGACTGGTGCAGAAGTGAATAAAACCTTTAGTTTATTAAATGCTCTCTCTGCTTGTTTGGACCAAGGTAATCTGGTTTTAGAGGAGATGAGTGCATGGGGGGGGGGGCTGCGACCTGACTGAAATTTCTGATGAAACGGCAGTAAAATTTGGCAAATCCTAGAAATCTCTGTAACTGTTTACAGAAGGAGTCGGACAATCACGTACATTGGAAACTTTAGCAGGATCCATGGTGATCTGATTAGGAGAGATGAAGTTGAAGCTCTAACTGAAAGAGCTGGAGGTTGCATGGAATTCGCACTTCTCTCCATTGACAAATAAATCCTTTTATAGAAGGCGGAGAAGTACGGACCTGACGTGATTTTTGTGGGACTACAAATCCGAGGAAAAGATTAAAATGTCATCCAAAAAGACAAATACATAATGTCCCGCCATGTCTCTAAGAACATCATTCACTAACGCAGACAGGGAGTGTCGACACTGTCACTGCAGAGACACTAACAGCACAGAAGCTGAATATTACAGAAGTGGGTATTTAATATCCATTTTAACAGAGTAGAAAAACCCAGGTAATATAAAATAAACAAAGCAAACTGAAGATAATGATAAAAAATAAAAATATTCATTATAATGAAGAAAATTGCATTTATGGCTAGTAATAAATCAGGACACCCACAAATGTATTAATTAATGTTAAAACAGCTAAGATTACACACATCAGGCAAATATGCACTCTGGGTTTTCCCAGTTTAAACCTCAAACAATTAGTTCGGTGCTTCTGACAGTTGAAATAAGTGTGAACACAATGGTGATAGCCAAAGAGCTATTGCAGCTTATGGTGATGGTAAGGGGTCTCTATGTACATAACTTAAAATAACCAATTCCCATGTGAAGTCTGCAACTGGAGGACATTTAAAACAATTGCCAAAGTGTACAGGGCTGGAAGTCCAAGCCATATCACCCGTGTGCAAGAAGGAAACTTTGGTCTTGAAGAAAAACATGGTTAGACTAAAGATGGTAAGAGAGGAAGTACGCAATGGCCAGGAATTCTGAAATATTGTTTCTTGGATGAGTGCATCCACAACTCAATTATTTGGCCTCCAGAACAGAGATGTTTGGCATAAACCAAATACAGTATCCCTGGGGCACAAAACGTACCTTCGCTGTGGAGCAATATAGCTGGAAGTGTCATGGCTTGGGATGCTTTGCTGCAGGAAGATCTGGCCCTCTTCTCATCTTAGATTCCACCATGAATTCTACCGTGTATTGGGGATGATTGAGGAAAATGTGACAATGTCTTTCTAAAACAAAAGCTGAAGCAGTACTGGATCCCTCAGTGTGACAAAACATACCGGTAAATCCACAAAGGAATGCCTGCGAATGAAGGAATGGAATGTCCGGGGACTAGTCAAAGCCCAGATCTTGATCTTATTGAAAAGCTGTGGGGTGACCTGCTGTAAAAACAAGAAACCCCTAAAACATCTTCCCAGGAGTCCTAGCTTCAGAGCGATTCAGATAGCTGCTGAGAGCATCTCTGAGGAAGGAAATGACAGAATTTTTTATCTTATTGAGGAGGTGTGGTTAACCCCGTTGCTAGGTGTGACGCTGTCTTTTAAGAGCTGTAATAATAGACTACAGGAGGTCCACGAACACTGAACACGCTCCTCTCAGCATACACGGGGAGGTGGTGAAACGTGTGGACAGAATAAAGTTCCTGGGCATCCACATCTCCTCAGACCTCTCCTGGACTGTGAACACTTACCACCTGGTGAAGATGGCCCAACAACGGCTCTTCTTCCTTAGGAAACTGAAAAGGACTGGACTTTCCACTAAACTGCTTAAAAAAAACTTCTACAGAGCTTCCATAGGAAGAGTGTTATGTCTCAGCATAACTGTGTGGTATGGGAGCTGCACAATACAGGAGAGGAAAGATTTAGCATGGATGGTGAGGACAACGCAGGGGATTGTGGGATGTCGTCTGCAGGGTTTGGACTCAATCTATAAAGAACGAGTCCAAAGAAAGACCAGACACATCTACATTGACCCCTCTCCCATCAGGTAAACGCTTCAGAAGCATTAAATCCAAAAGGAATAAACTTAGGAACAGCTTCTTTCCAAGAGCTGTGAGGGCTATCGCCCCTGATGGGAGATTGCAGTCCAACATATATATATATATGTTAAAATCACTCCACGGCTAATGCCGCAGTTCCTCAGCAGAGGGGGATACACCCCTGCAGAGAGGTTGTCTATCCAATATTCATCATATGTTACAACCATAAGTTTACAATCCATCTAACGTTAAATATGTTAAAGTCCATCATACGTTACAATCATTGTACTGTTATTGCCTATTTGCACACTCTTCTCTCAGGAAAATCAATTGTACATTTCTGTAAATGTAGCCTCAAAATCATTGCACAAAAGCACCTTATTACCTCATCGCTTGTGATACATGAAGGGCGGAATAAACTAATCTATGTAACATGGCTCATATCACTTACGAAGGGACTGATATCAAAGCCCTCAGACTCTGACACAAACTTTTTTTTATCTTTTATCTTTAATGCTCTAATGTGAAAAAAAGCTGTACACATGTTTATAGTCTGTTTTTTGCTGTGTGTACTCCAAGCCAGAGTATGTCCTGAAAGGAATTTCACCACAGTAACACGCAGTTTACAGGTTACAGTAAACAATCTTGAATCTAAGAGCTACTTTCAGTCTTAGGAATCTTTGTTTACAATGGCCAAGAGTGTCCTAACTTTTTTTTCAGCAAGGAACTACATTTTTGTTAATATATTTTGTTCAGCTAAACTAGGAAAAGGTGTGTTGTTTACGTGCAACTAAATCATTTCCCTTCCAGACAGCTAAACAGTGAGATTGGACATGATTATGTGAATTTACTTTAAGGAATTGTCCTAATTTGGGGACATATAATTTAGTTCTACATACATTTTAATCCTTTGCTGCGATTGCTGATGAATAATGAATTGTGCTTGTGTATCTTGTTGCAGAGAACTGGGCATTCCACACGGACATTTGGCAGATTCACCCATGGTGTGTTGTCAGTATGAGCTTATCCTGCTGTACCATGTAGAGTTTCCTGTTTTTTTTTGTTTTGTTTTGTTTTTGGGGGGGTTCTGTTGGAAAATTGCTGTAGTCTTTTGTTCTCCTCGGTTTAGCTTTCATCAGCATGTTTTTTCCACTGATATTTACTGCAGCACGTTTTATTTGGCATAAAGAATTTGTTATTGCCTGAGTATATTTGTATGTTTTGCTGTTCAGCTGCACACAAGTGGGTTTTGTTATTGTACATCCACCCCCACAAAGTGGTATTTTTGTACTGCACTGCTGCCTCTTAGCAAAAAAGACTATCCTCAAGTGGACAACATCTATCTCTTCTGATATTTGGCAATATTTGTGAAACTTATGACCAAATCTAAAGCAGAAACTTAATGCGAAAAAACAAAACAAAAAAACTCCATGTCCCATTGTGATACAATTCAAACTTCCTGGTCTCCTCATATTTACATCGCTGGGGTAGTTTCCCACTGCTTCAGTTCATTATTTACAGACGGGTGGATCTACATACCTAGAGGTACCAAAAAGACACTTTCTCTAATTGTGATTGCTCATATCACACTAGCTTGTTCTTATCTTTACTTCGTAAAATGATCTAACCAGGTTCTTGGCTTGATGTAAGGCGCAATGAGGTGCAACCTATTTTGTGGTTGTCATCCTCCTCCTCTCTCACAGGCTCTCTAACCAGTAAACATATCTGTCAGCCACCAAGCAGTGTGGCTGGTGATTTTTAGACTCTAATGGGTACGAAGAGGATTGGTCGTGTGGGTGAGAGAGATGCTGGTTTCCATAGTAACGGTGCTCTCCCGTCTGCCCTCTCTTGCTGCCACTATGGAAGCGAAGTTTTCCGCTCCTGCCGAAAGCAAAGCTATGGTAAACCTTCCTGTCTTGATTTGTCTGCTGCCACCTTCCCTTACTCTGCTCCTCCACATCCATCCATCCATCCATCCATCCATCCATCCATCCATCCATCCATCCATCCATCCATCCGTCCGTCCATCCATCCATCCATCCATCCATCCATCCATCCATCCATCCACCCATCCATTCATCCATCCGCTGTCTCCTGACTCTTCTTCAACTTTTAAAGAATGTGGTTTCCACCCTTTATTTTCACCCTGTCTGTGGTGTGTGTTTTCCTAGGACCTTCTCTTCTTTTGCATCATCTGAATTCAGGTGTTTTTATTACTTTACTTCAGCAATGCAATGGGCCGGTTGGAGCAAAAACAATATAGTTTTACAATTTTATGGCACTTAAAATTCCTAAAGTCTCTCCATAACCTTGTTTAATTTTTGGAAAACCAAGAGACTGCTGTAACCATCATATCTGTTGCTACAGTATTAGCACCATTAGTTAGTAGCTAAAGTAATAGTTGTTTCTCTGTTACCACTCTGGAATTAAGCCTGAAGTCAGCTGTTTATTGCACTCACTTGCATTCTATCTCCCATAACTTGTAGTCAACATTTGTTTTACCAGTTTCCCAGTATTATAGTATCTGATGTTTACATCATGAAACTGGACAGCTGTATTATCACTGCTACATTTTTTAAAGGTTATGGGACCACTGCTCTTGTATGCAGGTGACTTCCTTCATGATTTTTCGTACTACAAACAGTTCCCCAAAATTGTGACTCTTTTTGACAAGTGTTAAAGTTTAGGAAAATGAGTGCCTTTGGCCATGTACACAGCTGACTGACAACTGGCAGTAACAGATGGGGGAGGTGTAGAGCCACTCTAGGCCATATATGTTGTAGAACATCCAAATATATATCATATGTCATTAAAAGGAGCAAGAGTTATATGAGGGAAAATCGCAGTGGTTGACAAAAAAAACTTGGTATACCATAAAAATATAAACCGGCCCATGAACCGCCAGATCTACGCTGCCATCATGTTTGTATCCGTTCTGTTTATGTGTTTAATCACAAGTTTGGCTTTATGGCTTTTACGCTGTCATTACTATAAAGAAGTTTAAAGATCTGAGCTTTTCTTCCCACCTTTTTTTGTTCAAACTCAATGTATTTTCTTTACATTTAATAAAAAGTTCAACTATATTTCACATTTACATGTAGCTTTGTTTAAATAATAAAACAAAATGATAGGGAAAACAAGTGTATGTTTGAATTTATTACTCATCATTTCTAAGGAGAAAGACCAATATTGGTGTGTCACCACTTCATATTTATATCTATGGCTCCATGATGGACTTTGGTTTAAATCCATTTCTTTCACTCTCATGACTTTTTTGATGGGTCCTTAAAGAAAATGGGGTTTACCTTTCTGTCTTAGTTTGGTTGTTTCATCTTTCCTGAATAGTTAGTTATTTACTGTTTCCCGTCACGTTGTTTCAGACTCTGAGACGACAGAAGATGAGACTACCGAACCTCAGATGGAAACCAAAGAAGGGCCCGGGAGGCACCAAGACAAAGCTGGACGGAAAGGACCATCAGGTATTTAGCTGTTTCAGCTCATCCTGACATTTTTGTTCGGCTGGCATACATACAGATTTATGGCTTCAAACAGCCAATGCTTGCAAATGTTTTCCCAGAGTGCAAGCCTTTGCAAATGTAACATCTCTGGAAACATTTTTTATTGTCACATTGCTGAGGATTTATTGCACCATCGGAGTAGTGGCCAAAAACACACTTGCACCAAATTATGCTTGAGCGTGGATTGATAAATTTAACGGAGGTTGTCATTGATGTCCGTTGGATGAAATCCGATATGTTCTGATCCTTTGTGGTGTGATGTGACGGTGTGACACACTGCCCTAGCTTCCAACAGGGAGCAGGTACTCTGTACGTATGTGTTAGGAAAACAGGGTAATAACGCAAGAAAACACCAAGAAAACATCAATCTGAAACTAACGTAGAACTGCTCCTCTTATTTATCTATTTAACGAAGTCTCAATCTCAAAGAAATGTCCGTATTGCCAAGATGAAAAAAATAAATTTGTGGAAGTGCAACAAACATCCACAATCCATTTCTAACCAGGAAATTGGATGTCTGAATAGATTGGAAGTATTGACAGACTGAATATAATTCTCCTCTCTCCCTGTTTGCTCCTTCTTTCATCTTATTTCTCGGGAGGCTAGTAACAAGAAAATTAAATGTGATCACATTTAATAGAGAAAATTTAGTCTTTTTTTCTTATATATTTAGTTTTTTGCAAAATAATCTTTTACACAGAGACAAGATGGGGTTCAATTCTAAATGATTCATTAGAGCAAGAGAAATAATTCAGACTTTAAACAAGATTTCCTTCCATCCATCCATCCATCCATATATCCATCCATCCATCTATCCATCTGTTCATCTACCATTTATCAACTCTGGAAAAGGATAACATTTTCAGTTTAAAAATGTATGTAAGAGCTACATGAATGATTCAACCTCCTAAACAGTTTTTGGACAGCAGGATTTTGAAACTCAAGCCTTTCAGGTATTTTGCCTTTGAGGCTTCTGAGAAAGTGAGACGCTGATGTCTTTTGCTTTCTGATGGTCCTGCTGAGTCAGATCACTCAATCGGTCAAGCACTCAGACGTTTTATATCCTTGACCCCCACTGCTGTTTCATGAGCTCCTTAGTTAACCCGAGCTGCTGACAACTCTTTATTTTTGCTGCTGTTGTCTTTCTGTCTCCGTTGCTCATCACTAAAATGTCAATCATCTCTTGATTTGCGAGGAGGGAGGCCTGCTTTACGTGGCTCTCTGCCCAAATGTTTCCCGTCCAGTTTCAGTTGTATTTCCTGGTTTTTAAAGGCAGTTAAATGGTTGTTTATCTCTGCAGGCTTTTTTCTTACTTAATGATGATCCATGCAAGCCTTCAAAAGAAAAATTATCCAAGTAGACCAAGCAAGTCATTTTAAGACGCCACCAGTTGTTCTTTTTGTGATCCACATTGGAGTCCTTTAGAGTGGTGAACCACCTCTTTAAACAATCTCATTTTGCTTTATTATAGATTTCATTAGATCTACCATGACACTTGTCTTCCTGACATTTCCTGTGTTTTAAAACTAGAATCAGCATAAAATGTATGTCAGACTTTGAATCTGTACTTATGAATGGATTGATCAAATTATGTTTGTATTTTGGATCTGTTTGTTTTGTAAAGTGGTTTGAGGGGACACTTGTTGTAAATTGGCGCAGTGTAAGTTAACTGAATAGAATAGAATTGCTTCTCGCTGGTGTCCAAGGATATCTTATTCTCACTAACTTTGCCATGATGCACCACTGTGACCTAACACGGTTTATTGTGTGAACCAGAATGAAGAATAAACGTTAATCAGTAGCCACATGCTGTTTTAGCAAAAAGAAATGGCCTAGACTTACATTTTCATCTCTTGCCCTCTGACCCTGCAGGTGAGGAAGGAAGGATAATGGACTATAACCCAGATGCTGCAGATCGCAGGGCCACCCTCCCCGGCACATATGACCCTGTGGTGGAGCGAGAGCTCCGGGCTCTGGGCTCCCGTCCTCCAGGGCCATATCTGGACCCCACAAACCCAGCAAGGCAAGCCTTCAGCGGGGGCCCCTCTGAGGGGGCAGCTCCCATCCGTCACCTCGGTGTGGAACCTCTAATCCGAGCATCTCATGCTAACCTGGCCCGACCCGTGCAGGGGTCAGAGGAAAGTGTATCGGTCGGCAGCGACTACTATGGGAGCATGTTCAGCCTCTACAGAGGAAGAACATTTTCCATGCCCTTATAGCACATGGCTTGGTATTTCCAGGATTCCACTAAAAGACTGGCCACCAATCCCAGATTGACACTTTGCACAATGTTATATCCCCCATAGACCCATTTGTTCCTTTCATTTCATTTCCCTCCCATTGTTTTTTACTGATCACACTTTCCTTTGACTCGTCCGATTGTTTTGTTGTTTGATTTCAGTTCACCTCAGTCAAAGCTCATATCACTGTTCATATTGTAAATTTTTATTAAAGCCATTAGGGAGGAAATTTTGTGCAACATTTGTGATATTTAACTAATTTCTAACTGATTAGGGCTTTTTAAAGACCCAGCGCATGTTTTCTAGAGCAGCCCCTCACTTTTGGATTATCTTTCTTGGTTTGCAGTGGCACGCATGGGTTGCTGGTATTAGCATGAATGTCATCACGAGTTGACGATCTTGTAACTCACAGGCTTGTTCTTGGCATGACTTTTGAGCTACTTTTTCTTGCTTTTTGAATATGTTTGTTTTAAAACTGTGATTTTTTTTCTGAATTAATGTATTTAGATTATGCACTTAGGAAGTCATAAATGTCTGGTTTGTCATTTACTTGTTTTTAAGTCTCATATCACTATGTTTTGGCCATGACACAAGACACAGAACACAGACAAAACATATGGAACTTAAAGTAATCAAACCGGACTTTATCTGCATCTCCTCTTGCCAACAAATCCTCAAAACTTTGCTTGATCTCTAACTCCACAACTCCACCCCCCCCCAAATCCTCACTCCTGTAGGAACAAAACTGCTGAGGAATCCCGGGGGCTCTCTTCTCATGCACCCCCATCCTCTACCCAACCAACATTAAGCAAAAACCTTGACAAAGACAAAACTGAAGTTCTTGAAGCATCTAAGACTTCTGGTGCTGGCAATGTCACCATGACTCCAAAACTGGCTCGTGCTGGACCCAAGATTTTTGACAAGGTGCTGGCCTTTGAGGAGCGAAGGAGAAGTGTGGATCTGCCAGGAGGGGCGGCGTCTGTGGACTCAGATGACAGTGGAAAGAAGACAGGAGGCCCCAGCAAGGAGGGAAAAATCCTGCAGGGAGTAGCCCAAAAGAGAACAGCATTCCAGCAGCGGGCCTCCTCGCTGGAGGACAAGACAACCTATTCCCAGAGGGTTCAGAGTTACCAGAACAAGTTTGCAGAAGAGCTCCAGAGGATCAAGAAACTTGTGGGAAAATCGAGCCTGAAGAAGGCATACTCCACTGAGCAGCTGTCACAGAAGGAAAGGATACACACAGGAAAAATAGAGCCCATTCCTCAGCATGTGGTTCGAAAGTTGGAGGCCAATGAGCAGAAAGGAAAAGCTGGAGGGAAGGAACGAGACAGTACATCCCAGCATCCTCCACAGGTCCCAGGCGGACATTTAGGATCTCAAAGTAAGGATCCTTGTGGGGATAACGTTGCACAGACGGCTAATGGCTCATCCCGAGAAAGTTTTGGTAAAAGCTTGGTTACCATGGAAATGACACCAGTTCACCAGTTGCCAGGACAACCCTTGGCAACCAGGAAAAGTCTAATCAGGTTAGAGAGAATTTTATTTATTGATAACTGTGTTTTTGTATTTATTATACAGTCCCTTGCATAAGTGCTGAATCCTCATCAACTTTTTCACATTGTGCCACGTCAGCCACAAATTTTCTTTTATAATATTGGGATTTACCATGTTGGACAAACACAAAGAAATGTGTAACTGTAAAGTGGAAGGAAAATGACATATGATTCAGAATCTTCCCACAGATTTTGAATTAGGTTCAGGTCCAGGCTTTGATTGGGCCATTCCAACACATACATGTGCTTTGATCTAAATCATTCTGCATTCCATGTTTTGTGTTTGTAACATGTAACTTTTGCAAGGCACTGCACCAATGTGAGCTGTTTATTTTTGATAGATTGTTTTTCTTTACAAAACGACTCAAGCTTTAGTTATACTTATTGTTTTTCACATTAGTAAGCCTTACGCAATGGTTTCT
Organism: Fundulus diaphanus; assembly: GCA_037039145.1. Lineage (NCBI taxonomy): Eukaryota > Metazoa > Chordata > Actinopteri > Cyprinodontiformes > Fundulidae > Fundulus > Fundulus diaphanus. Next base: position 6,989,202 of record CM073139.1, read on the forward strand.
ATTTACGTCGACCCAGTAAAACTCTGCAAAGCTTACCAGCAGCTGACAAACATACACTTCTTCCCACTTCCTTCAAAACTTCATCCTCCTCCAGAGATACGGGAATAGATTCAAGCACAGACGCCACGATGGAGAACAAATCACATCATGGATCCCCTAGCCCAACTGGGAAGAGGTCATCCCCAGTAACAGCGAGAGAGCCATCATCCCAACATCCACCCAGACCCAACCGTCCGACACCGACACTCCCTCCTGCTGTCAGCCCCTTACTGAAAAACAGGAGGGCCGAGGTGGGATGGGTCTCTTCGGCCTTGAAAGTAAGCCTCCCCACAATCCTGGTGGAGGATGAGTCCATGGAGGACAAAGGTCCAAAAGGCCAAAGCAAAGAGAACCATCAAACCAGACAAAGGGAGGTTCGAGTACGCAAAAGCAAGACAGGACATTCAAGATCTCCAAGGGAAGGTAGGACTTTACCAGTTAGTTTAGTCATTTGTAATAATTTCCTTGCAGCCTGCAGTTGGAGCCCTGCTGTTTTTAAGCAAATGGAGGATGGGCCTCATCCTCCTAGGCCATTCCAAGTCAGATGCAAATTAATGACCCACTGTCACTTTGCTGGGTTGTTAGAGACTGTTGCTATGTGTGAGCTGAGTACTTTGTCACCTGAATCATGATGAGACTGCTGATGTAATCTCTTTGGAATGAGTTTTAACACTGGTATTAAACACTGTTTTTTCAGCAGCGCTCCAACGACAAGTTGCTCCTGGATAGGTGTTGAAGAGTTTTCAGAAAAAATACTGAGCGAAAGTCCGGTTGCCTCTGATTTAAGCCTGTTTGCTGTTTCCGTGACCCAGATAACTGAGAATTTGCACAAGTACGACTTTAAGAGGTGGATGGTGAAATGAAACCTTCAGGTTTCTCCTGCTGATGTCATCCCTGCATGTCTCTTTAAAGAAGTTTTACCTTCAATTGGAACCTCAGTAGCTGCAGTTATGAGTAGTATTACTTCCAGTATGGTCCCTGTTGGTTTCAAACAAGCAGTTGTAAATCGTTAGATAAAAAAATGCTGCCTTGACACCTCAGTGTGCTAAAACTTTAGACCAATCTCCAAACTTCTATTCCTTTCAAAAACATTGGAGAAAATAGCTTTTACCTAATTGAATGGTAAGTTTTGGTGCACTTATGGCCCGGTGAAAGTTTTCGAGTCTGGTTTTATACATTTACAATCCACTGAAACAACGCTGTTAAGGGTTTTCAATGACACTGTTTTAGCAACCCACTCTGGAAGCTATGTGATTCTTGTGCTTTTAGATCTTAACATCACATTTGATATTATGGAGAAAACTATTCTCATCTGTCGTTTGGAACACTGGGTTGGGATTAAAGCTGCAGCATTGAATTGGCTTTGTTCCTATTTGGATGATGGGAGGTTTAGCGTTAATACTGTCCACCTCAGCCCTCCTTTCTAGTGGGGGTCCTAAGGGCTCACCTCTTGGTCCTTTTGTCTTCATACCTGCTCCATTCAGGATCTATTTTTAGAAAACATGGGATCTCCTTCCACCGCTATAGATACGACTGGCTGATTTACCTGTCTCTTAGACCTAATAATCCTTGCGCCATCCAACCCCTATTACATCGACTATTACCCTTGAAGACATCAAGGCTTGGATGAGTAAATTAGTTTTGAGCTTCAACAAATGCAAAACAGGTTGTTTTTTTGTTTATTTATTCAGGCCTAATATCACCTTATGCAATAAGGGAATTATGGATTTGGACTTTAAGTTACAGATCAGCACTGCTTTCCAAAAACAATTTCTTCCAGTTATAGCAAATAGCTAAACTTAAGCTATTGCATCTTCAGCTTGGGCAAAATGCTGCTGCCCATCTTTTAACTGGTACACACAAACATGACGTTTCACCTGTCTGGTCCTCCCTTTACTGGTGCCCTGTGCATCACAGAATTACATTTAAAATCCCAACGTTGGCACAGAAAAGCTTAAATGGTCTTGCTACCCTTTACCACTCTTGTTCACTCCAACCTGATCTTACTTTGTGGGCTCTTAGATCAGCTGACCAGTTTCTTTTAGTTGTCCCAAAAACTCAGCAGAAACTCAGAGGAGATTGAGCTTTTTCTGTTGTGGTTCCCGAACCTTGGAACACCTCACCTTTAAAGGAGCTATAAGTAAAATATTTACTATAAAATCAACCTAAATCACTCTCATTTGTCACCTGGGATGGAGGTAACATTCCTTATAAACAATCGGTCCTCTCCATCAACTATGTCTAAGGCTCAATCCGAGTGCGTCAGTGGTCGCCATGGTAGATGCTGTCTTAATAGAGCAATCAGTAAGGAAGGAGGTAGGAAAAGTAGTCTGTATGCTCCCTCCCGCAGCTAGTTTTACCTAGGAACACAGCGATGTCCCTTACTGCCGCTAAGAACCCTTTAAGTATCCCACAATTCTTTGCGTGACATGATGTATCAGCACAGCCCCCTCATGGAAATTAACGAAAATGTCCAGAGAGAAGAGATCGAGCACTTTGTAGTTCATTTTCGGAAGGCTGTAGGCCCAAATTTGACTTGCATCATCCATGTGGGTTTCCGTTACACGATGATGTCGGAGTTCAAAGCTGTCATTTCCTCCCTGTGATAGTGTTCTTACTGTTGACCCCATGGAAGTTCAAGGAACTGGAGCTAGGAGCAGGAGCTAGAAGCTATTATTAAGGGTATTCGGATGGAGCCTTAGTCATGTTTTTCTGTTTTCAAACCTAGAAGTCATGTCCGGAACTAGTTCGGTTCAGACTGTAGCCCGTGTTTATGTCCTGGTTCCTGAGCCAATCGTATGAGGTTTCCCAGGGTTCCCAAAACATAATGCAGCATTTGGTATTTTATCTTGGCAAAAAAGCAGCAGCCTGCAAACATGGAAGCCAGTAGGAGAAGCAGACCAGGAATAGAAAAAAATACGTGATAAATGTGATTGTCAAGCTGTTGTACCGATATGAGTCACAGGGTGTCAGTATTACTTATAGCTCCTTTAAATATTCTACTAATTGCTTCCTGTTTTTAAGTCTCACATATCCTTTTTCTGTAGTGTTGGACCAGTGTGAATAGACATGTTTTTAATTATTTTTTATGTCTTAGTTTTATTTCTTATCGTTTCTCTGTTATTTTTGTACAGCACTTTGGGTAAACTTGCTCATTTTAAATTTGCTTTATGAATACATTTGATTTGGTTTAAATTTAGTGTTTTTCAAATCCACCACAAAAGTAATGAAAATGACAAACAAAATCAGAAATGTATTCCCTCTGAAGTATTTCCACACAGAACCAACATCCTTGGTTTTCTGCTTTACAGCCATTCATCAGCTGTATTAAAACTAGCTTTCTGACACATTTAAACCTTGAATGTTTTTAGCCATACTGTAAATGCCAACCTTGTTGCTACTGGTGGCATTTAGCAGTAGTGCCAACATGTTGAAACAGCGGTGATGTTGACGGGGTTTTTAAAGTGCACCAGTACGTCCTGCAGTAAGACGAGAAGTCCAAGCACTTCCGTGCTTGCAGCTGGAGTGAAGTTACCGTTCAACTATGTAAAGTATCCTGTGTTACTGTAGGTCTCAGGCCTGAAGGTGTCATGACAGTTATAATTATAGAACAGGGTAAAATAACACATAGACTGTAAAGATTTTGTCTTTTGGTCCATTACGTTACATGAATCAAGCAATAGACAAGTATATTCAAAACTTATTTTTTATGAAAGCAAAGAAACAAATCAGAACACTTAAAGAAAGTTTATTGAAAAGGGAAGTACATCCATTCCCTGGAATGGACGTGATCTAATCTGTGGAGTAGTCAAGGCATCTGGTTATACTGGATTTTATTCATGGGCCTCGCAGTCAAAGGGGGATGGATACAATTTTTTTTTATATGTGGGGGAAAAAACAAACTACACCAAAAAAAAAAACAAAGCATAAAATAAAATTAAATAAAAACTGCAACAACACAGACTTTTTCCAGCACATTAACTGAGTTTTCGGCCGTACCGGGTAACTCTCCATGAACCGCCTCTTCCTCTTCCAGGGGGTTCAGCCGAAGATTCCTACCTGTCTGCTGATGAAGAACCAGGCGAGGGCCCGAAGTTTGTTAAACCTCTCAATGACACTACAGCACCAAGTGGCTCTGAGATCAAGCTGGATTGCCTCATCACTGGCAGCCCAGCACCCACAGGTACACCGGCAACTCTCTGCTGAGCTCGGGACATTCCTGTTTGCTGTTTGGATTGTAGTTTGAGAAATTTCAGAGCAAAAGTTGAAAGTTGAACCCTGATTTTAATGGCAGCAAAGAGTTCCTCAGGGTTGATCCATCCATCCATCCATCCATCCATCTCAGAGCTAGGAATTACGGAATAGAATCTGGAAAAGGAAGGACATTTACTAACAGCAACATGTGGTACTGCTGCCAAATGTGATTTCTTTCTACAGAAAAAACAGCAAGGTTATGAATATTCATAAAAAATGTGTATAAGCACATCTCTACATATTCTGTCACATTTTTCTTCCATCACCTTTTCTTTCTCAGTGACATGGAGGAAGAACAATGTAGAGCTGTGCAGCGACGCTTTTTATACGGTGAAACGAGAGGGCGAGATACACACTCTGCTGATAAAGAAGCTAAGGCCCCATAACGCCGGATTGTACTGCGTCACAGCAGCCAACACGATGGGCACCTCGTCCTGCAGTGCCACCCTCCACCTCCAGCCCGGTGAGAACAGTCACACAGATTATTGCATGAAGGCAATGACAGTCAGAAAGTGAGGATTGACCACTAGCCCTCCTCCACCAATGCGTTAATATTGAAAGCACTTTGGTTTTCAATACGGTATCCATCCATTTGTCCACCTGGTCCATCTGGTCCCTTTGTTAGTGCCGTGTGCATCAGATAATTAATCCCAAAGTTGGCTTATAAATGTCTATATGTTCATCTTTACCGCTATGTTTAACTCCAAGCTTATCTTTGTTCGCGGGCCTTTAGAACTGCATTCTAGGCAACCAACTTAGAAAGAAAACCAGTAATTCTGCACGCTGTTGATCTCCCCTCCTAGATTCATTTGAAAAAACAAACACCAAAGGTCTCCAGACACTTAATGGCAGTTTTTGGCATTCAGAGTCAGACGTAAACAAAACAATGTCTTTTCAAGAAATGATTTTTGTTACATGTGTGCAGTCAGTGGATGTGTATTTATGTTTTGCAGTGTGTGAGGAGCTAGCATGCTCTATGGAAGTGTTGATTTGGCTCATGAAAGTGCACAGTTTTGTCAACAAATGTAAGCGTGCTCTGCAGTGCTGTCTGAGCCAGCAGCTCCAGCCCTCAGCTGCCATATTAGGTCAGTGGAGCCTGACTTAGGGATATTTTTAGCCGGGTTCTTGTTTTCTCGGGTGATCGCTGAAAATGGGGTGGGGGTGTTTTGTACTTAACTTTAGATTAGGGCTGTATCTTTTTCCTGGGAGTGAGAGAACACATCACATTCAGGCATGTAACATTATCTGAATAATTGATCAGGTAATTGGAATCTAAACAACAATGAATAACTCAAGTTAAAGAATACAGATTAAAAAAAAAAAAAAAATATATATATATATATATATATATATATATATATATATATATATATATATATATATATATATATATATATATATATATATATATAATTTATTTATTTTCACAGTCTGTACAATGTAAAAATAAATGCCATTTCTGGTGAGGAATGTAGACTCCCCAACATTTAAAATAGCTAAAATCAAACACTGGCACATCTGATAACAATGACCCCACTCAACATTATGAAGGTTTGTCCTTTTTAAACATAAGACATTTAGTCTGATGCTTCTGATGGTTGAACTGAGACTGAACCCCAGATGAGACCCAAAGAGTCTAAGGCCTTTAGAAAGAAGATTGTGCCTACTGGTTTGTCTGGTACGGGATTTAAAGAGGTGGATAAAATAATTCCTCTTTATGGAAAATAGTCTAAAAGAGGAAGAAGTAATCCAAGCAAGGTTACCTTGAAAGGAGACTGCAAAAGGCTAAAAGAAGTCTCCTAGGACCCTAAAATGTAATCACAGGACCTACAGTGCAGCACCCCCTTGCTACTGTTGATATGGAAGTTCATACCTGAACAACAGGTAGATTTCAGTTTAATTGAAAGTGAGCAACTTTAGAAGTGAGGAGGACTTTTAGCGAGCCTAAGAGTGTCCTTCAGCAGTGAAGATGATGGAAACAGAGGTAGCTGGTTGGCTGAGCCACCACCTACACAGTGGAGGAATGAGGACATAAACTTCTATATCACTCTACAATTAGCACTACAATTGTAGATAAGATCAACTTTGTCATCCCCATAGCGGAATATTAATTTGTTTCAATTGCCCAACTGGTTAAAGGTTCAGCTCTAGTAACAGAATTTTACTGAGGATAGACAAATAATAGGAAAAATACCGAATAATCATGAATACAAACTGGATAAATGTACAAAGAATAAAATAGAGGATTTTTTTATGTTATTTACAGAAATGCTCTTAATAGTAAAAATCTTAGAAGAAATAGAAAAAGTCGCTGACATTTTGATGCTGTATGACAATAATTTAATTTTGCTAAGTTTCATCACTCTGTCTAATCACTTAGTTTCTCTCCTTTGATCACTAGGAGCACATTAGTGTGTTTTATTGTGCTATCAACCAGTCTCAGCTCTTGAAAGATAGCATCACACCTAGCAATGGGGTCAACTACGTCTCCTCACTAAGATAAAAATTTATGTCGTCTCCTTACTCAACGTCACTCTCAGCAGCATCTGAATCACTCTTAAAGGTATATAGCCACGTTATATGCATATAAAAAGATCAGAAACCATTTGATCATGATAAAATAAAGTTATATATACCAAGCCTCTATTCTGATAATGTTTTAATGGTCCTTTTTGTGGATAAAAATAGCCCCAGCACCGGGCGCGATGACCAGATATAAACAGACATGGCGCCATCTACCAGCAGTATCGCAGAACTATAATAATGTTGGTTTGCTTAATTAATAAACTAGCATTAAATAATGCCATACCCTCTGCAGTGCCTTGCAATAAAGCGGCAGCTCAGCGTGATCGAAGACCAGTGGCGGCTGGCCCATAGGGGGCGCTCGGGCGCTGCCCTCCCTAGATGTGGAGGGGAAAAGTCAAAATATATATAGATTTTAAAAGTATTATTAATGTCAGTTTTTACTTAATAGTACGTGGCTACATGTAATAAGAATTATTAAAACACCTCTACTAATTGACTCTATCAATTGACTCTCATTTAACAGTGCATTTCCACCAACAGAACTTATCCTTTCTCTTCTTCTACACTTTTGGGGCTGCCGCTCAAGGAGCCCCACAAGTGTAGCGAAATAACCAATCGTATACTGTTGCTAGGGAAGATTTATAAATATTTGGCCAATCAGCATCGCCAAAATGAATGGCTTTGGGCAGCGCCATAGAGATTTCTCTCTATGGCTCTGGCTTTGGGGCTCCTGGCCTCTTTGCCCCTGCTACACAGTGATAGGTGCACTTCACACGTGACGTCACGAGCAACATCCGTGCTACATCCGGGTCACGGTGGTCGGCAAAAACAGTACTGTTTTCGCTTACCAGCGTGACAAAACGGGTGAATTAGAGCGTACGTTTAGTTTATTTTTGGAATCTAAAAAATGCCTACGACTTGTTGTGCTCCCGGTTGCACACAGAGGCATTCCAAATCGTCGGATGTACGTTTCTTTCGTTTAGAAGAAAGAAAGAAAGAAGAAAGAGGAAAGAAATGGATATTTTCAATGAAAGGACGCAGGCAGACAATCCAATCGACTGTGGGAGCCATCATACCACGACAGAATTTGCAGTCTACACTTCATCTCCGGTAAATACAACTTAATTTTAGACTAGTCATTGTTCTACTTAAATAATTATATAAATAAAAAATTAGGATATATATTTAAGTCAAGACGTAAACGTTCGTTTCGTAATAATATACGCACATGTACAATGTATGCAAACCCTCTGGCATGAGTCTGTGAAAAGGATTAATAAGAAAAAAACACCAAAATAATCCTTTGTGAACAATGTTTTTTTATTAATTAAATGCTTATTGTGGAATCGTAGTAATTTTCCGACTTTTAATTTAAATGCTTGTACTGGGTTAGGCAGGGAAATCTATTGGCTGCCCCACCAAGATTTTTTTTCACCAGCCGCCACTGTCGAAGACCAATGATCTATAACACCTTTAAGAGCTCTTTACTCATGTCAGTCAACTCTGCAGTCATATCTGAGCCTTGTGATTTTCAGCTTTTCTTCAGCAGTGACAAAGAGGCTACAGTTGGTGAGAAGATAATTGGAGTTAAAAACAGGGAAATCCTGGAATGAATCCTGTTAGAGGCTGCAGAAGACTTGAGTCTGGGGAAGAGGTTCACTTTCCAGCAGAACATCAACCCCATTGTAACTAGAGCTACAATCCAATTTTTTTAGTCAAAGTCCAGACCTAAATCCAAGTGAAAATCTTGAATTGAGAGGGGCAAAAAATTAACATATCTCATATAGAAGTATTTGACATTTTCATCTTTTATGCCCTGACATCAGGTGTGTAGATAATATTGACATAACAGAGCTTGGAAGCGAAGGACAGAGCAGATGATGAATATGCAAAGGGATTTTTTTTTTCAGTTCAGGCTGTTCAGTAGTTGTATAAGAGTTGGCAGGTTTACATAAATACTTGTGGGATTTGTTCCCCGGTGCACGGACGCCTCTCAGAGATCTGAGTCTAGGTAGGTTGGTTTACTTTTTCCTTTGTAATATCAGCAATTCAACAGAATACTTGCCTCAGCATTCAGAACTGTTTAGCATGAGGATATTCCAGAGTCTAGAAGCACCTTCTTCTAATTATGTATATTATTTCATGGACGGGTTTGATTTTGCTTCTCCTCTAGGTTTAACCAGATCCAGTTTTAATATTTAATAAGTAATTACATTCTATCACTCTTCCATGGATCCATTGTCTCATTAAAAGGGGGATGTATATTATTTTGCTGCTGTTACAATCCCATCTGGCCCTGTTTCAATATACAACTAGTTAGAAAAACATCAGACAACTACTAAACTGAAAACTGAAATATGTAAGCATTTATGTCTCCAGGAAATCATTTTGACAGCAGCCAACCCCAAAAGTACTTAGGGAATGGGTCAGAGTTTTTCCCGATTTGGTTGCAACTCGTGGCACATTTAAAAGCAACCACTTAGAGGAGCGTTACTGATAGGTACCACAGCAAACAGAGAGGAGGTCACAGAAGTAAAGTGGAAGTTTATCAAGTATAGCTTTGTAGATAGAGATATACCAGTGCTGTTGTCTACAAATGTAAAGTGATGTTCAACCAACTAGACCAGGGGTCTGCAACCTGTGGCTCTGGAGTCGCAAGTGGCTCTTTGGACCTTCCACAGTGGCTCTTAATAACTTTGGCTAAAAAATATATTTTTATTATGGTATTTAAATGTAATAATGATAATAAATGCAGGTTTTAGCAGTTTTTTCTTGGAATAATTGCTTTTAATTTTCACAACAGAATGATGCTAAAAGTGCCAGTAATATTTAATTTTAAATCAATATTTTTTTCATTATGTTGGAAATTATGTTTTTTTACATCATTATCCACAAAGGTCAACATCCCATCCATCCTCTTTTTTAAACCTCAAAATAGACATAAAAGGGTGTTTCTTTAACGATGACAACATATTTCCTACAGTAGATCAAAAATTATAACTTGTCTTTTTTCAAAAAGGTCAGGCAACGTTTCCGGCTCTGAACGAGTTTAATTCAAGTGGACTGTAGGCAAAATGGCTCTTTAGACTGTAGAGGTTGCAGGCCCCTGAACTAGACCATAAAGAATGCAGTGATGGGTGAGGGACTTTCTATTTGCTATGAATCATAGTGATGCATGATAAACTGAATCAACATGACGCAAGATGGAAGATGCGGCATGCATGTGCAATACATCCACCTATATTCAATTACAGACAGAAAAGTAGTAAAGCAAGATTCAGATTTGTTTCTGAAATAAAAGCCAAGTTTGACTTTAAGTTTCTTGACCAAAGCAGTAATATGTATATTGAAGGGGAGCTTATCATCTATCCATATACTCAAGTACTTGTATGAAGACACTCTCTCGATTGATTTTCCATTTAGGACAAGAGACCACAATTGTCAAGTAGCTGTGCTGGAGCTTCTGAAAAGACCATAAACTTTGTTTTTTGTTTATTTAAAACCTGTTTTAGACTCAACAAGGTATTCTGCAATGCCTGAAAAGCAGTCTGAAGTTCCTGTAGTGCTGCTGAAATGGTAGAAGCCTGGCTGTAAATCACTGTATCATCAGCGTATAAATGTAATTTGGCTTTAACATTTCTATCCAAATCATTTATAAAAATTGAAAACAGAATGGGTCCTGAGATTGATCCTTGAGGGAAACCTTTGGTTATCTCAAGAAAATCTGATTTATAACCTTCAGTATAAACACGCTGAGCATGATCTACAAGATAATTTTGAAACCATGCAGCAGCCTTTTCACTTAAACCAATTGAACATAGTTTGGTCAATAACAAACCATGATAAACTGAATCAAACACCTTAGAGAGCACAGTGCAGCACAGTGTTGTTTCTTATCTAAGGCCCCAATAATATAATTTGTCACAATTGTAACAGCAGTGATACTGCTATGGCCACTACTGAAACCTGACTGAAAATTATTTAAAATGTCAGTTAAGTACTGTTTTACATTCACAGGTGATTCCAAGATCTTTGACAGAGAGTTTTGATATTGGGCATAAATTATTCAGTTCTGATGAGTCTCCACCTTTATGTAAAGGGAGGAAATAGGCTGCTTTCCAACTTTTGGGAATGTAGTTGGAAAGAAGAGTCAAACTAAAAATATGCACTATGGGCCCAGCAATAATATCAGTTGAAACTTTTAACGGGAAGGAATCCAGATTATCTGGACCTGTAGACTTTTTGTGATCAATGTCTCTAAGGGCTTTATGAACTTCTGACACTGAAATCATATCAAGTATTCCAAATTAAATGTTTTTGTGTAATTTTCAGATGCTGACATGGCAAGACGTGGGACAGAATTATTTACGGTTTGATCAAATATGAATCCAGCCTGAATAAAGTGTTTATTAAACTGATTGACTATAGCTACTTTGTCGTTTATTTCATCTGAACCATTCAGGGAGGTTTGAGGTCACGTGCACCTGGATCAAATTCAGCCTTATCGGCAATAAAAATAATCCCATTATGTAAGAGATTGTCTTGCTCTTCAGGAGTGTACTCATTTGAGTTTAAAAAGAACATCACAAGAAAAACCTAAAATCTTGAGATCTGCCATCTTGGATTTATGAATCTTATCGTACATCAGTGGTATGTAGATGTTCGTTAAAACTAGGGTTGGCGATTTTTCCAGAAGTTTCCCCATGTCCCTTTTTGAATAACTGTGCATGTGCGGCCAGCAAGCGGAAACTCAGAAGGAACGAGCACATGCACTGGCGTTACGTGAGCGCGTCAGAATGATTGGCATGTGGGACAACCAATAGACAAGGCGATTCCCCCGGAACTTGAGGGACAGAGGGGGCTACTTATATAATATCTGTGGGTGAGAGCAGGAACAAAACTCTGACAAATCCATGCCCTTCGGACCGAGCGACAAAGATTGGTTAGAGTTTTTACAAGCCTGCAGCTCCCACAGAGATTGATTTTTTTAACCTCCTTCTTGTGAATACATAATGTATTAACTGCTCTAGGATAAAACAGTAAATGTAACGTTCTTGTATTTTCCATGTGATTATGATATAATGTTGTTTATTGTGCTTATTTATCCCTGGGCCATTCCTTCCAGAGCCTAGCTACGTCCTGTCTTGGAATCCAGCTGCAACCGTGGAAGTAAGCAGTCCAGTCCACTCAGATGAGGAGTATCTGAGCCCTCAGGAGGAGGAGATGGAGGTTGGAGAGTCACCATCCTTGGATAAAGGTGTCTTCTTCAATGAACCTCCCTCATTTCAGGTAAGACTTTGTATAAAACTCAATCAACTTAATTGTTTGTCATTTCTCTATATGCAAGATATGTTAATAAGGAGGTCTCTGGACTCTGAAGTAGTGAAGATCTGTTTCTGAAGTGATTACTTGATCATATCTCTCTGTCTGGCAATCCAATGGATAAGTTTGGGTTGGGCAGTTGTCAAGAGAACGGTACTTGCCTGATTGCATTGTATCAAGTGTAAAGTTTGGTGGAGGGGGTCTTTTTTCACATCTGATTTCAATCCAACAGAACACCTTTGCTTTAATTTAAAGCAAGGACTGTAAAACAGTTCTTCTTATCCACTATCAGTGTCTGACTTCACAAATGCTCTACTTGGAAGAAAGGTCAAATATCCCCTTAAACACGCATAAACCTTGTCGAAAGCCTTTCTACAAGAGTTGGAGCTATTTTTGATTCAAAGGGTGGACCAACGCCATATGAAACCTGATGGATTAAGAATGAGAGGTTATTCAAGTGCATATGTGTGTGAAAGCAGACAAGCAATTCATTCTGGCTATAAAGTACATTTATTGTAATAAGCTAAGAAATAGATGGTTCCAAACACAAATAGATAAAAACACAAAACAGATTATCTTAATAGCTATTAGGGATTTTAATGGCTTGCCAAGTAAGTGTGAAACAGGTCCTGGAAAGATGGTGGGGAAATTCCTGAACTTGAAGTCGCACATGACTTTTTTAAACCCACCCACATGTTTTTTCCTAAATTCCACTGGAACCTAGGGTGGGACGATAATTCAGTAACAATATATATCGATCGATTGACAGATGTTTCAATAGAAAAAAGGTAAATAAAAATTTCAATGGAAAAACAGTTTTCCTTCCTTTTGCTTTCTTGCCTATCATATAGGTTAATCATTATACCCTCACAATCGCAGCCCCAGCCCCAGGAAAACTCCTTCCCCAAGCTTCTAAGAGTACAGAGAGCATGTGTTTGTTTTTTTTTTTTTTAAGACTTACAATTTTGGTAAAAAGTTGGTTGAATAAAAGGTTGTGTTTGAATTCAATGTTTTTATTTAAAAAATATGTCATCAAGTAAAAGCATAAAAATGACTAGGGCGGTACTTAAAATATATTTTTTTAATTTTTTGATAGTTATCGATATTGATCAATATGATTTATATTTTATCGATATGCTTTATTTCTATATCGTCCAGCCTACTGGAACCCATTTAAAAAGTCTGCTACAAAAAAGTACCAGTAGTGTTCACACCAACTAGGGTTACACACAGCTAGTTTTTGACATTTTCATTGTTTTTTCAGTAATAAGAAGAGTTAAAGTTACCACACTCTGCTGGCAGTTAAAGAGCCTGGTGGACCCTCTGTTCTTTTCCTACTCCCTAACAGAAGAAACTTTTCAGTCATTGTTCAATCGCAATCCATCCATTGTTTGTACCCACCTGTCCTTGCATCGTTGTTAGGGGGCTGGTGCCAGCCTCCAACGGTCACCCTGAACAGGTTGCCAGCTCATCACATGGCAACCCAGAGATACACAAGTCAAAGAACCACACCTATACTAAGGGCATATTAAAGTAATCATTTGACCAAACAGTCATGTTTTAGGGCTGTGGGGGGGGGGAGCTGGAGTACCTGGAGAGAACCCACACTTGCACAGGAAGAACATGATTCAAACTCATGACCTTCTTGCTGCAAGACAGCAGTGCTACCATCTCTGCCACCATGTAGCCCCAACAATGAGACAACAAAAAAGATATTTACTGTAATTTTTCGGACCATAAAGCGCACTGGATTATAAATTGCACCGTGAATTAACGTGTCTATGTGTGTCTTTGTCGACATATAAGGTGCACCGGATTATAAGGCACACTAAATATTCTTCTCAAGTGTGTAATATCACTCCGCCCCTTCACGTACACAGCTCTCTAGCCGTCTCTGTTGGGAGGACAGAGTAGTTGGACTACACTGCCCTGTTTCTAACTTAAGGCCAAAATAAACTTAACTTTTATATTGAAATAACTTACTAGGTTTATTGTTGCTAGTGCGTACTCCGGGTGCAGGCTGCCTAAAGGCTCTCACATACTCGGGCATCCTGTGAGCTTGGTGGACTCCGCGCTGACTCTCTGCGGACGTTTTACCCTACATAGTCGAGCGTACTGTTGCCTACATTTCTTGTAGCAAATTCCTACAATTCCCACACTTTCTGCCAGTGAGACAAAACGGCGAAACAGATGGTAAATGTGTGATTAGCTAGCTGAGCTCTTAGAGCCGTTTCTTTTCCAGCAGGCTCCCACCTGTCAGCGAGAACTGTGATGCTGCGCGTCCTTGCGACCGCCTGCTTGGAGCAGATCAGTGTATCAACCTCGGTGTCACATATAAAACGGTTTGATGCAAAAAACTTCTTGTCGCCCAGAAGTCATAAAAATTTTACTCTGCACGTACCTGTACGCGCGGACCTCCATGGAGTGAACTACGCCCGACAATGTGGGGGCCTTTATATGAATGTACTTCTTGTTTCGACATTACAGTCAGGCAGTCTTGTAGACTGCTCAGGGGTCAGATCAGGTAGTGGCTCAGTGTACAATAATGCTCTGAATATCCATTGAGCGGAGCAGCTTTGTTGCTTACCAAAGTCGTACTTACACAATTTAACAGATAAAATCGGTCAGTAAGCACAATGGTAATCACATGTAAGGCGCACTGGATTATATGGCACAACATACATTTTTGAGAACATTTAATGATTTTAAGTGCGCCTTATAGTCCGAAAAATACGTTACACCATTCATTCTTTCGCATGTGTGTCCTTTACAACTGTGGCTTGATGGGTTGAGTAGTCATCTTGCAATTGGAAGGTTGTGGGTTTGATTCCAGCTTCCTCTTGTCACATGTCAATGTGCTCCTTAACCTGAAGTTGCCTACTGAGCTGCGTATCAGTGTTTAATGTGTGTGCGTCAGTGAGTGCGATTGGGTGAATGTGGCTCTAGTGTACAATGCTTTGGGTGGTCAGTATGACTGGAAAAGCATTGTATAAGTTCAGTCCATTTACCATTTATATTCTGGGATGGAGCGTTTCTAACGAGCCATTCATTTACCCATGTTTGATTCTTTGAAGGTGGCCCCCTGTGACCAGGATGTACCTGAGGGTCAAGAGGTTGTTATAGCAGCAAAAATCAGAGGGCATCCCAAACCCATGGTGTCATGGTGAGACCTCTGCTTGATTTCTTCCATCTTTGTGGTTTATTTTGAGACACCTGAAGCTTTGATTCCAAACAAGGTCACTGCAATGTTATAGAAATATCAGGCTCCTCAAAACACTGCAAAGTAAATGATTATGACATCCACTTTATGTTTACCCAGGTTGAAGGACAGAGTGACGGTAAAGACAGGAGGGCGCTTTGTTGTGCGAGCGATGGAAGATGGCACCAGTGAAATCAGAATCAGTTCTGCTCAAAGGTCAGATGCAGGACTTTATGTTTGTAAGATCAGCAGCGAGTGTGGAACCAACCAAGTGGAGGTCAGAGTAGAGGTCAGAGGTGAGAAATAAAGAAGTCAATTATGTTTAGGTTGTGTTTAGATTTTTCTCTTAGTGTTATTTTTGTTTTTGTTCCTTTAATGAAAAGCTGCTGCACAGACAGAGCTCAGAATCACTAGAGCAGTTGAAGATATGGCGGTGAAGGCTGGAGAGTCAGCCATGTTTGAGTGCCACATCACCGGGCCACCAGACGTGGAGGTTGACTGGATGTCTAATGGAAAGCTCGTCCAGCCTGCACTTCTCAACTGCAAGATGCATTTTGATGGAAAGAGGTGAATTTGAATTTCATGGGGACTTTTGCATCTTTTAAAACTCTATAGAGACTGGTGATTTTCCAACCGAAGTAGTGAATGAAAGTTAACAATGCCTGTCTTGTCTGTAGAACATACCAATGTTAGGGGATAGGGAAGTAACCAGATCCAACTGAAACCTGTTATGCATTATCTCATTGATAAAATTCACCAAGGCTTAACTGATAAATAAGATGACTGTCATATAATATAATTGCTTAAAAGATGCGTATATAAGGTAGAATACAGTTATCCAAGGACAGAATCTTGTTGATCGCAATAATTGTTGTATCTTTAGGCCATTCCTTATAAATAAACTGTCAATCTGATAGGAAAATATAATTTAAAGCAGTGCTGTTGCCTGGATCCACACATGCTGAATTATCTGTACAAGGTTCTTACCTTATTTATCAAATGCATGATTGAGATCTCACAGGACAAGCATAGACAGAAATCTATTGCCAGTACTGTCCACTTCCACTATTTCTATGTTTTGATGAGCTGTACAACCTGACTGATACTCTTCAGTCTCATTTATGGCACATCTATCTTTCAATGCTAATATTCTGCCAAATTAGGAAAAAAATACTTTTTCTTTTCAAGTTCCCTGAAGTCTGGATCAAGAAAAGGTTTTGTAACTCCGGGTATATAGCCTTCTACCAAAAAAAGATGAACAGGGTTCAGAACTGTTAGTTAGTTAATGCTAAAAATTTATTTTAAATTTGCCAGGTTGGGACCCAGAAGAAAATTGCTAATTTACACAAAGCTATTATTTTTGATAACTTAGCTATTTAAAATGACAAACAATGTTACTTAAAAACTGCCTCATAATGTTATCACTGTGAAGGCCTAAAATGATCCAGGGGTCAACAAAGCTAACTCTGTAGGCAGCCTGACACAGTAGAAAACGAACAGCTGATGTTGATCCTGATTTTGTCCACAATAATGTAGAGAAGATATGATTTATTTTTGCAGTGGGTTCTTTTATTTGATAATTGACTATCTGACAAAGCTAAAAACTATCTACCAGATTAATGAAGACAATACTGTTTTTTTGTTCTATCGATAATGAAGTCTGGATTCAGAACACGTTTTGTAAATGTACAGAGTTGGTTTTGGAAATGAACCATGTAGGCAGTTGCGGCGAGTGGCATTAGAAATGGGGCTTATCCGTATCAGATAAAAAATATAACTAATCTGTCAGTTGTGGCCTGAGCAAGTTTTCTATTGCTTTTATGCTTGTGCAGTTAATGATGGTGGGGACCACAGTGTGTAGAGCCAGCGTCCCCTGTGTACCAGGTGAATAAGGACACATGGATACGCTCTTTGTCCTGGACTGCACTGTTTTCTAGAATCCTGGATGCTTTCTGTATTTTGACTTGTTGGGGGTGGCAGAACAAGGGGTTTGCCCAGGGAGCAATTCATGCAAGAACTGCCAATTGAATAGTTCAATTGTAATGGGATCCAGAAGCTGGTGGTGTAGAGAAAGTGTTTATTTTTGATAACTCAGGAGCTCATTGAGAGAACAACAATCTAAAGACATCACTTTATACTGGTATTTTCTGAAGTTGCTGCCATTAGTGGTGACCCAGTGCCAACAGTGAAAACGGCATCATTATTTGTCCATAAAAACACAATTTTTCACATAGAGAAGCTCATGAAATGATCACTGATGAGAAAGAACAGAATGCAGAGCTCAGTGGAGCTGCATGTTAGTCTGGCTACAAAACTAAAAACATCTGTTATTTTTTTTTACTGTTAGTGATGATTTCTATACACAATACACATAATATTAGCCTTTCCTTTAAAGCTGTTCTCATGTGAGTTGGTGTGCACAATTATAATTTGAAAGTACAGGGATTTCACTCTGATGAAAAGCCACCCAGACTGATATCTCTGACAGGCACTATAAGATCTTATTTTCCCTGATTACTTTTTTTTGTAGGTGTCGTCTAATGCTGAATTCAGTGCATGAGGATGACAGTGGGACATACACTTGCAAACTGAGCACTGCAAAAGGTGAATCACAAACACTGGTGTCTGTGCTTTGAAGAAATGAGGAAGTAAAAGGAGCAGTTTTCGAAAAAAAAACCACATTTACCAATGCACATGTTTGATTCCAGAGGAGCTGACCTCAAGTGCAAACCTGAGAGTCACTCCATCTAGAGAGCCTTTGTTCACACGTAAACTGGACATCCTTGAAGTCATCGAAGGACGTACTGCACGCTTTGACTGTAAGGTGAGCGGATCACCTGCCCCGCGAGTCACATGGATGCACTTTGGTAAGAAGCTTCAGAGTGGTTGTGTGTGTTGGAATCAAGAGATCCTGAAAACAAAAGGAAAAAACAAAGACCACCCACTTATTCCTCAGAAAAAAAATGCTTTCCTTAATTCTCTTTTTTCACTGCTAAAATCTGTCAGAGACACGAGTGGAGGAGAGTGATAACATTCGCATCCTTCAAGAGGGGGGTCGTCACTCACTTGTCATCTCCCACGTTAGCTGTGACACGGAGGGCTTTTACACTGCAGTTGCTCAGAATATTTACGGAAAGTCTGAATGTACTGCTGAGCTCTATGTGCAAGAATCAAGGGCTGCCATCTCCTCCCACATGTAAGAGAAGCTATTCATGTACAACACCTTGCCAAAGTGTACGCACCCATTGAACTTCTTCCCGTTTGACGTCACACACAACCACAATTTCCGATGTGTTTTATTGAAATTTGAAATTGTGATAGACCGATGCAACGTTTTAAATTTTTTCTTAAAATAAAAATCTAAAACGTTTGGCTCACTATGGATTACTTTGAAAACAAAATCACCCCTATGTTGAAGCATGGCGGTGACAGCGTCATGCTGTGTGGTTACTTTTCCTAAGCAAGGACAATGAAGCTGGTCAGATTTTCAGGTCTGGACTTTGACTGGTCCATTCTACCACATAAAATCCCCCAAAATGCACTGTTTGTGGTTGTAATGTGAAAAACATAGGTGAAAAGTTCATATGTTGTGTATACCTTTTCTTTGTTCACTGAAGTAGTGAATGCATTTGATTTACAATCTGTCTCAAGGGCCAAATTAGAGAAGATGCCATCCATACCTGAGGAGCCTGAGGTTTTAGAAAACGAGTCCGAAAGAAGAACCATGCCAGACTTCGTCAAACCTCTGGCTGATGTGGAAGTGATTGAAGGGAAGGAGGCCATGTTGAAATGCAAAGTATCCGGCCTGCCCTACCCAACCATCGCTTGGTACCACAACGGCAAACGCATTGAGAGCAGCGAGGAGCGCAAAATGACCCAGCGTGAGTGAGCAACCAGATCACAAACCAGTCAAAGGCCTCCATGGAGGCAGTAAATAAGACAATTTCATGTGTTCTCCAGACAGGGATGTCCACAGTCTGGTCATTCGGAGTGCTTGTCATGCACATGGGGGTGTCTACAAGGCAGTAATCGCCAACAAAGTGGGCAAATCAGCTTGCTATGCTCACCTTTATGTGACAGGTAAACATTCATCCTCACATTTTGAAGTTTTGGTTCAAAGAAATTCAATATGTCTTCTAGTATTGTTTTTATTTCCAACAGATATTGTTCCTGACCCTCCTGATGGACCTCCAGTTATTGAAGCCATCACAGGGAAAACTATAACCCTTAGCTGGAAGCGACCAAAGAGGCTTGACCTTTCACTGGGTGGGTTCTTTATTCAGCATACTTCTTAAAACAGTCTTATTCAAAGAAGGAATACATATAAATATTTTATTCAACAGGTTTAAATGTAAGTAAGCTTGAGATTCCAGTTATAGCTCACAACTGATGTTTATATCTAGATCTTAAGCACATTGCTGTCTTTGACTGTCACCCAGATGATGTACATAAACAGCATGTGTACTTGCAGATGCCAGCTCTTTGCTGTTCATGGTCCAGCAGCAGCCTCTGGGATCCATCCAATGGTCTGTTGTGGCATCCAACCTGAAGGAGACAAATTACACTGTCACCTCCCTGTCCAAGGGAGTCCGTTACTCTTTCAGGGTGCTGACATCAACCGGGAAGACATTGAGCAAACCGTCCCCCTCCACTGATCTGGTTCAGCTGCTAGACAGAGGTACTAGAACTGCGCCTACTGGTGTCAAATAATAACCTGACAACAGCCAGCTGTATGTCGCTCCGCCTAGCTCCACTCACATACATCTGGGACTCCGCCATAGAAATTGCATTAACAGAAGGCTGGGCCTTATCAAAAATTCTTGCATATGATTGGATAAGCCACTTGTCTGTCATCTTTATTGATGTGCTATTTCAACCACTCACACCGAAGCTAACCCGTGACGCTAATGATAGCGACGCAGGGAGAAAAAAAATAAAAAATAATAATAATGTGTTTGCGGCTCTAGTGGCACGCGTTTTATTGACAGTGAGCTGACAGGAAGAGGGGGGAAGACAGGCGGCAAAGCGCCGCGGGTCGGAGTCGATTCCGGGCCGACCGCGTTGAGGACTAAAGGCCTCCTAACATGGTTAACGCTAACCGCTCCGGGGCGCGTCCGCGTCTGCACGTCCGCTGGCCCCGGAAAACAAAACTTGCCAAATCCGGTCGGGAGAAGGGCGAAAACATGGTTTCCACCAACAAAAGCCTTCAGAGGCGTTCTCTGATGTTCTTTTAATGAAACAATATTAGGTAGATTGGACAACACGGTAGAAATAGCAGCATCAATGCTAACGCTTGCTTCCTCGACGAGCCGCCATTGCTATCAAAACAGTCTCACGTCATGGTCGCGTCTCCACTACGTCACATATATGAAACTCCAGCCCTGCGTCCTGATTGGCCAGACCATAAAATTGGTTGGAGAAATCATTCTCTATCGGCGGTGTCCCAGATGTATGTGAGTGGAGCTAGGCGGAGCAACATACAGCTGGCTTTTGTCAGGTTAGTCAAATAAGCCCTCAGGAAAAATATGACAAGTTGTTTTATCCTCAACTTCTTCAGGGCCATATTTGAGGAAAGCGCCTGTTATTTTGGATAAACCTGACATTGTATATGTGGTGGAGAACCAACCTGCAAACATCACGGTTACGTTGAACCATGTACATGCAGTTGTCACCTGGAAAAGGTTAGTTAATATTGTGGGCATTTGTTTTAAGGACATCACACAAAGTTTATCTGTCCAGGGCACAGGTTTTCTATTGCTTGTTTGCATAAGTCAACCTCTTGTGTTTTGCAATATGTAACAACTGTAAAAAATACATTGCTGTATGCCACAGCTGGCTAATCGCTATAAAGGTGGTGTCTTATTGGCAGCACTAATTAAAGGGCTATTCAGGACAAACATTTAATATCCATCAACAATCCTATAAACCCATGTTTGGTCTGCCAGATAATGTTGTCTATGGGTTAGTTTGGATTTTTTAAGTTATCTCAAGGTATCATAGTTGCCTGACATGTACAACAAAGGTTTTATATCCCTGTAAACTAAAAGTTAATAAATTCTTCCAAGTGGGGGAAGGTTATAAACGTTCTTTAGACAGGTCCCAGTGTTTTGAGTTCCATATTAATATTTTGTAAATATAATGTTACTAAGAAATGAAAACAAAATGAGTTATTTCCATCCATCCATTTTCTAACACGCCTATCCCTTGTGGGTCGCGAGGAGTGCTGGTGCCTATCTACAGTTGTCAATGGGCGAGAGGTGGGGTATAATGAGTTACTTCCAGTGGTGGGAAGTAACGAAGTACAAGTACTTTGTTACTGTACTTAAGTACAATTTCCGTGTAGCTGTACTTTACTTAAGTAGATTTAATAATGGATACTTTCTACTTTTACTCCACTACATTTAACAGTAAGTATCTGTACTTTCTACTTCACTACATTTCTATACAGCGTTTCGTTACTCGTTACATCCAAGACGCATTTCGGTTTTTTGATTTGTTCGTTAGTTTGAAAGTATCCAATGGCGAGAGCAGAATCAGTCCGCTGAACCAATCCAAAGCGGGAAATAACCATTAGGCCCTCCCTCAAGAAGAGCAGCACAGTACGCAGGACCTGCAGAATCATTCTATTTTTATTCTATATACAGAGGCTACAGAACTTTATGTGGCTGTTCCAAGTTGGACTCCTCTTCCTTGATTGAATGTCCTCAGCCCCTTTCTGTTAAGAGTTCTCTCAAAATAGCTGGCAAAAAAGTTAGGTTCATGTTTTGTTAGGACGAAAGACTAGATGTTTCCAAATCGCTTGATGTTTGTTAGGTCAGTTTAAAGTCCCTTTTTTCAGGGAAACAACTTTCTTTTGAACGTGTTTATTTTGAATTAAATAAAACATTTCAAAGGTATAATAATTTCTCTCATTTTGCCTAATTACATGTAACCCTGCAGGTCATCCCTGGAATTCTGATGCATAGAATAAAATATCTAAATCTAAACTGTCACAGGGGGTAAACACAATAAAAACATGCTTTATCTGCAGCATTGCTCATTAAAATGGTACATTACTGATTTATTAAAACTAAATACGATAGGTACACTTAATGACATTATATAAGCCGTTAGGTATTATGGTTGGCAATTACTTTTACTTTTAATACTTAAGTAGTTTTAAAAGCTTGTACTTTCTTACTTTTACTTAAGTAAAATAATAATGTGGTACTTTGACTTTTACTTGAGTAAATTTTTGTCTGTGTATTTGTACTTTTACTTAAGTACATTGTATGAGTACTTTCTCCACCACTGGTTACTTCATTGCTTTAAATTATTAAGAATTATGATACAAAAAGGTAAACAAAACAAAAATTCCAAAAACTTTAAAAGCAATTACTGCATTGTTTATATATTACATTCCGTTACCAAAATGTATCTATTCTAATAATTTTGATGCGTTACCATTTATTCTAATACTGCAGAGAAATAATCACAAGGTTACAGTGCTGGACTCTTACAACAAAACAACCCAGCTGACATTCTGCAGATGAAGAATCCTGATATCACTGAAATATGGCTTTTTGGAGGCTTAGACTCACGCCTCCAATGGGGTGGTCTCCTCAGTGATTTCTGAAGAAAGAATGTGTCGTCATGGAGATTTTAGCTATTTTCCAGCAGGTGTTTTTGAGTTTACCAAATGAATACACATCTCCAAGTCACAAGGAGAGCTGTTCCATTAAGAACCCACACAGCCTATATCCGATTAGACTAGCTTTACTTATTTAGCAAAATATTACACAAATTAAACAAACCATAATTCAATTCAATTAATTTTTATTTATGTAGCTCCAATTCACAGCACATGTCAACTCCATGCACTTTAGAAAGTCAAATTCAATCAAAGCATACAGATTGGTCAAAAGGTTTCCTACCTAACGAAACCCAGCAAATTGCATCGAGTCTTGACAGGCAGCATTCACTCCTCATGAAAGAGCGTAGAGCCACAAACTCCCCTTTAACAGGAAGGAAAACCTCTAGCAGAACCAGGCTCAGTATGAACGGTCATCTGCCTCGACCAACTGGGGGTTTGAAAAGACAAAGCAGAGACACAAAAAAAAGCGCAGAAGCACACATTGATCCAGGAATCCTATGTTATATGGTAATGGCAGATTATAATCTATTGTCACTGCGACATCTGCCTCCCCTGGATGGTGTCACAGCTAACAGAACGCCAGACCAGGTTCACTATGAAGAGGGGAGAAGAAGAAGAAAAAAAAAAAAAAAGAAAAAAAAAGTGAACAGAAAGCTAAAAGTTTAAATAAACAATGCAAATTGGAGAACTCAGCAGAGTGAGAAAAATAGACCCTGATGTCCTCCAGCAGCTTAACTACAGAAAGAGCTCAGGATAATCTAAGACAATAACTATAAGCTTTGTCAAAAGGGAAAGTTTTAAGCTTAGTCTTAAAAGTAGACAGAGTGTCTGCCTCATGGACCAAAACTGGGAGTTGGTTCCACAGGAGAGGAGCCTGATAACTAAAAGATCTGCCTCCCATTCTACTTTTAGAGACTAGGAACCACCAGCAGACCTGCAGTCTGAGAGCGAAGTGCTCTGTTAGGAAAATACGGGGTAATCAGAGCCGATATATGATGGCACATAATTAAGGGTTTTATACATGAGGAAAATTATAAATTCTATTCTTGATTTAACAAGAAACCAATGAGGGGAAGCTAAAATAGGAGAAATGATCCCTCTTGTTGCTTTTCATCAGAACTCTTGCTGCAGCATTTTGGATCAGCTGAAGACTTTGAACTGAATTTTTTGGACTTCCTGATAGTAAAGAATTACAATAGTCCAGCCTTGAAGTAACAAATGCATGGACTAGTTTTTCAGCATCACCCCTGGACAGAATATTTCTAATTTTGGCAATATTCCGGAGGTGAAAAAAGGAAACCCTGGAAACCTGTTTAATATGGGATGTAAATTACATGTCTTTCTCAAAAACACCAAGGTTTTTTACTTTAATGCCAGAGGCCAATTTAATGCCATCCAGATTAAGTGATTGTGTAATGAATCAGAATTACACCAGACCCAGAATTCAACCGGACCAGCAGAGGTTCAAAAGAGAAGATCTTTTATTAACAAAAACCTAAAGTGACCGTCGAACCAAAGGACGGCAGAAAAACAAAAAGGTCCAGCAGGGCAGGCAAAAACAGGAACAGACAGGCAGAACAGGAGGACTGAGGTTACTGGAGACAACAGGGTCCAAAAGCTAGTGATGGGTCCGGCAACACCGATGCGTCGGCGCATGCGTCGAGCTCGTAGAGCAAAACCTGTGTCGATGCGCGTATCGCTATGGAAAAGTCACGTGACCGATACAGGAACTGTTTCGAACTGACTGACGCGCCAGACTGTTTCTGGTCCCTCTAAACTGCGCGCGTGTGCATTCATGCACAGCATCTGGATTCAGCGAGCACACCAAAGCTATGCTGCACAGTAAATAAAATCCAAGCTGAACTGTAAACAAAATAATAAACCAATTTTTTTTTTAACCATTTTGCAACTCTGGTGTGATGGTGTACCACGGCCCGGCTCAGTGAGTGCCAGGTGCTGATCGGAGCGCACCACTGATTGATGGGTTGGGCAGACGCCTTTATGGTTGGGCAGGTTGCGCTGTGCGTCTTTGTTCGGAGCGTCGTTTCAGAAAAAATGGCTGATCTACACTGAGTAGAAAGCTGCTACTCTGAGTAGTTCTTCCTCCCTCTGTCATACTCATTTCCGATTTCAGAACAGATGATATCAGTCCGGTAACTAAACACAGCGCCTGATCAACCATTGAACGTGAGCACGAGCATGAAAAAAGCCCGATCACTGGAACGCAAATAACGTGATTCACCATGGCAATGACAGAAAATAAGCTTGGAAGTGTGCATGTCCTGTGAGTAGAATTGGAAATCTTTAAAGAAGGCATATGGACAATATTAAACCATAAGAAGCAATGCCGTTGCTGCTGAAAACCGCAAGAGAGAATTGTTGAAAAAGTCAATGCATGCACGATATGAAAGTTATGTGATGGAGAATTAAAGCTGTTTTCACCACACTTCACTGTTCAACACAAAAGGGGGAGTATGTGTGTGTGTGTGTATGGGGGGGAGGGGGCGTGCATTGAAAGGACATGGCAGCAAAAAATTTGTAAAAAAAATAAATAAAAAAGCCAGTCCACAAGCATCCTCATTCACAACATGTTTACTTAGAAGTTATTACGTTATGATACAGGTTCACATTATTTATTGACTGTATCTAAAAAAATCTAATATATTTTAAATTCAAATGGAAATATAAAATAATACAATGCAACATACAATGACTTAAATTGTAAATATTGTGTATACTTGGTCATCAAATCAGTCTCAGTTAAGTCTGTCAACTAGGTTGCCTGTAGGGATTTTTAAGGTCCAGCAGGTGTCAGTATTCAGTGACACAGTATCGGCACAGTATCAATACAGTTTGGCAATGTGTCGAAACGTTTCATGACGCCTCATCGACCCATCACTACCAAAAGCAAAACATACACAGAATATTGCTGGAGAAGACTCACCCATAAACTCAACAAGACGACCTGGCACTGATGTCTGGACTGAACAGTTTATATGGAGGTGAAAACAGGTGAAACCGGTGAGAGGTAATTGCAGGAGGGGTGGAGTCAGGCAGGTGTGCAGAGTAAATAATCAGACCAGTCATCAGTGCCGAGGCCCAAAACAAGAACAGATCAGAAACCAAACCTAAACAAAGACAAAAACCAAAACTAAGACAGAACCTAAGCTGAAACAGAACTCAAACTATGACAGATTGATTAAGAAGTTTATTTTTTGAGGACTCTGGTCCAAAGATGACAACGTCTTTCTTGTCAGAATTTAAAAGCAGGAAATTCAGGTTTTGATGTCATCAAGACCTGCCTGTGATTGAAATAATCGATTGAATTGAATTGATTAATTTATAGATAAATATAGCTGTCTCCTCAGCATAACAGTGGAAACACTATTTTGTTTCTAACTTGTTGCTATCTTTTAATGAATTTTTACTGCTTGATAATTGCATCACAATATTTCTGGTAACTGCACAATGTTCCCAAATTGTTACATTTTTAGTATCATACAATTACTCTGTTCAATCAGCTGTTACTTTTATTTTGGTAATATTATCAAAAATATATTCTTATTTCTAAAGTAATGTGATAATTCTACTACTTACATAATATTACCAACGGATGACATTACTATCATACCATCTGTATGAAAAGCTGTAATTTGAAGTGCTATCAGTCTATGCTTTTAGTATAACCCAAATATACCAGTACTGTTATTTTGCAATAAGGAATTGTTGTTCTTTTGTGAATTTGTAATTATGATTAGTTTTGTTCTTTTTTACAAGTACAACAACATCTAAGTGTCAGTATAATATGTCATCTTAGAAGCTTTGTGCAAATCTTCTTTCTTCAGGAGGGGAGTGGCACTGATCAACAAACCAGGAACGTATGAGATGAGCATGCCAGACGACGATCAGCACACCCTAAGGATACAACGGGTCAGGAACTCTGACATCGGTCAACTGGTGGTCACAGCTAGCAACCAGTTTGGCAGCGACCTCTGCACACTCCAGCTGGCCATGGCAGGTCAGCTACCTTCAGCATTCAATTTAAAAGTCAAAAAAACTTCCTGGAAGCAGAACATGGCAAAAAGGATATCCTTTTGAGAAACATCTAACCACCATAGTTTTTCCTGCAGGAACCAATGTTTTTCTCTTCTTTTTCTGTAGTACCTCCTAAATTTGAATCCATCATGGAGGATGTGGATGTGCAGGTCGGGGAAACATCATGTCTGGCCATAGTGGTGGAAGGGAAACCAGATCCAGATATTCTCTGGTTTAAAGTACTTTTTTCAAGACCACCCAATCCTTTAACTAAATGTAGGCATCATCAAGTTGAGCTCATCTTTTAATTTTTCTGTTGCAGGATGATCTCCTTCTCTCAGAGAGCAGCCACTTCACATTTGTGTACGACGACCCAGAATATTCCCTGGTTATTCTGAGCGCCAAGCAGGAACACTCTGGCGTCTACACCTGCACTGCCAGGAACGTGGCTGGCTCTGTGTCCTGCAAGGCCGAGCTCACAGTCCACACAGGTTTGAAGTCCTAAAATCAAACAGACTAAAAAAAGTACCTGAATTCAGTCATTCCTAATCTGTGAAATTGTGTGATAAAAAGCAGAGAGGTGCAGCATCCTTATTAGATTTACAGTTTAGATTAAAGCCTGTTTTTGTGCTGCTGCAGATTCTACCCATATCAGCTTGTTGTTGTTGGAAATTGCTCTGTAAATCTGCTCCATATGGGAGAAAACCACAAGGTGTTCTGCAGCTACAATATGAAACCATCTGTCACTGCTCTGGGACACACATACACCGCATAAAATGCCTGTGTCTGTGCTTCATGCAGATCGAAAAGCAGCAGCCGAGCCAGCGGAGGACGAGGGAACCATTTTGAGGAAGATGAGGCGTTTGACGGATTATTATGATGTTCACAAAGAGATTGGGCGGTGAGTGTGTGCGTGCATGCGTGCGTGTGTGCATGCGTGTGGATGCACACAGCTCCCCTCAGACATGGTCAGGGCGATGACGTTAATAGCTGTTTGAGCGCTCAGGGTCAGCCTGAAGGGGGTGGGGGTTGAACCTGCTTAACAACAGAGAGAAATGGAGATGACTCACCGTCCTGAGTGGAGTGAACGCATTAGCTGGCAGGTGATTTGTTTTGGTCTGTCTCAGTGGAGACAGGCATTTACTGAGAGTGGTGGAGCCTTTGAACAGGGAATGTAGACAAAAGCTGTGTTCCGACTAACAAAAAGGACAAATGGCAACAAAATATAAATGGAAAACTGGACGTGACAAGATCTATTTTCCCTGGAAGGAAGAATATTCATTAATAAATTGTTGAAAAAGAGAAAATATTGACAGAAGGAGTCAGTGTGACTTGTGTTGATTCTAGCTGACATATTACCAACTGAAATTTCAACAAAGACAGAAAGATCTCTGTTCATCAAGTGTGCCAATAGCATGCATGGCACCTGTAGGGTAAATCTCACTTTCTGCCACACCCTGACATATCAAAATGCAGGAAATCGTCTAAAATCAGAGGCAAATGCATTGCAATCTCACACAAAGCACACACAAAACAAAACATTTTCTCTATTCTCATCAGTAAGTACCAGCTCTGCACAGACTACGCATGCAAAAAAATAATTTGAAATCATGCTCAAGATGGCTCTGACAGATAAGTTGCATCTGTTGATCGCCCTTTCTAATGCCTATATGGCCTGCATCACAAACCCCTATCACATATCATGTCAATATCCACTTTATGCCTCTTAGTATTTTCTAAATCCCAATTGCTGCCTAAGCCAAAAAGCTGTTTGAAAAACTAGGTACAAACGTGTTGATTCAGGATGTAAAGTAATCAGCATGGTTGGTTGGTTGGTTGGTTGGCTGGTTGGTTGGTTGGTTCTTAGCAAGCAGTTTTTCCCAGGTTTACTGCTTGGGAAGCTTCCTATAACCCTGCTATGACTGAAAGGGAAACCAAACCACAGGATCTTGGTATTACCACAAAAAATTAAAACAGAAAATATTAAGTTGTCTTAATTAAAAACATTTAGCTGCTACTAAAATCATATATTTATTATTAAAGATAACCTTGGTGATTAAATTTATTTATTGTTATTTTGACTTTGAAACAGACATATAAAGAGAGTGAGAGAACATGTGAATCTTGACAGCTATTTCTTGTGCTCAAGACAATTAATTACAAAAACTTTAAGCTAAACATATTTTGAAAAATTGAGCACCAAATTCTACTTTTGTTATCTTATGTTTTTTTTCTCAGTTTGTTCAACTTAAGTCCTTTAGTTCCCATCCATCCTCTGTCACAACTGGCGTGCCCCAGGGCTCTGTCCTGGGACCCCTACTTTTCATTGTTCCTATTGGCAATATCTTCTGGACATTCAACATCCATTTTCACTGTTATCCGGATGACACCCATCTCTATCTTTCATGTAAACCAAGTTCTACATTCCCTCCCTCTTCTCTCACCTCCTGCCTATCCAAAACAAACCCCTGGTTCACTTCCAACATCCTTAAACTAAACAGTGATAAACCTGAGATCTCCCTCATGGGAACCAAATCTATAATATCCAAAGCTGACAGTTTAGGCCTCAGGTTAAGAGATTTGGTGTCATCCTCAATAGCATTCTATCCTTTACCTCTCACATCAACATCACCTGTGCTGCCTATTGTCCCCTCACTGTGCATCAATTCTTGTCCATAGCCTTGTCACCTCCCATATTGATTACTGTAACTCTTTTCTCTTTGGCCTTCATCAAAAATTTCTCCATTAACTACAAGTGGTTCAGAATTTAGCTGCGCTCATTTTTACCAAAACCCCTTCATTTCATCTCATCACCCCAGTCCTACAGCAGCTCCACTGGCTCCCGGTTAGATTCAGAATAGAATTCAAAATCCTTGTGAACACATTCAAGGCCATCCACAACCTCGTTCCCCCTACCTTTCTGATCTTCACATTGCTACTCCTTCCCGCACCCTTAGATTCTCTTCAATCTCCAAACTATGGAAATCTCTCCCAAAACCCATTTGTTCAACAGTGTGATTACCAGTTCACTGCAACCTTTATTGTTTTATATTTATTGTTCTGCTTCTTCTGTACAGTGTCCTTGAGTGTTCTGAAATGGGCTTTTTTAAAAATAAGATGTATTGATATTATTATTATTATTCATTTAAAGCACTTTGAATTGTCTTGTTACGGAAATGTGCTATACAAATAAACTTTCCTTGCCTTTATCAAACTTTTACTCTATCAATACCATTCCTGTTTGACTACTGTAACAGGGGGGCCTTCTCCTATGTAAAGAGAGTGACGCTAAAAACGGAAAAGACAGACCTCGCTGCTAAATTCATCTCTGCCCGAGGAAAGAGGAAGGCCTTGGCCCTCAGAGAGATGGATCTGCTGTCTGAGCTGGACAACAACCAGATTATTTACTTCCATGATGCTTTTGAGAAGAAGAACAAAGTGGTGCTCATTACAGAGTTGTATCCTTTCACCATGACTAAACTTTCCTTCACTGATCTGTAACATAATGGTAATTTCCAATCAAAAATGAAACATTTTACTAGCAGTTATGCTTCAGATTGATTTTTTTAAAGTATGTTCTAAAAGTTGAAACCCATTAATGCTGATGTATTCTGCAGTTGCCTGGAGACATGAATGAAGCAACCCAGCTTCACATCTCTGACTCAGGACTGCTGCGTGGAATTAGCGATTTACAGTATGTGTGGGAGTTTTGTTCATTTGTAATTCATCTCCCATGCCCACCTACCACTTGAATTATAAAATCGACTTTCAGCTCAGGTTTTCCCTTAACTGTTGTGTGAAGATGTCAGGAAGAAATGCTGGAGAGAATGGCCAAGAAAACAACGGTCATGGAGAAGCTGGTTTGTGCTCCTCTGCTCGATGCACTGCAGTGATATTATGTAACACAACTTTACAGTAGATCCTTTTTTTATCTTTCAACATGCAGATTCGCAGCTGTGTCCAACAGATTTTGGAGGGGCTTCGATATCTTCATGAAAGGAGTATAGCTCACCTTGATATAAAGGTATCATTGCATTCCAATTCAGCTTAATCATCGTTTATTCAGTAAAGGGTACATCACTTTTTTTTATTTCTACGTTTATCCCCTTTAGCCTGAAAACATTTTAATGGCAAGCGCAGGAAGTGATCACATCCGCATTTGTGACTTTGGAAACAGCATAAAATTGGAGACTTCAGAGGAGTATTACTGCAAATATGGCACACCGGAATATGTTGCTCCAGAGATTGTTAACCAAACTCCAATTTCCACAGCCACAGACATATGGTAAGCCACCTGTCTCTGAGGCCGAATAATTGACTTCTCATTCTGTTAGAAACCACAGATTAGCATGTTGTAATCTGCGTCCTGCTATCCACAGGCCTGTTGGAGTCATCACTTATCTCTGGTAGGTTGCAGAGCTTTTAGTCAGATATTCTGTCCTAGAATTTGTCAAATTCATCAGAAAAGATCCATAATGTGTTCTCATTCTAGTCTTACTGGGGTGTCTCCATTTGCTGGGGAGAATGACAGAGCCACTGCGCTGAACATCAGGAACTACAACGTAGCGTTCGAGGAGGGAATGTTTTCGGACCTCTGCAAAGAGGCAAAGGGATTTGTCATCAAGCTTCTGGTGGTGGACAGCCTGTGAGCATCTTGTAGCTCCAATTATAGCCAGTCAAAGAATTTGAAGCCCTACAGTACATTTAACATTTTTTTAAATCTAAAAAGTGTGATGTGCATTTATATTCAGCCCCCCCCTTTGGATACCCCTTTATAAAGTCCAGTAAAGCCAGTTACCTTCAAATTTAAACATAGTCTACCAATCATCAGCAATTTTGTGTTGATCAGCCCTGAAGAATTCACAGATGGAAGTCTTCAGGGGTGGTGGGGCTGTGACGATGTTTTATTTAGTTGCCCACCCATTACCCGATTGAGACAGTGTCTTTCCCACAGCCAAAACTAAACAGATTAAAAACTGATCTAAAACGAGCAAATCATAAAAATCTCATAAAAATCAATATGATTCAACTTGAATCAAAAATAAAACAATTAAATGTGGTTTATTAAATATAAGGGCCCTCCCTCCAAAGACTTAGTTAATGAATTGATCTCATTTATACTACATTAGTATAAATGAGTCAATCCCCCCTAATTATTTAAATTTCCACAATCCCAGAACTACGGGAAGAAGAGGGGAAGGAGTAGCAACCATCTTCCAGTGTGATTTATTAATTAGTCCCAGGCCAATTAATAACTACAATTATTTTGAACATTTAACCCTTAGTTTCCCTCGTCCAAACTGCAAAGCAGTAAAACCCCTTCTGTTTGTTGTTTTGTATTGTACACCAGGTCCTTCCTCTCAGCTTTTAGATCAGTTCACTGAATTATCTGATTTAGTGTTAAACACTGACATGGTTGTTATGGTGGGGGGCTTTAACATTCATTTTGACACTGAATGTGATAACCTTAATGTAGCCTTTAAAACTATCCTAGATTCTTTGGTTTTGCTCAAAATGTGCATAAACCGATGCACTCTTGCCTTCATATTTTGGACCTTGTGCGGACATATGGCATTGATTGTGAAGAATTAACGGTATTTCCTCACAACCCTGTCCTATCTGACCATTTTTAATAACCTTTGACTTCAATTTAACTGAGTTCTCCACCACCAAAAGAAAGTTTCATTATAGTAGATCTTTATCAGATAATGCTGTATCAAACTTTAAAGAGTCTGCCCCCTTTTAATTTCCTCAATATCACAGAAATGCCTAGCAGATGGCAGTAATGCTGTTTCTTCCCCTTATTGTCGGTGTCAATTCCTCGTTGCATTTTGCATTAGACAAAGTAGCCCCTTGAAAAAGAAGGTGATTATTCACAGGAAGCTGTCTCCCTGGTCTCCCTCCTTAATGTAGAGCTGTGTTCTTTCAAGGACAACGTTAGGAAATTGGAGAAAAAATGCCGCTCTACACATCAAGACGAATCCTACCTAATCTGGAAAAAACAGTCTACTGTTGTATAAAAAGACCCTTCACAGAGGTAGAGCAGCATATTTTTCATCATTAATAGAGGAAAATAAAGATAATCCTAGGTCTGTCTTTAGTACAGTTGCCAAACTTATCCAGAGTCACATCTCTGTATAGCTCTTCCATTTCCTCAGCTCTCAGCAGTAATGACTTTATGGGATTCTTCATAAATAAAATTTATTCCATTAAAAATAAAATCATTGCCATCTTCCCAAACATGATTACCTTGTCCTCAGTAGGTGAGGCAGCATTGGAGGAATCTTTAGAACCTGATCGGTGTTTGAACTGTTTAGACGCAGTAGAGCTTTCTGAGCTATCTACAATTTTAGCTTCATCTAAACCTTCAACTTCTATGGTAGACCCAATCCCAACCAAGTTACAGTATTTAAGGAGGTGTTCCCTTTGATTAATTCCCCCATTTTAGACATGACTAATCTATCCTTAGTAAATGGATATGTACCACAGGCTTTTAAAGTAGCTGTTATTAAACCTTTACTTAAGAAACCATCTCTTGATCAAGATTTCTATTTCTAATCTTCTTTTCCTATCTAAAATTCTTGAGAAAGTAGTTGCTAATCAAGTATGTGAATATTTAAGTAATGACCAATTTGAAGAGTTTCAGTCAGGCTTCAGAGCTCATCATAGCACTGAAACAGCTATGGTGAAGGTCACGAATGTTATTCTCATGGCCTCAGATAATTGACTTGTGTCTGTACTTGTCCTGTTATATCTCAGTGCTGCATTTGATACAGTTGATCACAATATTCTCCTAGAAAGACTTGAACATACTGTAGGGATTAAGGGGAAAGCATTAGGCTGATTTAAATCTTATCTGGCTGACAGATTCCAGTTTCTTCATGTTAATAAACCTTG
Source organism: Fundulus diaphanus (assembly GCA_037039145.1). Classification (NCBI taxonomy): domain Eukaryota; kingdom Metazoa; phylum Chordata; class Actinopteri; order Cyprinodontiformes; family Fundulidae; genus Fundulus; species Fundulus diaphanus. The sequence goes on from CM073139.1 coordinate 7,023,107, forward strand.
TTCAAATTCTAGGGTAAATTGTGGAGTACCACAGGGTTCAGTCCCTGGGCCAATTATCTTTGATATATATATATATATATATATATATATATATATATATATATATATATATATTAGGGCTGTCAAAATAACGCGTTAATTTCGATTAATTAATTTTAAAAAAATTAACGGATTAAAAAAATTAACGCAAATTAATCGTACCGCGCACGCGACGTCACCGGGTAGTTCACTGCTATTGTTTTCATCTGGGTTTTCATCCATTTATTTTCATTGTGTCCCCTACGTTACTGTGTGTCACATATGCCACAACGACGCATGTTAAAACGTCTGAAGGCATGAAATGTGAATAAGAGTTTTTGAACTTTAATTTATCTAATGCTGATTATTCATTGAATCATTTGAATTTAAATATTTAAAATACTTTCACAGCAAAAATTATATGCGATTAATTTAGATTAATTAATTACAGACTATGTAATTAATTAGATTAATTTTTTTAATCGATTGACAGCCCTAATATATATATATATATATATATATATATATATATATATATATATATATATATATATATATGCTTCTGTATATAAATTAACAGACAGCAGGGATTAATTTCCACTGTTATGCTGATGAAACTCATAAATGGATCATATTTATCCATACATCCTCCATCCATCCATTTTCTAACACGTCTATCCCTTGTGGGGTCACGGGTGGTGCTGGTGCCTATCTCCAGCTGTCAATGGGCAGGTTGCCAGTTCGCCAGACAAGCAGGACTAACAATCATTCTCGCACACACTCACACCTAAGGAGAATTTAGAGAGGCCAATTAACCTAACAGTCATGTTTTTTGGACTGTGGGAGGAAGCCAGAGTACCCGGAGAGAACCCACGCATGCATAGGAAGAACATGCAAACTCCATGCAGAAAGACCCAGGGCAAGGATAGGACATTCTTGCTGCATGGCAACAGCGCTACCCACTGCACCACTGTGCACCCCTATCCATAAATTCTGATAAATCCAATCAATTACTTCGTTCTACAGGCATGTCTTGATGACATCAAAACTTGGATGACTTTTTAAATTCTGACAAGATATTTGGACCATTGTCCTCAAAGAATAAACTTCTTAACCAATCACTTAATTTGGATGGCATTAAATTGGCCTCTGGTAATAAAGTAAAAAAAACCTCGGTGTTATTTTTGACAAAGACATGTCATTTCAATCCCATATTAAACAGATTTCCATGGTCTCCTTTTTTCACCTCTGGAATATTGCCAAAATTAGAAATATTCCATCCAGAAGTGACACTGAAAAACTAGTTCATGCATTTGTTACTTCAAGGCTGGACAATTGTAATTCTTTACCATCAGGAAGTCCACAAAATACAGTTTGAAGCCTTCAGCTGATCCAAAATGCTGCAGCAAGAGGGATCATATTTCTCCTATTTTAACTTCCCTTCATTGACTTCTTGTTAAATCAAGAATGGAACTTAAAATTCTCTTTCTCACATACAAAGCCCTTAATAGTTAAGCTGCATCCTACATCAGAGATCTGATTACCCCGTATGTTCCTAACAGAGCACTTCTCTCTCAGACTGCAGGTCTACTGGTGGGTCATGGAGTCTAAAAGTAGAATAGTAGAATAGGAGGCAGGTCCTATTAGCTATCAGGCTCCTCTCCTGTGGAACCAACTCCCAGTTTTGGTCCGTGAGGCAGACACCGTGTCTACTTTTAAGACTAGGCTTAAAACGTTCCTTTTTGACAAGTTTATAGTTAGAGTGGCTTAGGTTACCCGAAGCTATCTCTGTAGTTATGCTGCTATAGGCTTAGGCTGTTGGAGGACATCAGGGTCTATTTTTTCTCTCTGCTGAGTTATCCTACTGTTCTCCAGTTTGCATTGTTTATTGTTATTTCAGCTTTTAACTTTTTGTTCTCTGTCATTTTTTCTTCATAGTAGATACACCTGGTTTGGCATTCTGTTAGCTTTGACATTATCCAGGGGAGACAGATCATCCGCTATTACCATAGAAAACATAGGAAGGATTCCTGGATCAATAGCCCCATTTACACTACCCTTGTTAAACCGATCCATGCCGCGCTCGGTCCGAGCTTGGATCAGTAAACCAAGCCGAGCTTGGTTCTGATGACCGTTTACACATCACGCTATCTCGGTTCCTTGGTTTCCTCGCCTCCTAGTGACGATCTGCGGTACTACTGCTCTCTAGGCTTGAAGGAGGAGATCAAGCAAATAAAAATGGCGGCGCCTGTAACATTCAGGAAGTTAAATTTGGTTATATTTAATTGTTTGCGGAGAGTCAGGCGAAGATGGCAGCTTTTGGTGAATTTACTTGACAGAGTCAGCTTTTGGGAAGTGGATAAGACAAACGAACGTCTAATAAGGATTTACAGACGCAGGAAACAACGACAGACGCTGAGCTTCATCACACTGCTAAGCAGAATCATCACTGGAAATCGTGTGTCACGGTAGGGAAGCTAGTATTTTTATGAATGTTTGAAATGTCAGCTGGCTGTAAGGAGATGACGCGGTCTACTCATGCGCTCTTTGTTATTAAAAAACCGGGCCGAGCCCACCCATGGAACTGGTCTGCATTTAGCGCGGTCCGGTTGTGTATGGCTCGGTTCAGTTCAGTTTGCGTTCCATTTACACTCGATAGTTATCTCGGTTACCGAGCTCGGACTGGTCTCGGCACGGTTAAAAAGGGGTAGTGTAAACGGGGTAAATGTGTGCTTCTGTGCTTTTGTGTCTCTGCTCTGTTTTCTCTAACCCCCAGTCGATCGAGGCAGATGGCCATTAACACTGAGCCTTGTTCTGCTAGAGGTTTTCCTCCCTGTTAAAGGGGAGTTTTCCTCTCCACTGTCGCTTCATGCATGCTCAATATGAGGGATTGCTGCAAAGCCATCAATAATGCAGACGACTGTCACTGTGGCTCTACGCTTTTTCATGAGGAGTGAATGCTACTTGCTGTCATGGTTTTTAAGTGTTTGGCCCACATGCAGACACAGACGGAAGCAGGAACAGTTTTAAGATGTTTATTTTAAGGCTCAACAAAGGGGAAGCACACGCTGTGTGCAACAGGCAAGGTCTGAACGTCAGAGCTGGAACGACTGCGGGAAGGAAGAGGATATGTTTACTAAAAATCAAACCAGGGGGAAATGTTCCAGAAGCTGCGCCGCTTACCGTTTGGTTGGGGAGACCTGTCCGGGGGGGATGAGTAAAAAAGGGACTCTGTGACCATAACTCGCTGATGGTAACTGGTGGCTGAGTGACAGGAGGGCTGGCAGATGGAATGCAGGCGAGGGGCCCGGACAGCACCACTGTGACGGCAGGCAGGAGGAGCAGCTGGAAGAACCGGAGTGTAGCTGATAAACCAGGTGAATCCAGGAAGGGGGTTGGAGATGCCAGAGCAAAATCTGAGCGGCGGGGATTTGGATGACTGGTTCACTGAGTACGACGGCAACACAGGTGAGTAAATCCAAACACGACAAACTGGAGAATAACAGGAGACAGGATTAGTCCAAAAATAGGGTTTCCAAAAACCCTATTTTGGAGACGAGCTCTCTGGGACAGGGGACTCCTCGGTGGTTTCAGCTGTCAGATTAGTAGGAGGCGGAGCGCTAGGAGCTGGAGCGACAGGCTGACTCGACGCGGAAGTGAGAGCAGACGTCAGCTGGCTAAGCTGAGCGGTGACAAACTGTAACTGTTCCTGCGCCGAATTAACTGCTAAACAGAGAGTCTGTAACTGTTCCTGTTGGGCGGCTAACTGCCGACCGAATGTGTCTGCTGGGTCAAGTAGGCCAGAGTGTTCTTTTGTCATGGTTTTTAAGTGTTTGGCCAACATGCAGACACAGACGGAAGCAGGAACAGTTTTAAGATGTTTATTTTAAGGCTCAACAAAGGGGAAGCACACGCTGTGTGCGACAGGCGAGGTCTGAACGTCAGAGCTGGAACATTTGCGGGAAGAAAGAGGATATGTTTACTAAGGATCAAACCAGGGGGAAATGTTCCAGAAGCTGCGCCGCTTACCATGTGGTTGGGGAGACCTGTCCGGGGGGGATGAGTGAAAAAGGGACTCTGTGACCGCAACTCGCTGATGGTAACTGGTGGCTGAGTGACAGGAGGGCTGGCAGATGGAATGCAGGCGAGGGGCCCGGACAGCACCACTGTGATGGCAGGCAGGAGGAGCAGCTGGAAGAACCGGAGCGTAGCTGATAAACCAGGTGAATCCAGGAAGGGGGTTGGAGATGCCAGAGCAAAATCTGAGCGGCGGGGATTCGGATGACTGGTTCACTGAGCACGACGCCAGCACAGGTGAGTAAATCCAAACACGACAAACTGGAGAATAACAGGAGACAGGATTAGTCCAAAAATAGGGTTTCCAAAAACTCACAGGTACGAAGCACGGGAGACAGATCAATGGCCTAGGAATACCACGACGGGGTAACACTCTGGCGTCTTCCAGCTGTCTGTGTACTCCTTTTAAAGCCCGAGACAAAGGTTCTTTGATGAGTCGCAGGTGTGGGCCACGCCCACCCGTCAACTGCAGCCACCTGTGAAGCAGAGTTAGAGCACAGAAAACAGAGAACCCTGACTCTTGCCAAGTCTGGATTCAATCTACAGGGTTTCCTTAGATAGGAAAATGTTTGACCAATCTGTATGATCTGATTGAATCTGACTTTGTAAAGTGCCTTGAGGTGACATGTATCATTAATTGCCGCTATCTAAATAACATTTTATTGAATAGAATTGAATTCAGCCGGGGAAGGAAAACTGGAGCTAAATACAGAACAACCCTAGAAGAAAAACAAGTAGAAACTGCTAAAAACTTGAGACTGAAGCGGAAGTGGGTAGTAAGCAGGAAAGCCCCCTAAACATTTACCAAGTGCTACCAATTGTTTAGATCAGCTCTATTGGTTAGAATGGTCTAGTCAAATTCTGAACCAAACACAAATTGAGAATTTGTGGGAAGACTTGTTCACAGAAACCATTCATTCCTATTCTACTAAGCGTTGTATATATATATATATATATATATATATATATATATATATATATATATATATATATATATATATATATATATATATATATATATATATATATATATATATATCACTTTTGCACATCTTTATAGCCTATTCCTTTCTTAATACTTTATCTCCCCTCTCCCAGGAGGCCAAATGCCATAGAGTGCCTTCGTCATCCTTGGTTCAAGGTGAGCCATTATTTAAGAAAAATAATGCGTGCCTAAAATTGCTCTCTTTATTAGACTTATTTATATCTTCACCAAAGTCAAAGACAACTTCTCTGTTTGCCTTGCAGTCTCCTACAAATAAGAGCATCAGCACAACTTTGCTAAAACAGGTTATTGCTAGAAGGCGCTGGCAGGTAAGACCATTCTGACCAGAATAATCACAACAAAGTTAGGAGTGCTAATATATTTGAAGTGCTTCTAGCCAGCTGTTTGGCATTGGTGGAGAAGATTTAGCTTTTCATGGATGCAACCCACATACTCACCCCTGCTACTCAACCTATAAATGTACCAATAATACAAATATAATATAAAACATTTATTGCCAAGAAGCATTGTTACAACTAACAAATAAATAAGTGACACACAAACATATTTACTTTTTGCTAGTTTTATTTGAGTGTCTGTTATGTTTTTTACCACTTTAAATATGAAAACAGGATATCAAATGATGCCAGGTTTTTTGTGTTGGTTATTTTCAGCGTTCCCTTATCAGCTATAAATCCAAGATGGTAATGAGGTCTATCCCAGAGCTCCTGAATGACTCCTCCAGCCATGTTTCAATTGCCATTGCTCGTCATTTGAAAGAAGGCTCCCCGCCTCCTTCTTCCTCGTCTGATTCAGACGCAGACGTGGACGGGCTTCCATTTATTCCGATGCCTCTGTCCATGGTCTTCTCTGGGTCCAGGGTCTCTCTTAATGAGATCCCAGGGGATGAGGATGTTAGATTGCCAACTGTTAATGTTAACAGTACACCGAAAAAAGGAAATATGGATATAGATGGTTCTACATCAGAGGGGAATAAAACCATTAAAGACAAAGTGGAAACTCAAAATGGGGAGAGAATGGGAAAGGCTAAACAAGAAGACCTTAAGGAAGGATCAAGTGTGGAGTCTAATGAATTACAGACAAGAGCCAGGAGGGCTACTATGAGGAGAGGCAGCTCTGCAGATTCAGCTCTGCTTCTCCAAATTGATCCTGAGGAAGGAAATGCAAATGAGGACCTAGAGGCAGGTAACAAGAGCCTGAAAAAGGCTGTTTCTATGGAACTACCCAATCGGAGCCCTAGCCCAGGGACTACAAAATTAAGTCAGGAGGATTATGCTTTAAAGCTAGAGCTAATGAGGCAACGGCTGCTCAGGGGAGGAAGCGTTGATAAAAAATTGAGTGGCTTACGGGGACCATTGTTTGAAACCCTTGGCATAGATGAGGAAAGACAGACAGCGTCTCATGGGAGAGGTTTGAGAAGATTCAGAGCAGGGCCATCAACCCTTAACAGAGCAGAATTTACTGAAAGTACGGAAAAGGGGACACCAAAGACCAAGGTTTATCGTAAAAGTGTCTCCATGTCCCAGGGCGATTCGGAGCCCATGCCTCTGCACCGTAGGTTTGGAGCCCCCTTAGAGATCCCATCTGCTTCCAGTGCTAGCACAGAAGAGAAGAAACTTCAAGAGACAGTTTCAATGTCTGCACTGACTGAACAAGCAACACTGGAGTCTGCATCAACCTCACCCAGAGACACAGCTTCCTTTGTTCTCCCAGTAGCAGAAAAAATGGACCAACTGCAAAAAAATCACAATGTGAAAGAACATTCGGATGTAGAGGAAGCAGGAGAAAAAAGGACCAAAGCAGAGTCTGAAACAAAATCTGCCTCTGATATTACTCCTAAAATTGTTATAAAAGAGGAGGGGAGAGAAGACAATATAAATGAAAAGGCTGGAGTTGCTGTACCATCTCAAACATCAGCCAAGGCCCAATCTAAACCCCTTACTGCTTTGCACAAATTAAATAACTCAAAATTCTCAGATACATCTTTAGTACCCGAACACCCAGCGGTATTTGCCAAAGTAGCAATAGGAGACCGACCCCCTGGTTCTCTTCCCTCATCTTCAAACCCTGATTTTACTATAATCCCTCGCCAACCTGTTCTTAGAACAGACATAAAAGACATTGATTCAGAGGAGGTCTTTGAGGCCAAATTTAAGAAGAGGGAGTCATCCCTCACCCGTGGCCTCCGTAAACTGGCCAGAAACAAATCCAATGAGAAATCCCCAGTGCTGAGCCGCAAGACTGTTGAAGGGGGTGAGGATATTTACAGGCCAGGGCAGGGAGGAGCACCACTTGAAATAGTATCCAAGGGACTTCAGGAGAAATCCAAATCTGTCCAAGATTTAAGAGAAGTAGATCAGGAAACAAGCCTTGGTCGGATAGGGAGGTTTTCATTGAGAGGCAAGAGGTCGACATTTACTGAGAGAAAAGAGGAAAAACAACCAAATATTCAGGAAACTGCTGTAAACAAGAGGGTTTCATGGGCTATCGGTCGCAGTAAATCTCTGGATACAAAGGATCTGAATGTTGGTGGAGCAAGGGTTCAGTCTGAGGAGAGAGAATCAAGAAAAACTGAGGAGTCATCAGTTTCTGCCATGAGACGGAAATTTGAGTCTAAAGTCGCAGGAATTTCTGCAAAAATAAGGAGTCAGTCAGAGGAGAGGAAAGCTAAACAGGCTGGGGGGAGTCAAAAAGACCTAGTGCAAAAGGATCTGAATAAGGTCTCTGAATCCCCTGTTCTAGCAATACGTCATAAATTTGAGAATAAAGTTGTAGGAATATCTTCAAAAATCCGTAGTCAATCAGAAGAGAGAAAACTAGACAGTGAGGTTAGGAGCACACCCCTGTTTGGCCGCCACCGGCATTCCCACTCTGAAGGCCGTGGACTGAAAGGAATGGGTATTCCTGAAAATCAATTGGCAAAACAAACCGGTGCCACTGCATCAGAGGAATCAGTTGAGTCTACCTCCAGCATTCATTCCGATAAGGCTTCAGAGAGTGATAGACGATCACGGTGGGACAGGTGGGGCTTGACCAGGGGCAGGAGAGAGAAAACTCCCTCCCAATCTGACTTACCTTCAATTGCACCCAAAGAAGGTCTGACAAAAGGCCATCAGTTCAACCGCTCTGCTTCCGATTTTGCTCCGGTGTTCCACATTAAACTGAAAGACCACATCCTATTAGAGGGGGAAGCTGTGACTCTGACTTGCCTTCCAGCTGCCAGCCCACACCCTGAAATCACATGGATGAAAGGTAACTTCAATTCCAGAAGTGACCAATTTGTACAACACAAACACACTCAAACACTGAAACTGATTTATTTTTTCCTGCATTCCAGATCGAAAACTGTTAGAGGTGACAGACAACAGGATCGTGCGGATCTCCCACCCAGATGGCAGGCAGCTCCTTACAATTCATAAGTGCAGTCACAGAGACGCTGGGGTGTACGAATGTGTCGCTACCAACCCAATTGCTACTATCACAACTTCCTGCACACTTTCTGTAGCTTGTAAGTGCTTTTTGTTTTCCCACAGACATAGAAATACTTTGTGTGGTTATCTTATCATGTTGGAAATTTGGGAATTGTAAAATGTATGCATGAGTTTGCAAATAACAACATGCTGAGCTTTCTTCAACAGAGGAGCCAGTCACTCATTTACATTTCAAAGACATACAATCATTGTCATTATGAAACATTTTACATCATTGAATTTTAAGTGCAAAAAGATTTGTATGCATACTAATACAGCTGAAAGAAACATCTGTACCAGCAGATTAACGTTACGTGAAGTCAGCTTAATGGGGTTTTACTTTTTGAAAATGTTCCACCTCATTAGTACAAATGATGTTTTTGCTGGTATAATGATGATGATTGAAATTAGCTGGAGTGCCCCATATCTGAACAACAAACCATGTGATGAGTGCAGCAGTGTTTGGCTGCCCTAAAATTAAAAAAGCTAATCATATTGGTGGCATTTTTAAGCCACGAAAATAATACACTGTTTTTGTTCAACTATATTTAGCATGTATGATTGAACAGATTGGTTGTGACCTGATTACCACAAGTAGATGCTTTATAACGAGGCTATCAATACATGTTGACTCAACAAGTATGTAGTAATAGCAGTCTTCAGTTTGAATGTTAGTTAACAAGGTCAATATTTATATGGTGATTTGTTTAGTGGGGAAGATTTTATCTAAATTTTATCTAAGAGGCAAGAGCTTAGTTTTAACAGAAGGGCATCCCATCAGCGGATTTAAAAGCACCCTGTGTTTTATCCAATATTCCTGGTTTTCCCCATCCTAGAGAATAACCATTTGTAATAGAAATTTTAATTGTACTAGCAAAAAGTCTGGCAGATCTTATGTACATGTAAGGGTCGTCGATACTGACAAGAAATTTACCCATTTTCCTAATTACAATAATTTTAAGCTATTTTGTTATGACCTCAGATCACAAAACATGTCGTTATTTAAAAAAAAAATTTCAGACACTGCTATTAAAGTTCAAAAAATTTGCTTTCTTTGGCTAAAGAGTCCTTGCCCTGTAAGGGTATTCGGATGGAACGTGAGACATCATTAATGTCCAGTCGGAACTGACTTCCAGCGATTTCAGGAATGATTTTATTTTTTCTGTTGGTTTTGTTTTTGATTTTATTCACCTCATGAACAGCATGAATTACACTCAGGCATATCAAAACAATAAACATTTCAGGAGCTACTTGCGGCGGTTTAGTTAGACTTCACGTGTGAATTTCTGGCATTTGATTGTAAAAAAGGTGGCGCCCTTACACCGCTGTAGGACACTCTTGAAAATTTGGTCAATTTTGAGCACAGCCAATAGCATAATCGCATAACTAATGCAGCCAGTAGCATCAACAGCAACATGCTAGCAAAACTTGCTGTTAGGAACTCATTCACAGTTGCTATCTTGAAGTGCACTAACAATACTTGTATTGCTGTCTCCTGTCATGGAGACCATGTGAACTTCTCAGCGCAACCAACTTCACACAATCATCTCACCTTTGTGTTTGTCAGGAAGGCTAAATGTATGCAACCTATATTACATTGTAGTTGGTTGGTCCAACCACTCTGAAATGTATGTAGACTCACAACCATTTGTTGCGCTATAGTGGTTCATAATTTTCCTTTATCTCTCTAACTTCAATTTCCTGTCAAGCACTTTGAATTGCTTTATTTATAAATGGTGTTTCTCAAATAATATTGCCTTGCCGTCTAACCTTAATATGGAGCTTCTTAATGGATCAGCCCAGGTTAAATAACTTGTTAGCCCTAGAAACATAATAATCATGGCAGTACTGCTGAATGGTAGACATTTACTTGCTTATCTTTTATTAGTCTGTCCTTTGATGATTCGTCAATGTAATTTGTGTAAAACTGCTTGAGTAGAACGTTGGCCACTTTCACTGAAGTATGAGCCAGCATAAAGACGGGAAGATGCATTTAGAAATTAGAGAAAAACACCACTATTGGCTCTTTGGTTTGTTTTATGTGAGAAAAGAGAAGTGTGTAGTAACAAAGAAGCCACAGACTTACCACTAGCTGTAAAAATAGAAATTGTAAAAATTAAAGGAGCATTACTTAGGATCAGGCCAGCTGACAGCTTTGTTAGGGCCCGGGACAACACTGTCCCACACACACACACACACGCCCTTGTTTTTAACATAATAATTATCACACAAACATGAAACTCACAGTGGTAGCTCAGAGCACATGTGTAAGCATGTAGAAAATGTTAAAGCAACTACAAGTGTATATTTCTGTAAAACAGCAGGGGATCAATTTTTCGGCAGCCCCTTGCCGAAAAATGCATCCCCTGCTATCTCAGAGGAGTTGACACTTGTATGACTGTATTCCTGTATATCCATCTGTAGTTAAAGGACAAGAGTCAGCAAATGCAAATTCTGCCCTGTAAAACAATGACAGCGCAATTGTCGCTGTATGATCTGAAGCCCCATTTGGAGCTTTTAAACAGGCTTTTGAAAAACTTTGATAATTTGCTGCTGTAATATTATAGATTTTTCAGGATAAAAAGCTAGCAGATGTGCATAATCAAAAAATAACAGAAATGCAATTGTAGAGCATTCAGTATTGTAAGAAAGCCCACACTGTTTCTGGATAAATACATTATTGTATGTTAAGTTCTGTTCCGTTTTATGCCTCTTTCCTTGTACGTTTGAAATGTCCCATACTCCTGAATGCACCATAGCTTTCTGACGCTCGCGAATGCATCACACTGGTCTGTGAACGCTGTGCTGTGTAGATGCACGTTTGCTCTTCCGCTTAAGACAACGCTTTGCAGTTTCAAAACTCACGTCAGCTCTCACGGTTTATTGTGTGTGAATGACAAGAGACCACAACAAATAAATCAGCCGTACCTCAGACAATTTATGTTGTTCATTACACCCGTACTTTTGTAAATGAATCTGCCAAATAACCACAGTTTTTTCCACGAGGGGTATATTTAAACGTTTTTATATCATTAATATAAGAACAAGCAGCTCCGTTGGTCATATTTTAATCCGTTTTCCTCGTCGATATGCAGTTGTACAGAGCGAGGCGCGCTCCCGCGACAGGGGATGCATATCTCGGCAGACATGCACTTTTCGGCATTTATCCTCTGTATGTATATATATATATATATATATATATATATATATATATATATATTTAGTTACTCTAATATTAAATATTTTTCACACAAATATTTTCTGAAAAATTACTTTGTCTGTATTTTAATGGTCAGAGTGTCAGTTTTGGGCCCCCCCTCTGTCCTGGGTCCGGGACAATGGACCCGTTTGCCCCCCCCTGTCGGCGGACGTGCTTAGGATAGTTGGGATTATGGAATACGAGAGAGTAACATCAAGTCAGTTACAAATGTAAAAAAGGCACAAAGGTAATGACAGTTTCTATAAAGCTGAAGCATGGAAACATTTTTCTGGGAGTAGTGGTCTAGTGGTTAGAGAGCAGGGCACTTGCGTCCTGAGAGGTTGCAAGGTTCCTGGTTCAGCTCTCACAGACTGCCACTCTATGGGTCCCTGAGCAAGAGCCTTAGCCCCCGAATGCTCCTCTGGTGCTGCACAGTGGCAGCCCACTGCTCCCTGAGGGATGGATTAAATGCAGAGGATAAATTTCATTGGAATGTATGTTACAATGACAATAAAGCTGATAATGATTATTATTGTTTGGTCTTCCTCAACAATATTCTTGCACAATAGCATGTAAAAATTAAGAAATGCCCATTGCTTTTTTCCAATAAATACTAACCTATTTGTAATTTTTCCCCCCATCACTTTTCCGTCTCGTTGCTCAAGCTGTCCCAAAGCGACCTGGGACCCCTGAAGTAGCTCAGACATACAACAACACAGCTTTGGTTCTATGGAAGCCGTCGGAAACAAAATCTCCATGCAGCTACTCACTGGAAAGAAAAATCGAAGGTGAGCGAGTCAGAAAACATGTTGTGATAATTCCTCACTGTGTCTTGTATAAAATGTGTTTTTACTGCCTTGCCCTGTGCTGCTGTCAGTTACATGTCTGACGTGGTAAAAAAATAACACTGAATCATTTTAGAGCTGGAGGAGGTTTCGCCATTTGACAGTCTCTGAATGTGAATGATGCTGCTGGGAAATAAGCTTCCCAATCCATAAAGACCCTTTTAATGACACCCAATGAGTCAGCTTTCAAGTGGATAATGATTTTACCAGAGCTTTCTGTCATTATACACTGAATCATCAGTATCTCATAATGTGCTGGATAGAAATATAGGGACACAGACTTGCAAGGTTCCTAGGTAGAGTGGAAGAGTCTGGGATTTAGTTATATATTTCTTTAACTTTGTCCTTCCATTCTTCTTTTTGCCTTTACTTAATTTGTTCTGTTCATCGAGCACATGCAGTTGGTTCTGAAATGTCTCAGCTTCCTGCCGGATCATTACTTCCATTAAGCGCACACTTTAAAATAAACACTCTCTAAGGATGAACCAAACTCAGAGTTAGACTGTAACAGTGGTCTCTAACTCCAGTCCTCGAGGGCTGGTGTCCTGCAACATTCAGATGTGTCTGCTTCAACACACCTAGCTCCAATATGATCTCAATAACAAACTTCTGTAGAGTTTTGACTGCATGCCAGTGAGGTAGTTTAGCCATTTGATTTAGGTGTGTAGTGTAAGGTACACATCTAAAGATTGCTGGTCATCGGTCCTAGAGGTTTTGAGTTTGAGATCAGTGCTTTAATCTAAAGAAGGCAGAGACATAATTACAGGGTTCAAGCACCGCTGCCCACAACACGTGTTCCAAGGGCAAAAAGGGGCAGAACAAAGGCATTTACACGCATTTATCTCCTCATCCCCCTCCTTCTTCTCCCCCAGTTACAGGCCGAACCCTAACTAGGCACATCCCCCAAAGGTGATTGTTGCCTCCTCATGTGACATCAGTAAAATAATGTGTCACTATGGTAGCATTATTTGTTTTATTGCATTTGTTATTCTGTGGGTGTCTTGAGCTGGCTAAGTGTAGGTACACATCTAAATCACAGGGAGGGTTGTTCCAGTAAGAACTTCACACAGCCCATTTCTAATTAAATGAGTTTTAACGTTTAGCAAAAGGTTACCCAAATTAAACAACGAACATGTCCTTATGTGCTTTCTTCCTTGTCTCCTTGTTTTTTCCTGTCCTTCCTTCCCTCCCTCATGTTCTTATATTTTTCATTGTATCCTTCCCTTCCTTTGTTTCATGCTTGTGTATTTCCTTTTGTCCCTCCTTCCTCTCTTTCTTCCTTTACTTCCTTTTCTTCCTATGGTCACTCCTTCCTTTCTTGTGTCCTCCCTTCCTTCTTTATATCCTTCCTTTCTCATGTCCTTCAAGTTGTGTACTCGCTTACTTCCCTTATTATGTCCTCAGGTGTCTCATTGCTTTCATTTAATCCTTTTTGCCATCCTTCCTTCCTTCTTGGAGTCCTTGTAGCCTTCTTTTTTCCTTTTCGGTAACTTTATTTTTTCTTTTCTTCATATCTTCTGTTGTCTTCTTTTCAACCTTCATTCCTTTCCTGTGCCTTTGGCTTTCTTTTCACCTCCCTCCCTCCCTCCCTCCCTTCCTTCCTTCTTCTCTCTCCATGTTTTTTGCAAGTTCCAAATTTAAACCAAGATCATTCTAAAAAATAGTTTCTATAATTTCATAGCAACTTTTGTATGTCATATTTCAAAATAGGGAAATATGTGAGAACTCTGGAAATTTCAGTCTTGAAAAGTCTGGACAGTCTTGAACATTTTTATTCTAGTTTAGAATTTTACTAGACCAGACTGTGCCAGAAGCTAAAGTAAGCATTGACTTGATATGCATGCCAATGCTCATGCATATCAAGATGTTTTTTAAGCTTGAACTTCCAACCATCCATTGTCCAGAGCAGGAGTTCCCAAACTTTAAAGCCTGTGACCCCAAAAAAATCACAGCGCCAGATATTGGTGAACCCGTTTTGGAAGTGGGGTCCTTTTTTTTTGGAAATTGTACGAATAAAGTCATAATATTACAAGAATAAAGTTGGAAAATTACAAATATAAAGTCATATGTTTGTAAGAACTCTTACAAAAAAGTGCAGGAAATACTAAACCTTTTTAGCACATCAGCATCAAATCATCTTGTGACTCCCAAAATGTGTCTCCCGACCCCCGCTTTGGGGACCCCTGGTCTAGAGGTGCTTATACGTGCAGGATGTTGTGGAAGCCCAAACTTGCTTCTTTTTTTTTGTGTAACTTTTACACAAGAGTTTACAGTTTTCTGAGACATTGTAAATTGTTCATAATATTTTCTTGTTCTGCAGGTGATTCTGTTTGGGCAACTGTGGCCACTGGAATAGCTGACTGCTACTACAATGTCACTGACCTGCCTCCAGAGGGCAACATTAGGTTTAGAGTCTCCTGTGTCAACAAGGCAGGACAAGGTCCTCACAGCAATTGCTCTCCTCCAGTCAGCCTGGAATCAACAGGTAGATTAACATGTTAATATGGAGAATAAAAATATTTTAAATGTGGATATTTTGTGAAAAGACATAACTAATATAAAAACTGTCAGAAAACTCCAGTAGCTGACAGGGGCAAACACACAGCAAACAACTGAATGTGCCACAGCCAAATGCACAGCAGACACATAATTACTGCTTACTCCAAAACACAGCAAATGCTATAAATAAATACATTTAAAAATGCTGCAATCACAGAAAACAGGATGAATGACAATTTCAAAACATAACAAATGCAAAAGAAAAAATGCTGCAATCACAGAAAATAGAAGCAAAATTAAAAGTGCTGCAAGTAGCTAAAACAGCAGCAACTTAAAAGAAAAGCTGCAAACTTGTTTGAAAAGAACTGAAATGCGGCAGACCCTTAGGAGAGTGAGGCAACTCAGAAAAGACAGGCACGCTAATATTACTTATGTAAATACGCTGAGGTTCTATAATACTGTAAAAGAAGACTATGGCCAAATGTTTAAATAAGACATGAACAAAAACGTAACTTTTCTTTCTTTCCAACAACTTTTTCTTGGCAACACAATTATGTCTTTACTGAGGGCCTGTTCCCCTGTTGGTTGACTCCCCCTAGTGGTAGAGCCCACTTCCATCTTTTAGGGCGAGTTTGCAGATGTTTTTCTACCTTGCTGCTGTGTTTGGTACTTGCAGGATTTTTCTTGTGCTACAACGTTTTGTGCCGCATTCAGCTGTTTGCTGCACATTTTCCCTTCAGCCACCATTAAAAAAAATTAAAAGAATAAATAAATAAATATCTCTATCGGGCTGCGCAGTGGGTGGCACTGTTGCCTTACAGCAAGAAGGTCCTGGGTTCGAGTCCACCCTGGGTCTTTCTGCATGGGGTTTGCATGTTCTCCCTGTGCATGCACAGGTTCTCCGGCTTCCTCCCATAGTCCAAAAGAAACCATGACTGTTAGGTTAATTGGCCTCTCTAAATTCTCCTTAGGTGTGAATGTGTGCGAATGGTTGTTTGTCCTGTCTGTCTCTGTGTTGCCCATTGACAGCTGGAGATAGGCACCAGCACCCCTCGTGACCCCAACAGGTATAAGCGTGTAGGAAAATGGATGGATATCCATCTGTCTGTCTGTCTGTGTGTGAAGTAAGCAAGGAGTTGATTGTGGTATTTGTTTTCTTTAAATATAAAACTGTATAAAATAAAATGGTTTAAACATGACAATAAATGATCTAAGGACCTATTTGTAGCAGAAAACAACCATTAATAGATGTTGAATGACTTAAACTTTATTGTCATTCAACTGCACGTTCACAATGTACATTTGAGCGAAATTTTGTTGCAGGGCTCCATGTAAAAACAGAATACCACAGAGTAACATTATAAATATGTAAGTATGTATCATTTGTCAGGAATGTGGTGGCAAACTGTATGAGCTAGATTTTCATACTAGGTCTTAGGTTACATTTATTATGTCATAAATTTGTACTTTTTTCATTTGTTGCTTTTGTTTGATCGCACAATTGACTTAATGCAATTAAAATCCAAATGTTCTTCTTGCATTATAAACTACTGTCCTTCGTCATAGGAAAGCACATATTTTTTAGGTTTGTTTCAAAGAAACAAATGTTAAGTAGTTAATTGTAAATGGTTAACTACAAAAATATTGTGCTATACTGAAAGAAACGCTAACCCTAATGTTGAAGCTGGATGACCTACAGCTAAATGCAATAAAGTCAATAAATCAAAAACAGACAAACGACAGATGTGAAGCTGGAAGAGCAAATCACTGGCAACAAACTAAATCAGAATAACTATGAGAAAATAAAACAACCATGATGCAAAAGTTTAGAGTCACCACCTAATCAAGAAAACAATATGTTGTAGTCATTCTCCATCTTATTGAGACTTTTTGTCTTGTCCATCACAGCCTGTTAATGTAGACAGAGATATTAAATCCAGATAGTGTTTGCATATCATGAAATATGAGGCCAATATTTCACAATGATCAATGTTTTTTATCTGTTGTGCAGGAGGAGGGGCTTCACCTGCAGTCGCCATTGTAAAAACAGTCCCAGCTCCTCCAGAACTAGTGCTAACAAACTCTCAGCTCAAACCCCCCCCTGAAGTCAGAATCACCTCCACTTCAACTTCCTCCGCTCCTCCCTCTTCTCTGACCTCTAACCTTCCAACAAGTCCTCCATTACTGTCTGCAAGCACCACTCCTGAGGAAAAAGAAAGCAGCGCTCTGCCATCCTCTGCAACAGTCAAAGCCTCTCCATCTTTTGTTTCACTGAAGCCCCAGAGTCCAATAAATGTGGTGACCCCTATGACCCAGACCCCAATCACATCCCCGCCTCCTCTAGTAATCCCACCTTCCACCCCTACGAAATCTTTAATTGCATCAGTGCCCACCTACATCCCTACGACTGCTGCCACCGCACACGTGGTTCCCACTCCAGTGTCTTTTTCCCCACAAGTACTTCAGACCTGCAGCCTGAGCCCCATCGCCGATGGGGCCAGCACCCCAACCAGAGGCACTCCATCTGGAAGCATCATTCCGTCAACTGCCCTGCGACAAGGAGTTCCACAGAAACCATACACCTTCCTAGATGAGAAGGCCAGGTTAGACAGAGAAAGGACTAATTTTACTGCATCTTACAATTTGAAAAAATTAGGACATCCCAAGAAATATTCAGTTCTTTATTAAGCAAATTCCAAATATTTTTTATTTATCTTGGGGAAAAAGTTCTACAATAAAGCATTCCCAAACCATGTCTCTTCTACCACTCTCATTCATAGTTGGTAGAAGGTTATGGAAATATGTGTACCATTGTTAGAAAACACACAGGTTGTCTTAGGGGGTCCTAATTTAGATAAATTTAAATAAAAATAAATTCATATTTGTAGGTTTTGTAACAATAGCTACTCTGTTTCCCTCATTCAGAGGTCGGTTTGGGGTGATCCGTGAGTGCAGGGAGAACGCAACAGGGAAAAGCTACATGGCCAAAGTCATTCCGTACACCCAGGAGAGCAAGCAGGGAGTGCTTAAGGAGTACGAGATCCTGAAGTCGCTTCATAATGAGAAGGTTATGGCTCTCCATGAGGCCTACGTCACACCTCGCTACCTTGTGCTGGTGGCTGAGTACTGCACTGGCAAAGAGCTGCTGTACAGCCTCACTGACAGGTAGAAAACAAGATATATCAAACTGAAATGCATAGACTATGGCACCTTTTGAAATGTTACTTTTTTGGTTACTTCAGGTTTCGGTACTCCGAGGATGATGTGGTTGGCTACCTGGTTCAGATTCTCCAGGCTGTGGAGTACCTCCATAATTGCAGAGTCCTCCACCTAGACCTCAAGCCCGAAAACATCTTAGTGACCAACCTAAATGTCATTAAGTTAGTAGACTTTGGCAGTGCTCAGAGTTTTAACCCTCTTAACCTGGAACCTCGGGGTACAGAAACAGGAACACTGGAGTACATGGGTAAGGATACATTTTAGAACATCTGCTCCACACTTTAAAAAAAAGCCAATAATATTTGATTATAAAATGTCTTCTTTCTGATAAGCTCCTGAGATGGTAAAGGGTGAAGTTGTTGGTCCTCCTGCTGATATTTGGACCGTTGGAGTTGTCACCTACATCATGTAAGTTTCATCTTGGCCTTCTTACTTCTACTTAGATACCCTAAAATATCATAATTTGAGTTTGAAAAGTCTGTCAGGATTCCAGACAGAGACAGTACAACTAAAACATTGTTAGCGATGGGTAACTTATGCAGCGTACATTGAGCTTCTAGAAGAATGCTAATTTGCAGCCCCCATCCCTGGTCAGGCTTTTGATGAAGGAGAACAAGTTAAAAAATTGTATTTGCTTGTGCGAATTCAAAGTTACAAATTTAAGACTTATATAAAAGTACTATAAAATTACAAATCACATTGCAAAGGTAAAATACATAAAGAAAACACATCTCCAAATCAGATTATTAGTTTTCACAGTGTTGATGTTCTTTCAACCAATGCTTAAGTTTTGTTGAGAAAAGGCTCATGTCTGAGAACGACTACAGATCCTATTGAAAAGCGTTCCATAACTGTGATCCTTTGACTGAAAATGCTGATTAATCAATAGTTGTTCTGCAACTTTTGACTCGACAATTTCCACTTACTCCAGCTCTTGTTCTCACACCTTCATTATCATATTTTTGTATTAACTGACAAATTAAATCTGGGGCGAAACCAGTCATACACTTAAATATTGTTTTCGCAAAAGAAAACTTTAGAAAATTGTCAAAACTCCACAAGTGATGCTTTTGGAGAATTTGGCAGTGATGCCACTTAACTGGTTTCTGATCAAATAATTTAAAAGTTTGCTTGTATAATGTAATTAATGGCTTTATGACAGATTTTGAAGCCTGGCCCCAGATAATACAGCAGTATGACATATGCGATAATATCATTGCATGCATATATATTTGAACAGGTTTGGTGGATATACAGGGTCTTATCAAGTGTACACAGTTTATGTTATTCTTCATAGTCTTGGATAGTTTCCGAACATGTGAATCAAACCTTAGTTTCGAGTCCAAAATAATCCCCAGATATTTGAACTGTGATATTTTCTTGATTTCATTTCGATTCATATTTATTTTTGAAGTCTTCCTGCATTTTGTTTTTAGAGAGAAACACATTGAAAAGGTTTTGGTATAATTTAACATTAAGAAGTTTCCCTTGAGCCATTGAGCTATTCCAACCAGCTGTTTAGTTAATGATTCAGCAGCCTAATGAGGAGTATCTGCTGTCACATAAATGATTGTGTCATCTGCATACAGTTGGCAATTTGCATCCTTGCAGATTTTAGGCAGATCATTTATGTATAAGCAGAAGAGTAGAAGCCCCAGTATAGAGCCTTGTGGTACACCTAAATATTTTTTTTTATTACAGATTTAACATTGTTTATTTTAACACATTGCTGTTTAGAGTCAAGATAAGATTTGAACCAGTCTATCGCTTGTTGTGAAAAATGTAATTGTTTCAGTTCCATTAGAAGTATTTAGTGATTTACAGTGTCAATGGCCTTTTTAAAATCTAAGAACACAGCCCCACCTACCTTCCCTTGATCCAGACTAATTTTAATTACTTCTGTAAAATGGCATCAGGCCATTTCTGTTGAGTATTTTGGTCGAAATCCAAATTGTTTAGGATTTAGAAGGTGATTATTGTCCAAATAGCTCATCAATTGCTCAGCCACTAGCTTTTCAATTACTTTTGAAATTACAGGTATGATTGCAATGGGACTATAACTACCTGCAGAATCACGTGCTCCAGATTTAAAAATTGGTGTCACAACAATTGTTTTAAAATTTTGAGGACAGATACAGTCTTTTAAGGATAGATTTACAAAATGTGTTACTGGCGTTATCAATGTTGTTTTATGCATTTAAACTAATGAAGTATCTAAGCCAAATATATATTTAGCTTTTGAATTGTTAAGATGATTAATTATTTTGTCAATCTTGTCTTGATTCACTTGTGTAATATAAAAAGATGAGGAAGAATCTGTCATTTCCCCACATCACAAAGAGCAGGGGTTGAAGTTTGCTGCAAGCTCTTCAACTGAATTAACAAACAAAGAGTTGAATTTGTTTGCAATTTCCACATCATCAGTACTAATATTCCCATTTATGTTTAGTTTAGATATAGATTTACTTTAATTGGAATCCCTGTTGGTTAACTTCTTTATATGTTTCCAAAGTAGTGAGCTGTTGCCCTGAGATTCAGCAAACAGATGCATAAAATAAGATGACCTTGCTCTTCTCTGTTAACTGATTATGTTATTCCTTAATCCTTTAAAGGCAAGCATGTCTGTCTGTAGTTTTGTCTGGACAAATATTTTAAAGTTAAATCCCTCTTCTTCATAAGCTGAATTTTTTTTTTATCCAAGGTTAATTAGCTTTTTTTTTCTATTGTCTTTCAATGAACATGTAAACTTCTGGACTATATTTAAAAGTGTCTCCATCAGAATATTACTGTACTGGTTTACTTTTTCCATTTGTAATAAATTCTCCCAATTTATATTTTTCAGCTCATTTCCAAACTGGAGCATTTTCTGCTTAGAAATTCCATTTTGCTGACATTTTATTGCATGTCTAGAAAAGCCTGTCTGTAGTCGCTTCAATTTTCCGACAAGGTTGTGTTATGATCAGAGAGACCCGTTAAAAAATTGTAGGTTTTAATTAGTCGTTCTGGTTTATTTGTAAAAACTAAATCCAAAAAAGATTTACTAGTTCGGATAATTCTTGCTACCTGGGTAATGGCTTGATGTAACTTATGTTTAAATGTAATAATCTTGAATTTTTCCATTTTACTCTTATCCGTACAATTTATGTTAAAATCTCCCAATACAATTGCTTCAGTTCGTACATTATCTTCTTTTAACTGCTACCAGAAAATGAGAGCACATTTCTCCAGTTTTAGCAGCAATTCATTGGCTACTGGTTCACATTCGGATTAATTTTAAAATTCTTTTACTTGTTTTTGAATGTCTTCATGGCTTGCTTTCCAGGATCTGTCAGACCTGCTGCATATGCATGCTCCCTCTTGTTTGCTCACGTCTGCAGATACATTCAGATATCATCTGAAAAACAAACAAAGAGTGCAAAGAGGTAACCGCACTTTCTCTGTCGTTACACAAACCTCTGGATTTAAGTAACTTTACATATCAGGCAAGCCATTTCACTTCCTGTGTTTAATGTTCTTTTAAAAAACTTTTTCTTTCCCAGTTTGAGATGTTAGCTTTTGAAGTTTTTATTGTGTTTTGTGTATCTGCATTTCATTGTACCTTTTGCTGGCTTTAACTTTTTATTCTGTTTTGAATTACTATTTTTTAGATTGCATAAATAATGTTGAGTTGAGAATATTTATAGTTTTTGAAAAGGGGGAAATATGGTTGTTGTGCAAATAGAAGTTTTTCAAAAACAGCTCAACAGCCTACACAATCTTTTTTTTTCACTGACTTTAATAAGAAAATATTGTAGTTGATTATAAAAGGCACAATATGAATTATCAGATTCACATCCAGGCAATGAAAACACTACCGATTATCATTAATCAACGGGATTGTTTATCAATGTAGGTCTATAACCTCATTGGTGAATGAGGCTGAGTTTCATCAAGCCTATATGGCCCAACATTTTCCCCAAGTCCATTAAAAGTGCACACCTGAATTACATGTAACTTAATTATGCCCACCTGAATTCAAGCGCAAGGCGATGCAGCGCGCCCACAGCTCTGAACAAACAGTTCTGTGAACTGATCGTCCGCAGTCCTTATGACCCAAATGTCATGTGTGCGCGTGAAGTCAGGGAAATGTGTGTGCAGGCCAGCTGACAGCTTTGCTAGGGCCCATGACAACACAGTCTTTTTGGGCCCCCCCTCTACACCTGCCGCCACCACGCACACACACACACACTAAACACTAAAAAAAGGTCAACTTAACTGTATACTTCATGCCATGGAAATCTCTGTATTTTATATTGGATATTTTAAACCCATCTATTGACCCCCCCCCCCCCCCCCCCCAGCTCCCCGCCTCAGCTGGCTCTCCTGCTCCGCTCTGTCTTTCAGATTGTACCTGGACCTCTGCTCTCTCCCTGCTTTCTGCTCTTTTGGCGCTAAGCTTAAGTATTTCTGTAAAAGAAAAGGTGTTTTTCCCCCTTATACTAGCCAGCGGATGCTATACTTTAAAATCACATTGATAAACGCATTACTTCTTACCTGGATCTGGATGGGCATCATTCCTCTGCAATTCCGTTCCTGGACCTGTTCCTGACTCA
Source organism: Fundulus diaphanus (assembly GCA_037039145.1). NCBI lineage: Eukaryota > Metazoa > Chordata > Actinopteri > Cyprinodontiformes > Fundulidae > Fundulus > Fundulus diaphanus. Next base: position 7,046,032 of record CM073139.1, read on the forward strand.
TCCTCAGTTTGAAAAAAATATTTACGCATAAAATCCTTCAAGCCTTTGGTGTCATCTTCTCTTTTTCTCTTTTGTTTTCTTTGTACCTGTGATTCTTAGTTTGCAGCGGAACGAACTTTCAAAGTTGCAGCCAGCCGTTGTCCTAATGGTCAAACCATTTTATGTTGGGGTGGGGGGAGTTCTAATGGCCCCTTATTTATAGAAAACATATTACATATACCTAATGCAGATACATATCTTTATATTTAGTTACTCTAATATTAAATATTTTTCACAAATATTTTCTGAAAAATTACTTCTGCCTGTATTTTAATGGTCAGAGTGTCAGTTTTGGCCCCCCCTCTGTCCTGGGCCTGTGACAATTGACCCGTTTGTCCCCCCCTGTCAGCGGGCATGTGTGTGTCACACGGTCATTGCGTGAGAGTTGAGAACTCTGCTTTGGGGTAATTCACTGCAACCGGACGTCCTGTCATCACAACCAGAGACAACGTCAGAGGTTTGGCAGAGAAATAAACAGAGAAAATTTATAGTGGTTTACTTAATGTGTTTCACACCTGGAGCTAACACGATAGCTTCCGCTAGCTTCCTGGAAACCAAGCTTTGCTGATGTGGTATGAGTATGTTTTTACAATTATAACAAACTGTATTTCCATAAGGGTTTTATTCGATGGAATATTAATGTTTGTGTTTTCTGGTCTACTCATTCCCACCAAATGGAGCTTAAGGTCTAAATTAGCACCGAATGTCCGCAGCATAGCGCTATTAGCTTCCCGGATAACATTAGTGCTACCATCGAGTCAATGCAACTATGGTTCATTTTAGATATAAGGCTTGTTTTCGTTTCGCTCCGGCATCATTCGATAGTACTACTATTACCGCATTAATATGGAACATTAATGTCAATTTAATGGTGTTTTGTAAAACTTTAGGATTAACCCATCAAGCGACCGTTCGCTACAGCGCCCGCTAGATTCCCGGAGGAATAATTGCATTAATAAAATCAAGTGTCATATAGGCTATTGATTTTACCAAGCAAATTATTCTTTAAAATGTTATTTCCTCAAATAATGTTTTGTTTAACTCAGGATTTGCGTTGTGAACGGGTTGAAACACATACCAAATGTTGTTCTAAATTAGTCAAGCTAGTTTCATCTCATTCCATATTCTTTAAGATTAACTTTAGTTCTGCAGTGAACCAGGATTCTCTGAATCATGCTGATGATGGTTTTCAACTCTTATTTTTGTCCTTTTTGTTTCTTTTGTGTACATATTTTCTTAGCATCTTTTTATCTTAATGTTGCTTAGTAGTTTAGTTAAGTTTCACTAGCCTAGTAGAGAGGATTTGTTGATTGAAATATAGTGTTAATTCAGATAAACAACATTATATAGTGATGTTCTCTGGATGTTCATTTTATTTCTGTTAATAAATTCTTGAACTTGTCCCTGCTTTATTCTATATGTGTGCAGAGTTTTCTGTTAAAAGAATGCCAGTGCTTGAATCACCCTTTCAACTGCTGTCCTGATATCAGCTGTGTGGGCTGATATTCACTGGACAATACCTAACAGACCAAGATTTATTTATTAAACTTTAAATAACTTAAAATAGTATGTTGTAGCACAACACTACCTTTTAAGCTTATGGTACATATCTGTTTACAAATCATTTTAAGTATTGATCACACCTAAAATGGGGACAGTGAACATAGGGAACACTTCCTTGAATCATTTGGTTGGGTCTAAATATACTGGTTGAAGGTTTAGATTAAGCTAATATTTTATATATCTCAGAAAGCTCAACTAGATCAAAACAGTCCAATCATAGATCATGTTCTAAAGATACCTCAAGTACTGCATCACTTAGGACAAAAAAATCATCCGTCCGTCCATAAAATATGTAATTAAATGTAAGTCTGGAAGTTTAATCTTTATTGGAATGCATTTGACTGAAAAAGCAAATAACCAGTTAAATAATAGTCAAATGCAAAACCTGTAAGATGCAAAAACCACTTACAGTTTTGAAAGACATTTTAAAGAAACTTTATTTACCTCTGTTCATTTACGTTACTCAACCTACCTTAAGGTATAAAGTGTTAATGGCTCAGTGTGATGGGATGCTCTGTGGCTGCTATCAAACTTTTAATATTGTTTGTTCCTTTTTTCATTCAGGCTTAGCGGCCGACTGCCTTTTGAAGATAAGGATCCTCGACGAGTTGAATCTAAAATTCTGACAGCCGAGTTTGACCCAACCAAACTCTACCCAAATGTCTCCCAAAGTGCCTCCATTTTTCTCAAGAAGATGTTGAGCAGTTATCCATGGTGACTGCTAATTTATTTTAATAAAGTGTGATAAAAACCAATGGGATTTATGAGTAAGAACAGTTTAAAATTACCTTTTTTGTGTTTTCAGGGCTCGTCCAAATACACGAGACTGCTTTACACAGGGCTGGCTGCAGGACTCTTACCTGATGAAGCTCAGGAGGCAGACGCTCACCTTCACATCCAGCCCACTGAAGGAGTTCCTGGTGGAGCAGCAGAGTCGTCGCATGGAGAGTGCCACTAAGCACAAGGTGCTGCTGCGCACATACCAGGGCTCACCACGCAGCCCTCTGTCTGGCACCTCACCACATTTATCCAGCCCACAGTGAATGGCTGGGCTGGATTTTCTAGAGTCAGATCTGCCCCTAAAAGAACTACTGATCCATAGAAACTGTTGAGGAAACGTACTGCGGGCAGACAGGTGGACTCACACAGGAGTCCACGTGTTCTTTTGGAACAATTCAAGAATGAGCAGGTGCTGCATCTTGCAATGCAGACCGGCAGAATTGATTCATTCACAAACTACTCATGTATTAAATTACTCATGTATTAAAATTATAGCAAGATCTGTGGTTTTCTCTTGACAGCGCAGCCTCTCAGTCATTTTGTGCATTCTGACAGTGCACAGTTTTATTTGCCTTAGAGTCGGTGTGAGGTTCCAATCTGCTCAAGCTATCTTTAGTAGTTTTATTTTAAAAATCAGTTTTTGCCATGCAGTTCTTTAGTAAACGTCATATTAAAGTACTATGATTGAAGCTCCTTACCTACTGTATTTAGCATTTATTCTCATTTTAGAACCCCCAAAAGATTTTCTCTTTTCTCAAATGTTTACTTTTTCATGTTAATTTATTTGCATGTGTGTGTGTTCTTGTACATGCAGCTGAGTGAGAAATTCTTTTGCTCGTTTTACTAGTAAAATGAGGAATTTAATGTAAAGTGAGGACCAAAAAAAAGTCCTCACTTTTTTCTGAGCTAGAGGTTAGGTTTAGGGCTAAGGTGTCAAATAGGTTTAGGTTACGGTTTGGGCTAGGTATAAACCGGTAAAGGTTAGCGTCAGGCTGAAGGTCAGTGTTAGGCCACAGAAAGGCTTGAAGATGAATGGAAGTCTATGGAAGACATGGCACGGTCCTCACTATGCTCATTATGTACATTAAACATGGATGTGTTGTGTGTGTGTGTGTGTGTGTGTGTGTGTGTGTGTGTGTGTGTGTGTGTGTGTGTGTGTGTGTGTGTGTGTGTGTGTGTGTGTGTGTGTGTGCGCGCATTTTTGAGTCACTTTTCAATTTAGCAGTAAGGCAACAAAAACTGAATAAGGAACATGTTTGTGATTGGTGTTGAGTCTAAAGGGAAACTGTTTACGGGAATCTGTCCTACAGCTTCTTGCTCTGTGATCAGTCCTCGACTCTTTAACCGTGATCCAGCTGTGAACAGTAGATTTTCTGTAAAATGTAACGTACCGCATAGTTGCCGTGGTTTGTCTGTATAAAAATTTGGTTGATCTGGTTGCTTAAATCATGGTCGTCCAGCCAGTGCCTCGAATAAACGTCAAGATGCTGATCTTCAATGTGTGTCTTCATCAGCTGGTTGCAGTATCTGGTTGTTACAAGAGACAACTCATTTGTGCATACAGTACATTGGCAAATATACATGGATTTCTTGTAACATCTGAATGTCTTGTGTTTTGCTCTTCCAGCCTTTTTGTATGACCTCGAATGGTTCAAGATTTGTAAATGTACCTATTTGCAGTGGTTATATGTGGAAAAAGATTGACATGTTTTTATGAGACAGTATGTAATAAAATATTTGGAAATATTAGTTGTTTTTAAGTGTAGTTTTTGGGTTTATGGAAGCCCATAGACCAACATAAGGCAAGTTAATCTGATCAAAAATGTTTTTTTCTTTGATTTTTGAAGTTTATAAATGTATGATTCTTTTTTTCATTTACCCATAAACCCTAAACAAAAAAATCTGAATGAAAATTTTTACATTGTACTTTTAGTATTGTTTTTCTCCAGTCTGAAACAAGCTAATATTTTACTGTTTACACTATATTGAGCTCTGAGAAGTAACTGAAAACAACATATGTATGACCAATTTATGCAGCCTAATAACTTTAATAGTAATAAAAATTAAATGAACTAGGATTTCTGACTAATGGTCAGCTTTCAAATGCAAATGCCCCACCTAGAATAAACTCCAGAACTTTTAACAACTTAATTGATGAGAGCTTAATGTTATTTATTTTGCAGTCTTCTGAGTCAATTATCCAATTAGTTTTGGCCCCTACGTATTAAAGAGCTGTAATTCCTAAACCCTTGCTCCAATGTGGATGTGAATACTCTTACATTACAGCTCAGAATCTGCAGGTTAAGCCCATATTGATTATATCATTGTATCCTGAATATGTTTTCATAAATAGCTCACATAAAACTTGTGTCATTGTCCAAATATTTCTGGGCCAAACTGTATGTGTAGTAAAAAATCAATCCATATGTAATTTTTATATGTAGGTTTATTTTACCCATTCATAAAAATTTCATATCATAACCCATTTCAGTAGAACCTCTTCCCCAGAGTCAAGCAAACATGAATTACACCACACATATAAGTTACAGTGTGAAACATGTTTTGACATGTACAAAAGCACATCGAGGCAGGGTCCTCACATCTCAACTATGCTCCCAAGTTAGTATAAGATGGAATTAACTTGTTTTATCTAACATATTTACAAAGATCAAGAAGTCACAGAAAAATAGAGACCAGACCCTGGCAGATGTTGAAGCAAGAAAGGTTTTACTATCAAAATGATTTGTTATAAAATTAGACCTAAAATCATGTTTTCATCCCAACAAATATGTGCACAAAGCACAATAATAGCCCAAAGCCTAAGCTGTCACATGACAATTAAAAATGTACAGTAGAAGCTGTAAATTTAACTTCATAGCAGGGGCAATCACAATTCACATGTAGATTTACGTTGCAAGGTGGTATAGTTGGTAGGACTGCTGTGTAGCAGCAAGAAGGTCCTGGATTCAAATCCCATTGTGTGAAGGTTGCATGTTCTCCACGACCATTCATAGGTTCTCTCCAGATACTTTGGCTTTCTCCCACAGTCCAAGGACATGAATAAATTGCCCTTAACTGTGTGTGTGTGTGTGTGTGTGTGTGTGTGTGTGTGTGTGTGTGTGTGTGTGTGTGTGTGTGTGTGTGTGTGTGTGTGTGTGTGTGTGTGTGTGTGTGTGTGTGTGTGTGTGTGTGTTGCCCTGTGATTGCCTGGTGACTGGTCAAATGTGTAGCTTGCTGGAGATAAGCACCCTCCTAGTTAAGTTTTTTTCCACATCGCTCAAGATAAGATAAGATAAGATAGTCTTTATTGATCTCACAATGGAGAAATTCACTCGTCACATCGGCTCATACAAGAAGGTGCAGAGTAGGGGAGGTGCATTCAGTTATACACAGTGAATCTTCATATATACAATGGATCAAAAAGAATACCAAAAAATACAAAAAGAAATAGGGATGGGAATATGATGTCTTATTTACATTCATAGTGGTCTATATATATATAAATATATATATATACTTATATATATACATATATCTATACGCCTACATACATACGTACCTACACGTATATATGTGCATATACATTCGTGTATACATTTGTACATACATACATACATATGTACTGACATATGTTCAGGTGTTGATAGCAGCAGAAGTCACTACATCAGGATTATTGCACGGGTTGTAGTACAGTGTATTAGATAGATTATTGCACATTAGGTATTGCACATTAATTATTACAGTTATGGTTACAGTTATAGTTATAGTGCAGCATTGTATAATCTGATAGCAGCAGGAATGAATGACCTGCGGTAGCGCTCCTTTTTACAGACAGGATGTCTAAGTCTGGCACTAAAGGAGCTGCTCAGCTCCTCTACAGTCTGGTGCAGGGGTGGAAGGTGTTGTCCATGATGGATGTGAACTTGGACAACACCCTCCTCTCAGCCACTTCCTCCACAGAGTCCAAAGCGCAGCCCAGGACAGAAGTGGCCTTCCTCACCAACTTACTTATTCAGCCTCTTTCTGTCCCGTTCTGCGCTGCCATGGGCCCAGCAGACGACAGCATAGAGGAGGGCTGAGGCCACCACAGAGTCATAAATGGTTTTTAGCAGAGGCCGGCTCACTCCACAGGACCTCAGCCTCCTCAGGAGGTGGAGGCGGCTCTGGCCCTTCTTATACAGGGCGTCGGTGTTGTGAGTCCAGTCCAGTTTATTGTTGACGTGAACACCCAGGTATTTGAAACTCTCCACAGTTTCTATGTCCTGCCACTGGATGTTCACAGGTGAGTGAGGTGGGGGTCTTCTCCTGAAGTCGATCACCATCTCCTTGGTCTTACTGGTGTTTAAGCACAGATGGTTTTTCTCACACCAGTCCACAAAGTCCATGATGACCGACCGGTACTCCAGCTAGTTCCCCTCAGACACACAGCCCACAATGGCCGAGTCGTCAGAGAACTTCTGAAGGTGGCAGCTGTCCGTGTTGTAAGTAAAGTCCGAGGTGTAAAGGGTGAAAAGAAACGGAGACAGAACGGTGCCCTGGGGGTCCCCGGTGCTGCAGAGGGCCACCTCTGACTGACAGCCGTGCAGCCGCACGTACTGAGGGCGGTCAGTGAGGTAGTCCATGGTCCAGTCAGCTAGATGTTTGTCCACCCCAGCGTACTCCAGCTTCCCCCTCAGCAGCACCGGTCTGATGGTGTTGAAAGCGCTGGAGAAGTCAAAGAACATGACTCTCACAGCGCTCCCGGTGGTCTCCAGGTGGGTGAGCGCCCGCTGCAGCAGGTAGATGATGGTGTCCTCTACTGGTGCGTCTCACTGTAGTCTAGACCTCACACCCATTCATTAAAACTAACACTGATACAAAACTAATACAAACTTTTGTCCATTTACCACACCAAAAATAAATTTCTTTTGAATTCATTCAGTTTTTCTTAATTTGTGTCATTGTGTACTGTCCTTCATTAAAATAATCAATGGGCTCCAATTGGGATCAGAACCAAAATAAATATGAATAAATTCTAATACACAGCTTTCAGAACATGTCATACAATTGTTTGAACTATATGGAAGAATTGTGTGTTTCTATGGCCATCCCATAATTCCTTGAAAATACTTCACATCTACCGAAAACAACTTATCTGCAATGTTTTTAGTACATGGTAATCAGACAGTTTGTGTAATGCTACATAATGGAGGTAAGAGAGAGTTAAATGAGATTGCATAGGTTTAAAATTTTGTGACACCTTAAAAGGATGCTTGAAATTTTCCATTTAAATTTAATTTACCTTCTTACATTACTTTAAAAACAATAGATACATTTAAAACTAAAAATATCCTGAGACTTTATTTTGATCGCAACTTTTTAAAAGGGGTAAAATTACCAATGATATATTGAAACGAGCAGAAAAGATTAGAGCAGAAGTAACTTAATAGTAAGAATGCTCTCCGGGCATGGCACAGTCGCAGCCTATTACTCCCTGAGGGATAGATTAAAAGCAGAGGACAAATTTCACTGGAATGTATGTTGCAATGACAATAAAGATGATTACTATAAATATAAAAATATTATATTGTAACTAAACTGCTGCAAAGCCCTCGACAATGCAGACGACTGTCCACTGTGGCTCTACGCTCTTTCAGGCGGAGTGAATGCTGCTTGTCAAGACTCGACGCAATCTGCTGGGTTTCCTTAGATAGGAAACCTTTTGACCAATCTGTCTGATATGATTGAATTTGACTTTGTAAAGTGCCTTGAGCAGACATGTATTGTGAATTGACGCAATATAAATAAAATTGAATTGAACTGAATTATATTATTATGAAATATTTTATAGGCACACTTTGGGCTGCTACTAACCAATCTTGTGAAGCCCCACAGCCATACCTGAAAATTGTTGCTGACCATTTTCATTCCTTCAGGACCACAACCCATCTTCTGATGATGATTACTTCCAGCAGGATAATTCACCGGGCCATACAGTTCATATCATCTCAAAAAAATTTTTTACTTCAGGACTATAAGTTCATTGTATTTGAAGAACCTCTAAATCCAACAGAGCACCCTGGTGGGAGGAACAATTCATTCTCATCATGGATGTCCACCTATCAGGTCTGCAGCAATTGAGTGACGGTATTATGATAATAACCAAAATGTTATAGAGAAACGTTATTGTTACCTTGTTGGATTAACAAGGTGAAGAAGGCAGAAGAAAGTAGAACCTTATATAACCAAGGCGTACCTAATAAAGTGGCCAGTAAGTACAGGTACATTTGTTATTGTTTAGCAGGTAGTTAGTAAACTTTCCCCCCCTAAAATCTTTAATTCCAAAAGGGGAAAGTGTTTTGCTCAAACATATCAAAAAAGAAACACGGGTTTTCAGATATTTTTGTCTTTACTTATTTAAAAAAAAGACTAACTGATTACGAGGACAGTAAATAGACACTTTTCGCGACGCTCCCTTAGTGTAGGCAGTTTCAAGGAGGCCCAGACTGGGCGTTTCTTTGCTGCTGCCACTTCAAAGTAAAAAAAAAAAGTTTAAAAAAGAAAAAAAAAATGCCCTTGAGGTTGTTTTTACCGCCGGCGATTATAGTTGCAACATACGGCAACCTAAGCCTTAAAAAACATTACTGACGGTAAGGGAAGATGAGTTTGCTTTCTTAGCGTTATTTACCTATAATTTTGTTTTGGCGTCACGTTTAGATCGTAATCCATTGCTTTAACTTGACAACAAAGTTAACAAAATGTTTGTCTTTTGTTTTTTTTTTTTACTTTTTTTATGGAGTTAAAGGGAACACGTTGGACTTAAAAGAACACGGTGTAACTTTTGGAGCAACTTTGTCCTGTTTGCCTTTAGGGGACCGTCGCTAAATGTGTGGCCGCAGTAAGGCGGAGTGTCGCTGACGGCCGTTCCCTCTTACTGCGCCACTTTAAGTGAAAGCGGGGCGCCTTGAAACCTCCATGTTTGGATCTTGAAACTGCGAACGGGGCTTGAGCACCATGTTGAATCAAAGTTGCCAACTCTTCCAAACTAATGTTTGGTAACTTTATAACTTCCCACGTCAGCGGCTTAGCGAGCGGACCCTACGGCTGGGGTAATGGACACGCTGTAGGCGACTGTTTTGCAACTTTTCCGGGGCCTTTCGGTTTTGTTTTCGTACATGTTCGGTTCACGCAGCAGCACCGGAGTCGGCGAAACAATCTCCGAGTTTAAAGCGTGAGGTCCGGACCTGGACGTGATGGACAACCCGTCCTCAATAATCACCCAAGTTAGCCGGGACGAAGAAGGAAGTAAAGCGCCGTCAGAGAGGGGTGAGCGTTTTCATTTTTGTCCTCTGCTGTCATGTTAGGAAAACTTTTTTTCTGTTGCAGCTGCCTGGTCAGAGTTCAACATCCAGAACTCTGCGAGCCGACGCAGTAATCTGCTTCCGGCTCATTACGGACGGCTCTGCTGCAATAACCTCCCACGAAAAGAGCCAGAAAACAAATTCCAGCACTTTGAGCCGTAAATGTTTCAGCTTGTGCGTACAGAGAGATTGTTGCGGCCCTTTGACCAGGGATAAAAGTGGCGGAAGTGACGTAATTCAGTCTGATTACACACTTCAACCAAACGTGTCAAATTTGGGTTTAGGAGGAAAATACTGTTCTAATCAAATAAAAGCGTTTAAAACACGACCAAAAGAGTTAACTAAAATACATTTATATTTATTTATTTTTTTATTTTGATAATTTTAATTTATTAATGTGGCTATAAATAAGCTCAGTGCTTTAATTAACGCGGAAAATTACGAGCTCAAATGAAATTTAAGACTTTTCTGGACAAACGTTTCTAATTTATTCAGAGAAAATACATAATACGTTTTTAGCTGTTAAACACCACTAAAAGTGATATTTGTCAAACTTAAAAACTTCAAACATTGAATTTTCTTGCAGCTTATAGCTTCAGCTTTGCTTTTCTTTAAACATGCAGATGCTATATATTTTTAAGCATATATATATATATATATATATATATATATATATATATATATATATATATATATATAAAAACATATTTATTTATGTGTTATTACTTTTAAAAATATACCAATTAATAGTTTTGCTTCCAATTGCTGATCTGCTGATCGGTTTTTTAGTTAAACCACAAATATTCAAGATATATATTTTTTCTACTTCCTGCTTGGATCACAGATGTTCCTGTCTTAACTTGTTTATAAAAACCTAAAGCAACAATTTTCTCCAAAATAACCTAAGTTTGCAGAATTGTCCTTTTGAACCATTTCTTCATCTCATTCATGTAGATATAAGGAGCAATTTTTGATGAACAATCATTTATATTGAAGGGCTGAAACAACATCACTCAGTGTGACTGAGAGAAACCAGTTGTCGTGATGCAGGTCTCTAATTGTTACACAACAGGATTAAAAAATTGACTTTTTAAACAATTTTGAGATTTGAGAGATCGATTGGTATGGTTCCCATTACTAACTATAAACTATGCAGACCAAGCACACACTTTTGTGAGTAGGAAGAGTGGAAGATGGGTTCTCTTAACTTTTTCTCCATCCTGTGCATTTATATTTCAATATCCCACTGAAAGTGACTGAGTACTTAGCTAACTAACAACGTCCACACCAGGGAGTTTTGGTTTTAGTGCAAACTGGCTGCTCAGCTGATCTACAGTCACTCTTAACTATAAGATGACAGAAAACCATCACAGGACTTTATTTCCATTTGCATAATTTACAAATTTCTCTTGAGGATTTAGGAGGTGGAATAGGTTACAAAATTCAAATATATATAATAAAATTGATTGATTGAAACAATCCTGTTGCTAGTTTATCTGCTAATGCCTGGTCTCCTGTTTTTTTACTTACATTTTTTTTGTATCCCCACAACTAGACATGCACCGATCCAATTTTTCTGATCCAGTTCGATACCGATACCTGGGCTAAGCCTATCTGCCGATACTCGATACTGATCCGATACTACTGTTCAATGAGTAAACCGTGTACCTTGCTATGTGAGTGAAGTTATCAGGCTTGAAATAGACATTGTTAAAAAAAATTCTGTATGTTCTTTAGCATGGTGCTTTTGGAGGTGCTTATTTAAGTTTGTGGTGTTGAATTTACCAACCTTAACTCTCCACTTTCAACTTATGCATTGCAGATGCTGCATGTTGCAGCGGAAGTTTTAAATGTTTCAAAATAGCAGACTTGGCTTGGTCCGACACTTGCTCCATGTTCCTTTGAGTTTGCTCATAGCTAGCTTCTGTGCGTGCTCTGCCTAACCGGCGTTGCAAACATTGAATAGAAGCAGTGTTTCCCGCAGGAATTTGGTTATGCGAGGCGGACCGACTCGCGGAGCGGGGGGGTGGACGACACGTTGTCCGCGGACCGACTCGCGGAGCGGGGGGTATCCATGTGTTTTTTCCCTGCCATTCACGCACGCGCGAAAGCAACGACAACAAACCGCGTGTTAACGTCACTTTTTTTTTTTTTTTTTTTTTTTTTTTTTTTTTTTTTTTTTGGAATGTTGGCGAGGCGGTAGCTTGAGTTTGGCGAGGCGGCCGCCTCGCCAAGATAGCGCTGCGGGAAACCCTGATAGAAGTGACTAGATCGCCGTAACTGTATTGCTGTGAATGATATTAATAAAAAAGAAATGGCTGGATTGGCATCAATCATCCGATATCCGATCCAGGTAATTGCTCAATATCGGAGCCGATATCCAATCCGGGTATCGGATCGGTGCATCTCTACCCACAACTGACCAGGCTGCAGGACTCTATCCCCGGTGGGCTGTAACGGTGCTGGGCCTTTTTTGGGCATGGGCTAGACTGGACAACACATAAATACACTGTGTTGTCAAAAGTGTTGGTTCACCCAATAAAATCCTTAATTTGGCATGTCCCAATCACTTCAATGCCTTCCAATCAAATTCATGCTCCTGACTGTAAATGGACTGAAGTTGTATAGCGGTGTTCAAGTCAGAGATTTACACTGCAGTCACATTCACCCAGTTACACTAATACACACACATTTATTAACCAATACCCAGATCGATAGAGAACGCACACACACTCTGACCTCCAACCACCACAGGCTTCACAGGCAAACATGGAAGACACTGAAGTGATACTATAGCCAAGTGCATCAAGACAAGCAAACATTAATACTGTGCAAGTTACAAGTATAAAATACAAAAAACTAGAAATAAATACAATAAAAGAAAATATTACTAGAAACAAAGACAAGAGACAAACAATACTGTGCAAGTTAAGTGTATAAAATTCAAATAAACTATATAAATAGATACCATGAATAAAATAAAAATAATGCATTTCTAAACTGCATCAATACAAAAACATTTGTGGAATTATGTGTACAATGGCACTTTGATAAAGACATAAATCTCACTGCACAAATGGAGGATGGTCTGAAGGTTTTTTCTAGAACAATTTACAGTTCCAAAATGATGTGATTCATCATTTTGGTAAAATATGAATTGCACAACTGTGATGTAAAGTCCTATCCATCATTAAATAAGTGACTACTAACTACACTGTGGCTTTACAAACAAGAAATACAGATTGAACTGTACAACAGCTTAAACATTGTTTGAAATGTAGAGGCCTCAAAATGAGCAGTATTAACAGAAAGGTAGGAGAGGCTGTCCTCTCCTATCGCCCAATGCATCAAACGCGAGGAAGAAACCCGCTAAACCTGTGTAAAATTATAGCTAATACTAAGAAAAAAACACACACATATACACTGCTTAAAAAAATAAAGGGAACACTAAAATAACACATCCTAGATCTAAATGAATGAAATATTCTTATAAAATACTTTGTTCTGGACATAGTTGAATATGCTGACAACAGAATCACACAAATTATCAATGTAAATCAACTTTATTAACCCATGGAGGTCTGTATTTGGAGCCACACTCAAATTTAAAGTGGAAAAACACACGGCAGGTGGATCCAACTTTGATGTAATGTCCTTAAAACAAGCCAAAATGAGGCTCAGTAGCATGCGTGGCCTCCACATGCCTGTATGACCTCCCTACAATGCCTGGGCATGCTCCTGATGAGGTGGTGGATGGTCTCCTGAGGGATCCCCTCCCAGACCTCGACGCGTCTTCAAACTCCTGGACAGTCTGTGGTGCAACATGGTGTTGGTGGATGGAGCGAGGCATGATGTCCCAGATGTGCTCAATTGAATTCAGGTCTGGGGAACGGGCGGGCCAGTCCATAGCATCAATGCCTTCATCTTGCAGGAACTGCTGACACACACTAGCCACATGAGGTCTGACATTGTGTTGCATTAGGAGGAACCAGGGCCAACAGCACCAGCATATGGTCTCACAATGGGTCTGAGGATCTCATCTCTGTACCTAATGGCTGTCAGACTACCTCTGGTGAGCACATGGCGGGCTGTGCAGCCCCCCAAAGAAATGCCACCCCACACCATTACTCACCACTGCCAAACTGGTCATGCTGGAGGATGTTGCAGGCAGAACGTTCTCCACAGCGTCTCCAGACTCTGTCACGTCTGTCACATGTACTCAGTGTGAAGAGCACAGGGCGCCTGTGGAGAATTTGCCAATCTTGGTGTTCTCTGGCTAATGCCAAACGTCCTGCACGGTGTTGGGCTGTAAGCATAACCCCCACCAGTGGATGTTGGGCCCTCATACCACTTTCACAAAGTCTGTTTCTGATCGTATGAGCAGACACATCCACATTTGTGGCCTGCAGGAGATCATTTTGCAGGGCCCTGGCAGTGCTCCTCCTGTTTCTCCTTGCACAAAGGTGGAGGTAGTGGTCCTGCTGCAGGGTTGTTGCCCTCCTACGGCCTCCTCCACGTCACCTGATGTACTGGCCTGTCTCCTGGTAGCGCCTCCGTGCTCTGGACACTACGCTGACAGACACAGCAAACCTTCTTGCCACAGCTGGCATACATGTGCCATCCTGGATGAGCCTGAGCCACTTGTGTGGGTTGTAGACTCTGTCTTATGCTACCACTACAGTGAAAGCACCGTCAGCATTCAAAAGTTACCAAAACATAAGCCATAAACAGAGGAACTGAGAAGTGGTCTGTGGTCACCACCTGCAGAACCACTCCTTTATTGGGGGGATCTTGCTAACTGCTTATAGTTTCCACCTCTTGTCTATTCCAATTGTACAACAGCAGGTGAAATTGATCATCAATCAGTGTTGCTTCCTAAGTGAACAGTTTGATTTCAAAGAAGTGTGACTGACTTGGAGTTGCATTGTGTTGTTTAAGTGTGTGTCTCTCTGTCTCTCTCTCTCTCTCTCTCTGTCTCTCTGTCTGGCTTGCTCCATGAAAAAATGCTCAAAGCAGTTTTATGTAGCTATCGGGACTTTTTCTTCCTTGTAACATAGTTCATAGGGAGGATGGAGGGTTAGCCTGGCTAATATCTATTGTTGTGCAGCCAACAATAAGCAGACAATGCAAAACTGAAGCTCACATAAACACCCATCGTGGATTGTATGACATTTTCATTCCACTGAGAAAAGGCCAAATAAATGTAGCCTACTTGCACAGATTCTGCATCCACTGGTATTAGGTCTGGACATTCAGTTGTTGGCTCCTTGCCACCAATGAAATGTAAGGTTTAGGAATATCAATGAAAAAAAACTCCCTCCATTTGGTCACAATCATTATATCACGAGTCACTCCAGCAGATACAAGTAAACTATTCAAGCCTTCCTGCTCAACATTTGTCTGAATCAAATAATGGCCGCGGCGCATGCTCGCTGGCACTGAAGTGGCATAGGGTCCTCCCATCCTCCGTTAAACCTGTCTGTCAGACAACTATGGCAGATTCCGGGGGGAATCTGATGCTGCCCATGTCCCGGGGTTCAAAGCATGGTCCATAAACGTCACAAGTTTGGTGGGAAACAATGTGACTGGTCAGCACAGCATCCTCGCCTCAACCCGATAGGACAGCTTTCGGTTGGATAAGGGCAGGGACTGCTAGCCAGGCCTTATTGTCTGACACCAGTGTCTGACCTCACAAATGCTCTCGATAAAGAATCTTCAGAGATTCCCGTTAATCCCTTTCTAAACTTGAAGAAGCGTGAAGATGTTATAGCTGTTAAAGGTGGGCCAACATCATACCAGACCCTATGAGTCAAGGTCATTTGTATGAAGGACTATATGCAAATACTTTTATGTGGCATTAAGTTGGGAAGTTGCACAGCAATAGCTTTACTAACTTATCTGACATTAATTGGCCCACAGGTACAAGCACAGCTAAAAATAATCTAATATTGTCAAATGTTTTAGTATTTTCTGTCACTCAATTCAAAAAGTGGAACTCCCATATGTAGACTCACGACATACATAGAATATTTCAAGTAGGGCTGTCATAAACGCTTATTTTAATGATCAATTATTCTATCGATTTATTCTGACGATTAATCAAGTAATTGGCTAGGAAATTGACAATAAAGATTTTTCACATAATTACTTAAGCTTATTTTATAAGTAATAGAAATAAAGTAAAAAAAAATACAAATTAGCAAATAATGCGATTCCTTTTTGAATAACAAGGATAACTCTGCTGCTAAAAAGTTCTAGGATCAAAATGTTCAGCCCTTTCTGGTTGACTTGACATCAACACAGTGCAACTGCCTCTATAGTGAAAATGGTCGCAAACAAAATAAATGCATAAAGTTTTACTTTCATATTACATTCTGGTTTTGTTTTTTTAGATTAAAAAGCATAATTTTATTCATATAAAACAGAACCCTTCTAGTCTACTGCAGGGCAAGGTTAAACTCTTAGTTTTTTTTAGTCCACAAATAGACAATAAAATAATTACACATTCAACAAAAAGGTAAACAGCTAATTTAAATTCAGGCATAATAAATACTGCCTTTTTTTATTGTAACTATTGTTACCTATGTTTAATAGAATAGAAATACCTTTACTGTCCCATAGAGGGGACATTTACGGGTGACAGTGGCAATAACAGGCGGGCTTAGACACTAGACTTACCCACAAGATTAATAAATATGAAAAAAGGTAAATTGAAAGTTAAACTGTACAGCAGAAGAGAAAGGGGGGATGCAATTTTTAATAGATAACAAGCCACATTCAAATAAAAATTAAGTGTTCAAGTTAACAAATTTAAGAAAAATCAGCAGTTGATTTACAGAACAATGTAATATATTAGTCAAACTTTTTTTTGCACAAATTAATGAAAAACTGCAAAGACAACAGAACCAGAACCAAACTTTCTCTAAATTGACAGCTCTACTATGTCTCTGAGGGTTTTTAATGGAACCTGCTTTTATAGTTATTTTCATTCTGCAGTGAAGGAGCTCTGCTTTGTTTTCCCCAACATCTTTAAATTGCATCCAGATGCTTTGTTTTCTCCTGTCCCTCAGTTCTTTTTACCTAACAAACTCACCTTCTACTCACAGCTGCACTCGCGGCACCCCTCTCTGTTTTCACATAATGGTATGCAGTGTTTCTCCTAGAATTGTCTGTCCATTAAAATCACAGAATACAGCTTTATACAAGCAGCCATCTTCTGTCTCTCTTAACCTTTCTCTTATTTATCCATCTTTCTCTCTCTCTTTTTGTGTTTCTGTCTCTATCGTGTAAATTTATACATGGTTATATTTTGAAGGCCATCTGCCTTTCTTACTTCCTACTTCTTGATGAAATGAAAATCTCTTTAAAATCTAGATCTGCCAGAGTTTATATTTTTGAGCATAACGTTATTAAATTTTAATTTTTATTACATTTAGAATGAGTTTCTGATTCATATATGGTGTCTATCAAGCAACAAAAAGGTGTTTTCCAAGTATAAAGCAGCCATCTGTTTTCAGGGATGGACTCAGGAAGGTGGATTTATGTTTCCTACAGACAGACCTTTGGTGATTTGCGACAATCAAAGCAAATGGCATTTTTGTAGGACATCTGAAAATGACCATAGAGCCTTTTACTAGTTGAGAACGTGCCACATTGAGCATTATTGCTAATAATAATATAGTTTAAACATATGATCATCATCCTCGTATCAGGCAAACGTTCTCAGTATATTGAAGCAATCAGGGCACCACGTGAAATAAACAAATGCGTCCTTTGTCAGTTGTAACACGTTATTGGGGATAATCCTTGGTCATTTATAAGCGTTTCTCTTTAATGACCACCTCATGCTCCCCCATCAGGACAGCCTTAGCGACGTCTTCCTGGCCAAGAGATGTTCAATGCTCCCAACTCCAGAAACTGGGCCCGTTTTCAAAATGCAGAAACATACCAAGGCAGATAAAAATGTGTTGTGACTCTTGAGTGAACTCTCTCTCTCCTGGCTGGAGTGTGAGTTTACCTGCGTGCGAACCCAAGTGACTCTGAGCTGAAAGTAAAGGAGTGATGGCTTAGCTTTGGAGAAATATTAAGGGCGCCTGCACACTTGGTTGTACTGCGCACCGTGCTGACATTTTAAACTTCATAGTTGAGCGCACATATTGGCTATTTCTTGTGACAAACTCCTACATTTCCCACAGAAGGCACCCGCCGTGAGTCTGTGGTGCAGAGAGGCTGTGACGCCATAGGAGCTTGCGAGTCGCAGCTGCCTTGAAGACTTCTTATCGCCGAGCAGTTTATAGTGATGTTGCGTACATGCTCGTAAAATTGAGCTCTGCACCTGCTTGTCAATGGACTCATGTCCGCCTTATTATGTAAGAGCCTAGAGACAAAAATAGCTCAGGATGTGATCTGGTGCTATTTATAACGGCTAATTAACCATGGACACACAGATTTATAATAATTTACTGCATGCCATGAGTTTCTTGGGGGGGACAATTGTCAAGTGTTTCACTTCTTTGCTGTGCTATTCCCACACTTGAAGGGTTGTACCAAGCTGAACTTTAAACTGGATTCCACTCAATGACCAGACTGTTGTTCCATTTTTCCTTTTATTTTTCTACCTCGCATTCACAACAAAGGATTAAACGCGAGCTTACCGGCTGTCTGTTCAGTTCTTTGCTTCCTTGATACAAACTTCGCACAGCTCTTTAAACTGCCCGAATAGAACAGCAAACTTTATATTTCGCGCTGTAGTCCTTCTGCTCAAACCAGAAAGTTCGTCTCACCTTGTCATGATTGATTTCACCAGGTAAACTGCGCGCTCACGCTCAAACAGCTGAGGAAAAGGGGCGTTCGCCCCAACACCCAGAATGGTCCCAGTGTGTCTGTCACTTCTCTGCAGCAGCAGCAGCAACAGCAGCAGGGCAGCGCGCCCCACTCAAACAGCTGACATAAAGGGGACGTTCGCAGCAACAACAATTTTGTTGGGGGGCAGGGTGCAACAACCCCTTCCCCTTATAGCCCTTACGTGATTGGCCGCATGGTGGCCATGTTGACCAATTAAAACGAGTCCTGGCGAGAGAGGAAAGGTGGGGGTCGAGCAGCGAGTAGAAGCACCAATCTTCGACAGTTAGAATCTCAGTTGATGCCAGGCAGCTTGCTGTGTAATTTTCTTTTCTGGTAAATTTAAAGTGTCCCTACAACTTGAAAACTTTAGGTATCTTTGTCTGCGCTGCTTTTTGCCCATTGCTTTCTGTCTCTGTAGCTGATAACCACACTTGGCATCCATATATTAGCAGGATAGACTATCCGACTAGTGTTAGCCCCCTGGCCGAAACACAGTGTGCTGAATAAATAAACAATGTAACGAAGCTTCAACACAGGTAATTTTACCTCAATGAATTTTATGAATCGAGGTCCTCGAATCATTCGATGAATCGTGACAGCCCTAATTTCAAGCCTTTACACTTGTATTTTGATTGTTATTGCTTTAAGATAATGAAACCCAAAATTCAGTGTCCCCGAAAATTAGAATATTAAATAACATCAATAAAAATTGACTGTTTAAACAGAAATGTCAGACATCTGAAAAGTATGCCCATTTCTATGTACTTTCTATGCATACTGGTTGGGCCGTTTCTGCATGAATTATTGCATAAATTCAATTCAATTTTATTTATATAGCGCCAATTCATGAAACATGTCATCTCGAGGCACTTTACAAAGTCAAATCAATCATATTATACAGATTGGTCAAAAATGTCCTATATAAGGGAACCAGTTGATTGCTTCAAAGTCCCGACAAGCAGCATTCACTCCTGGAGAAGCGTAGAGCTACAGGGAGAGTCGTCTGCATTGTCCATAGCTTTGCAGCAATCCCTCATACTGAGCAAGCATGAAGCGACAGTGGAAAGAAAAACCACCCATTAGCGGGAAGGAAAAACCTCTAGCAGAACCGGGCTCAGTATGAACGGTCATCTGCCTCGACCGACTGGGGGTTACAGAAGACAGAGCAGAGACACAACAAGACAGACAAAAAGCACAGAAGCACACATTGATCCAGTAATCTGTTCTACATTAGATGGTAATAGTCGGTGATCTGTCCTCCCTGGATGATTTCACAGTCAACAGAACGTCAGACCAGGTGTACCTACTATGAAGAAAAAAGAGAGAGAACAAAAGTTAAAAGCTGAAATGACAACAGTCATTTCAATGTAATGCAATACAAATCTGGAGAACAGTAGACTGGAGAACAGTAGAAATCAGTAGAGTGAGAAAAATAGGCCCTGATGTCCTCCAGCAGCCTAAGCCTACAGCAGCATAACTATAGAGGTAGCTCAGGGTAACATGAGCCACTCTAACTATAAGCTTTGTCAAAAAGGAAAGTTTTAAGATTAGTCTTAAAAGTAGACAGGGTGTCTGCCTCACGGACCAAAACTGGGAGTTGGTTCCACAGGAGAGGAGCCTGATAGCTAAAGGATCTGCCTCCCATTCTACTTTTAGAGACTCTAGGAACCACCAGCAGACCTGCAGTCTGAGAGCGAAGTGCTCTGTTAGGAACATACGGGGTAATCAGAGCTCTGATATGTGATGGAGCTTGATTATTAAGGGCTTTATACGTTAGAAGAAGAATTTTAAATTCTATTCTTGATTTAACAGGAAGCCAGTGAAGGGAAGCTAAAATTGGAGAAATATGATCCCTCTTGTTGATTTTCATCAGAACTCTTGCTGCAGCTTTAGGATCAGCTGAAGACTTTGAACTGCATTTCGTGGACTTCCTGATAGTAAAGAATTACAATAGTCCAGCCTTGAAGTAACAAATGCATGGACTAGTTTTTCAGCATCACCCCTGGACAGAATATTTCTAATTTTGGCGATATTCATGAGGTGAAAAAAGGAAACTCTGGAAACCTGTTTAATATGGGATTTAAATGACATGTCTTGGTCTAAAATAACACCAAGATTTTTTACTTTATTACCAGAGGCCAAGTTAATGCCATCCAGATTCAGTGATTGATTAAGAAGTTTATTTTTTGAGGACTCTGGTCCAAAGATTATAACTTCTGTCTTGTCAGAATTTAAGTGCAGGAAATTTAAAGTCATCCAGCTTTTGATGTCATCAAGACATGACTGCAGTCGAAGTAATTGATTGGATTCATCAGGATTTATGGATAAATATAGCTGAGTGTCATTAGCATAACAGTGGAAATTAATCCCTTGTCTGATAATTTTGCCAATCGGAAGCATATATATAGTAAAGAGAATTGGTCCAAGGACTGAACCCTGTGGTACTCCACAAGTGACCCTAGAGCTTGAAGAAGATTTATTATTAACATGAACAAACTGGAATCTGTCCGACAGATACGATTTAAACCAGCCTAATGCTTTCCCCTTAATCCCTACAGTATGCTCAAGTCTTTGTAGGAGAATATTGTGATCAACTGTGTCAAATGCAGCACTGAGATCTAGCAGGACAAGTATAGACACAAGTCCATTATCTGAGGCCATGAGAATATCATTGGTGACCTTCGCCAGAGCTGTTTCAGTGCTATGATGAGCTCTGAAGCCTGACTGAAACTCCTCAAGTAGGTCATTGCTTTGTAAATGTTCACAGAGTTGATTAGCAACTACTTTCTCGAGAATTTTAGATAAGAAAAGAAGATTAGATATAGGTCTGTAATTTATCTCATTTATACTCATCTTGATCAAG
Source organism: Fundulus diaphanus (assembly GCA_037039145.1). Taxonomy (NCBI): domain Eukaryota; kingdom Metazoa; phylum Chordata; class Actinopteri; order Cyprinodontiformes; family Fundulidae; genus Fundulus; species Fundulus diaphanus. The sequence continues at coordinate 7,067,461 of CM073139.1, forward strand.
AGATGGTTTCTTAAGTAAATGCTCTGTGGCATAGAGGGCATCAGCCTGTGGCTCTGTGTAGGTGTTCAGGAAGCCCAGATTGCTTTGATAGCTGCCTTCAGGTCATCTGCCTTGTTGTGTCTGGTGTTTCTCATCTTCCTCTTGACAACAGCCCAGAGATTTTCTATGGGGTTCAGGTCAGGTGAGTTAGCTGGCCAATCAACAACAGGGACACCACGGTTACTGAACCAGCTTTTAGTACCTTTGGCTGTGTGGGCAGGTACCAAGTGCTGTCGGAAACTGAAATCAGCATCTCCATACAGCTTGTCTGCAAAGAGAGCATGACGTGCTGTAGAATTTCCTGGTAGATTGTTGCATTGACTGGGGACCTTGGAAAACCCAGTGGACCGACACCAGCAGATGACATGGCACCCCAAACCATCACCGACTGTGGAAACTTCACACTAGACTTCAAGCAACATGGATTCTGGGCCTCTCCGCTCTCCCTCCAGACTCTAGGACCTTGATCTCCAAATGAAATGCAGACTTTACTGTCATCTAAAAACAGGACCATTTGGACCATTGAGCAACAGTCCAGGGTTCTCATTTATAAAACCTTTTGTGGAATCCATACTAAAAGTGTACGTACACCAAGAACAGGAAAATGGCGTACACCAAAAACTATTCTGATTTATAAAACCATGCGCATGCACACCACCACGCAATTTCCCTTTATAGATCACAGCTGTACCTAAACGTTTGTGTACCTGGTTCCGCCTCAGGTTCTGCCCTCAACACGCCAATAGTTGTTGAGGGCCAATATTGTATGGTCAATACAAAGCACCTCATGAATGTTAATGTGTGTTAAAAATGGGTTAGCTGATTGTTTTTTTTCCAACATGGTGAAATTGCAACCACGGGGAAAAAAATAAAAAACTGTGAAAAAAAATCAGAGAGGCACATTAAAATAACTTGTCAAAAAGTTAAATTGATTGCAGTTTTAAATGCCGAATGAAAGCCTCACACCATACTCCATGTTGAAACTCCTCTAAGGCTGTGCGTTCAGATCAACAATCTGAGTAAGGAGGGAAACGATGAAGAATGAGAGGTCTCCCCCCACCCCCCTAGAAAAAAGACAGAGGCACAAAAAAAATGCAAAAAGCTGTTTAGGAAGCTGAAGGGATGCATACACTCGTCTGAGCGCACACCTTCTCTGCTCTCTGTTTGGTCCCAGAAACTGGGGTGTTGTAGTCACTGTCCCTGTAGGTTATAGCAGAATGCAATGCTCGGAGTCTAAAGCTTATTGGTCAGTCATCATCATTGATCAGAAAACCTTTGATCGCTAAAACCACGTTTCCTTCTAAGCCCTCCATCTGCAGGTTCTCCAGCAGTGCCAATGCATCCTCCGCGCAGCATTACGCACAAGTGTATTTGACTGTTTACAGCAATGAAAGTAATTGCCGCACACCTTGTCACAGTTTATCCTTTAATCTCACCCTGGTGATCATCAGGGAGAGGAATGGGATGGTAGAAAACCCAGATGAAATATTGTGCGGACTTTTATATTTCGGATTTTAGACGCCTTCTTTTGTTTATTTGAAGGGTGTCTATGTATGTTATGTGTCACCAGTGCAAGCTTGAATAGCACAGCAGTTTTGAATGCTTATGATAAAGTCTGATATGGAGAAAAATTGGGCGTTTGAGAGGAATCCTCATGCACTTTGGCTGCGATTCATCACTTTACCATCTGCATCGCCAATTCCCCCTGTCTCCAAAATGAACGTACGCCTGGGTCAGAGTTGCCATGAGGACTAAACATTTTCCCATCGTTTTTTTTTTTTTTTTATTAATCCCAACTTTTGCATGGAAAGTGATGTACACACGTTTCAGGCCCCGTTTTGCGTGTATGCAAGCTTTATAAATGAGACCCCAGTTCCTTTTCTCCTTAGCCCAGGTAAGACACTTCTGACATCGTCTCTGGTTCAGGAGCGGCTTTACATGAAGAATTCAACATTTGTAGCCCGTGTCTAGTATTCGTCTGTGTGTGGTCGTTTTCTATGGACTGTCAGCCTCAGTCCATTCCTTGTGAAGGTCCCCCAAATTCTTGAAGGGATTTTGCTTATCATTTTTATTTTCTGATGTTCTGAATTATGGGTTTTCATTATTTCTAAGGCGTAATCATCAAAATGACAAGAAATAAAGCCATACGATATTTCACTCTCTTTCTGAAATAAATGACAAATTATTGAACCTTTTCACACTATTCAGATTTTTTGATCTGTACTTGTATGTGGAAGGATTATTAAATATTACCGCAAATCTCAACTATGTGTGTAATATAGAAAGTGCTAAGGACAGCTTGAATACAATGATAGGTATACCATATTTCATTGGATGCCCTTAACAGGCCTTTTTCGGCAATGGTTTCGTCAATGAAAATGTGGCTATAGAATTCCATTAAATAATACCCACCAACAGAAGATGACTTAGTTTGGTTTGATCAGGGGTCATAACCGCAGTCATCTGCCCCAAAAAGGAATCAAAACCAAATTTAAAGGAAATGGGAAGCAGTAAAATGTTATCAGAAAATAACACTTGGTTAAATTGTCCATGAGATTTGAGCGGCCTTACGTAGTTTCCATAATTTATGAAAGTACTGTAAATGGCTACAAAATGGGCTGTTTTTGTCTACCAAATGGAAGTAGGAAGGGACATAATGGCAACGCGTGGTACAAAATTTAAATCCACCTGTCGAGGACGTGTGCCAGAAACCCACCATTCAGACATTAGCTGGCTTACACCGACTTCTAGTTTTCTTTGACCCGTGATTAGCTAACACTGATTTTTGTTTGCAAACTCTTACTGGTCAAGTGGGCCAATATCAGGACACAATGTTTCTGGATTTCAAAACAAAACTGCTCATGCACTACTCGTGAATACCATGGAAATTACTACAGAAATTCATTGTTTGCTTTGAGGCCTGGTACCGGTCTGTGGCCCAGTTGTTGGTGAATTTACACCCATTTATGCATCGGAACATCATTCATAATTTTTTTTGGTAAATTTAAATCACATTGCTTGACTCTGATGCATTTAATGACAGAAATAAATTGAGTTTTCATTTTCAGTGCTTTTCAATGTATATAGCCACATTATATGCTTAAAAAAAGACCAAAAACCATTTGATCATGATAAAATAAGGTTATATACAACAAGCCTCCATCCTGATAATGTTTTGATGGTCCTTTTGTGGATAAATATAGCCCCAGCGCCAGGCGCGATTAGCAGGTATAAACACATGTGGCACTGTAGCGACAGAATCACAGAACTGCCGGAGCAAGCCTGACCCTCTAAAATACTTTGCAGTAAAGCAGCAGCTCAGCATCATTGAAGACCAACCGTTATTAATTAAATAAACCGAAATACAGCAACTTTAAGAGCCAGCCTCATATCAGAATGTTTACTCACGTCAATCAACTCTGCCGTCACATCTGAGCAATCGGCAGGTTTAGTGTCCACTTCAGTGAACACCAACCTTCATACTGTATTTCCAGCCACTTTCCAGTCTTTTCCAGCTTGGTATCATATACTTTTATGCATTTTTTTTCTCACTAGATCTTGGACCATTCTGCATTGTTTCACCTGGAGATGCTAATAGCAGTTAGCAGCTTCCTTGTTTTAACCCCTGCTGCGCATGCGCAGTATGTACTTCTGTTATCATTATAAACACCAAAATAACAACTAAGATGCCAGCAGGGCGCAATAATCTTTAATATGCAACCTTTGTATGCAACCAGAGTGAGCCACTGACGTATAAATAAAGAAAGTAAAATAACATGGCTTTGCACCTTTAATAAACAGATTATTTTTTGGGGGGAAATTTGACTTTCCGATCACTACTTTGCACCCAATTTGGATTTTTACTAAATTCCTTGTTTGTATTGACAAAGCAAAACCTTTATGGTAGACGTACAGTGTTGTTAAACAGAGACTAATAAACAGAACTGTGTGCCTGAAGGAGTAATCAATGAACTAAACTCCCAACAGAATAAAACACCACACTGTACGGCTCCCGTTTTCCTCGATTGAACTTCCATCTAGAACAGAACCTGTACACAAACCAGTGCAAATGCAGGTTACTGAATAATTTCTGTAATCTGTCAGTCCCAGTCCAACAACAGCGTTGACATTTCAACAGCACAAGTGCATGTTTTGGCAATAAAGGCTGAGGTTTTGCAGCAGCAGAATCTGTTACATAACTTTGCCTGCATTCCTCTGTCATCATTTTATTCCCCATGACCTTCTTCCCTTGTTTCCTCCCCTTTCCTTCATCATATAATTTATACAATCCTTGAGTCATTGTATATATCTTACTTTTCTAATTCCTGTCCCTTATTCTGTTCTTTGTTCATTTTGTCCTTCTTTCTTGTTTTCATTTCCTTTTTTTTTTTTTTTTTTTTTTTTTTTTTTTTTTTTTTTTCTCTCCCAGTGTCCTGTCTAGCACTATGGCAATAGGAATTGATATCTCAATGCCAGATGGAGCTCGACAGATTTTGCTTTTACAAGTGGAGCAAACAGCTTTCGCCATAGTGCTCCACTTGATTTATGCTTGTAAATAGCTTTATTATGATTCCTGCAAGGAGAATTTCAAATTATATAGACATGACAATGGGAGAGTAAAGGAAGAACAAAAAGTGAAAGAAAAGAAAAAAAAAAGAGTAGAGGTGAAAGAAAGAGGAGATAAAAGGAAGAGAATGATAAAATGTCCTCTGTCTGCTCCATCACCTGGAAAGAGACACAAAAAGAACAGCACAACCAACAGACATAAAGCAACAGATACACTCGAATAACACCTAGGTGCCATTGCTAAATCATATATATTATTATGTAAGCTGACATGTGTAATGTGATATTTGAAAAAAGAAAGTGACACAACATAAATAAATAAATAAATTATAAGATTACTGTATATAAGTGAACATTTAATACCTGGGACCCAGCACCAGTGGGAGATGTGAAAGTGCACTAGTTTAGGTGAAGATTATCCAGAAATAGCTTGATAGTGATTGTGGAGAACCAAAGACCCACCTTCCCCGAGCACAGAGGCAGGCGTCAGGGGACCCGTAGCCCCGGACTCCCAAAGGGGTCCCTAAAGCAGGTCGCCCAGGAGGGGCCGACACAGGATATCTGCAACCCCCCCCCCAAGGAAGGAGCAGAGACGACCCCGAGGAAATCCCCCAGCCACCGCAATGCCGACGCCCTCAAGAGCCGCGGAGACGAGCCCGTGGGCTCCGCCGGCAGCCACGGCAGCCTTGTTTTCATTTCCTCTTTCCATACATGATTCCTACTTTTCTCTCCTAGTGTCTCTTTCCATGTGTCCTACCTCCCCTCTTTCTTTGGGTGCATTCCCACCAGGCCTGTTTAGTCAACTTTAATTGGACTGTGGTTTGTTTAATCAGAAAGTTCGGGTCGTTTGGGGAGGTGTGGATACGCAATCGACCTCTGATCCGGAAAAACAAATCAAACTCAGGTCGGCATCAAAACCTAGTTCTCGGCTCAGTTGAAGGGAACTTTGGATCGGTTCAAATTGGCCAATAACAAATTTTGCTGCACAATAAATTCAGAAAATTGTTGCAATAAACTATAATATTCTGTCATTTGGAGACCTTTTTCAACTAATATGGTAATGTTATAATAACGTAAGCATAACCTCTCGACCCACCGGCTCAGACAGATTAAGCAGGTGGTCAATATCATTTGGCTTAAATCCAAAAAAAAAACTCCCACGCTGCAGTGGTTGTCGTTGACTTTGAGATCAATTCCATTTTCTTTTGAAACATTTCTCTGGCCCTCCCTCACGGGGCTCTCATGTTAATTTTGAGCATGTGACTACCCGACACAGGCAAGGTTTCCCCCACTGTGTTTTAAGTCTGGCTGGCCGGTCCTTTGCTCGACGACTGTGTAAGAAAGGCATCAGTCCAATAAAGTTGTATGCACCCCTGCTTGCACGGCGCCACCTGATACGGAGCCGTCTTACCCGCCTTGTGTAGAATCTAACCTTCTCCGTGGTCCTCTGCCTCATCCTCCACTTAGGCTGAGCCCACTGTTAAATCGTGCTTGTCAGGCACACTTGCCAAAAGACAGCATTGCAGTAACATGGCTATGGCAATCTGTTGTCATTCCATTTTGTTTACGTTTTGCCGAAAAGGAAGTTGTGTTGTATGTTGACCAACCTCTTTCTTCTAGTGGTTCTTGGTGCAGCGCCACCACAGGCGAGGGGGTGAACAGGTTGGTCATAAGGTTTGGTTCGTTTGACAAAGGGCAGCATGAAAGCAAACCACACCAGCTGAGAATAGTAACAATGTTTCAGTTTTGGTCCCCGATGGAACCGAGTGTACTAGACTGTCAGCTGTGAAAACGACCTTTGTGTCCTTTTTCTCACTCCATTCATGTGTACCTCTCCTATTCCCTTGTGTCCTATCCTCAACCCTCCTTTCCTTCCTAGCATTCTTTCCTTCGTCGTTTCTTCTTCACTTCCTTTCTCTTTTGTCGCCTTCCTACTATCTTTTCGTCCATCTCCCCTTCATTGTTTTGCTTTTTGTTGATGTCATTCCTTCTTTCCTTCCTTCCTCTTAATTTTCTACCTTTCTTCCTTTCTAAATTCATGTTTGTATTTCTTGCAGGAGTCATATTTAAAGCAGGTCAACTGTAGAAATACTTAGCATGAATTCATGGGAAATGGTAAATGGCTTGTTCTTGTATAGCACTTTATCAAGTCTGATGACCCCAAAGTGCTTTACACTACAGTCAGACACCCACGCACACATTCGTACCCTTACAGCTTTGAGCTATGTTTGGTAGACAATTTTATGTTTTTCAAAAAGTTGTCAGGATTTCAGCTTATGAATGCACACAAATGAATGTCCTGTCATTAGAAAAGCCTCTTTTGTTGCCAGTGAATGTTTCTCAACTCTAGGGTAATGTCTTCTTGCTCAACATGCTCAAAAGCAACCACCAACACTGATAAGGGGGATATACACAAACACAGGATCTTGGAGGTCCTTGTATAATTTGTACTTTTGCAAGGTTTTCATAGTTCAGCCTAACTTTAAAGACTCATTGAGTTATTTTCATTTGTGTAGGAGAGTTTTACATTCCCAGCTGTTTTTGAGCTGCCTTTTATAGCAGTAAAATCCTGTCAAAGAGCAGGTTTCTTCTAAGAGATTAAAGCTGATCCAGATATGCACCATCAGTTTTGTCTTTACCAACATCAAACTCATGAGACTTGTTTGAAACTACAGTTTCAGATGTTTTCTAGTATAAGATAATCATTGGGGATTAGAACAGCCGTGAAACTCACTCTAAGTATTTGTTGTCTGACTGAAGTTCAGCTGCAAGAAGAGGCAGAAATGCTCAATAACATGAGGGGAAGATGCGGTTATTACAGGAAAACGCTGACAGGCTTTATAAGTGCATGCTGGGCTCAGGAAACGATCTAATCCAACAAAGCATTTTAATCACAAGCACTCGAGTTCTGACTCGATAAAGCAGCATTTAAATGAGAAGAGGTAGCAGTTGTGCATAATTGGCTACTGCTGTTTTTTTTTTTTAGAAATTACTTGTTTTAGTTAAAGCTCGTAGACCTAGAGTAATGATTTAAAAAGTAAATCTGTTTATTTTTGGAAAGTAATAAAATATAAATATTTTACTCTGTCATCCCAAACGTTGACATTACATTGAAGTCCAACGTTTGTGTTACTATAGGAATTCTGAGTTTAGTTGCAGCAAAAGGCAGCTAAACAGCTGTATTGATTAATCAGTTATCTTTCCTTAAATGGACGGCTCTGCATGTTCACATGAAAGTCATACTTTGCAATACTACGAAATGTCATAAAACCTGGAGCGTTTAGAAAAGAAGACTGAACAGACAGCTTGTGTGGAAGGTTTTGGCTTTAATGCAAAGGCTCCTACCAGCTGTCAAGCACGGTGGTGGAGGGGTGGTGGTGTTTTCTTTTTTTGCAGTAGAACTCAAGTATTCTTGAATCAGATACGAGATTATCTGTGAGCTGAAGTTGCACATAAACACAGCAGCAAATTGAGAACAGAATGATTGGAATAGATAATCAGTGTGTCGCAACGTCCCAGTCAAAGTCCAGGTTGCAGCAAGGCTGTACTATTGTGGTGGGGTCTAAAGAAAGCTGAGCAGAAACAAGTAATGTAAGTAATGTAAGGACAGTATACAACACTGGTAAACAATGGCTGTCAACCATAACTGCAATATTGATGTTGGATATTGATATAAGCCCAAATCTTTATATCGATGCATTCCTATTAAGGAAGGATCCAATCCAGTTGATTAACTGTGGTGGGAACCTTCTAGTTTTGATAATCACTTGAATATTCCCTTAAATTGAATTTTCATTATTTTCCAGACTGTTGGTGCTCCAAAGAAACAGCAGTTCCAATAACTCCACAATTTAGTCCCCAGAGCAAATTATTATGTGGCCCAGTACCAATTAACCCACGGACCGGCACCAGTCCTTGGCCCGGGGGTTGGGGAGAGTTGCGCTAAAGCACAGGGAGAGGAGTAGAGTAGTTTGACCCATGAAATGAAGTCAGCATTAAAACCAAACTGTCTTAGGGAAAAGAGTAGATCAGCCCACTCCACCATGTCGAAGGCCTTCTCAGCATCGAGAGAGATTATGACCTCTGGGACATTAGCAGAGGATGGAGAGAGAATAACATGGAGAGAGAATAACATCCAGAAGCCTTCTTGTGTTGGTATATAAGTGTCTGTTATAAATCCTTTCTGGTCTTCTGAAATGATCTGAGGCATGACCGATTCCAACTGCCGAGCCAAGATTTTTGCAAGTGTTTTAGCATCTACCGAGAGAAGCGATATTGGCCGATAAGAAGCACAGCTCAGTGGATCTTTGCCCTTCTTATGAATTACGGAGATAGAAGCCTGCATGGTTGAACATTTCGAGTAATAGCGGAGCTAACTGATCTGAGAATGAGAAGGAGATCAATTTCTGTCTTGAGTTTTAATCTTTCTTTATATAAATCCAGCGTATTTGCAGTCGAGAGAGAGGAGTCTAGATTTGCAATGGTCTCCTCCAGCTCTTTTTGACGAGATGTGCTTAATTTATTAGCGTGAAAAGTGAGAGATAATTTTTCCCCTTATGTAGGCTTTGAGCGTGTCCTATTATATGGACGGGGAGGTTTCATCATTTTTATTAGTTTTGCAGAAGAAGGTAATCGATTCAGAAATATACTTAAAGAAGCTGGTATCTGCTAAAAAGAGAGGATTTAACCTCCATTGTCTGTATCCTTTTGGCTTCATACTAAAATGAAGGTCTAAGATTACAAAAGCATGGTCCGACACGGTTAAGTACTGGGTGGAAATCTGTGGGATAAATTTGTTTTTTTTATCTATCAAGAAGTAGTCTATGCGTGAAAATTTGTTACCAGAGCAAATCTTTTACATGATTCTTTGTTCAAAGCCACAAGAGTTGTTTTAAGATCGAGGAAAGCTACAAAAAAATCTGTCCACTTTTATTAACAATTTGGAGACTTTTACTACAGACACTTTCAATTCAATAACATTTTTAATTAAATTTTGTTTATATAGCGCCGATTCATGAAACATGTCATCTCAAGGCACTTTACAAAGTCAAATTCAATCAGATTATACAGATTGGTCAAAATTTCCTATATAAGGGAACCAGTTGATTGCATCAAAGTCCCGACAAGCAGCATTCACTCCTGGAGAAGCGTAGAGCTACAGGGAGAGTCGTCTGCATTGTCCATGGCTTTGCAGCAATCCCTCATACCGAGCAAGCAAGAAGCGACAGCGGAAAGAAAAACTCCCAATTAACGGCAAGGAAAAACTCCAGCAGAACCGGGCTCAGTATGAACGGTCATCTGCCTCGACTGACCGGGGGTTACAGAAGACAGCAGAGACACAACAAGACAGACAAAAAAGCACAGAAGCACACATTGATCCAGTAATCTGTTCTACATTAGATGGTAATAGTGGTGATCTGTCTTCCCTGGATGATGTCACAGTTAACAGAACGCCAGACCAGGTGTACCTACTATGAAGAAAAAAAAGAGAGAGAACAAAAAGTTAAAAGCTGAAATGACGACACTTAACAATATTTATCCCACTTTATGCGTTGTAACAATTTCCACTTGGTTTTATGTTTAGTCTTTTCGTAAATTGCTTTGATCTCTTAAAAAAACCTGGTACAAAGTAAAAAAAAAATTACCATGTGGTATGTTGTAGTGAAATTGGATACTTGTAATGTGGAGTGATGTGAATGTCAAATTTTTGTCAAATATTTGTATTATTGTTATTATTATATAGTAGTAGTATGTCACTGCTACTACTCTATCAATTATATTATCAATTATAATAATTATGATAGTTTATTATTATTATTATTAGATAAAAATAAAAATAGTGGTAATATTTATTAATTTATTTTAATTAAATATTTATTATGGTGCTGGACTAGTATTTATTTTATTTCAGAGAACGCACCTTTCAAATGAAGGTATGTTTTCAGGCAAACAGACACATTTTGTTGGCCGTTTGTTCTAAATTTAATACGTACATTTATATATTTTTCTGATGAAGGATCGCTCTTCTTTAAGGGTCTTGCACTGATATTAGTTTGCCAACAACTCGCCAATCAGAAGCAGAACTCTGGTAGCTTGATAGAAGAGCCAAAAAAGCAAAGCTGAATTCCACTCAATCTGGCTGCGTAACATTCCTGCGGCCAGTTCTTTAGAGACAGCCTCCATGGTTCCACCAGAAGAGCTACAGCTCATTTCAAAAGTGTCCCACTACGTTTCGCTAAAAATATGCATTCAATTTATTTTTGTCAGAAGCCATATCAGATTGCAAAAACCAGATTAGCTGAGCAGGAATCAGGCAAGGGCCGTTCAAAGAGCAAGTGATCACTTTTTCAGAATAAAACTGACCATAAGGACCTACTGATTGTATAAGACCATAACACATCAACAGAAATAAAACTTTGAAATTCCATTTTTCTGTCTATTTAGCATTTTTCATGACAGGTGAGGTGAAAGATGATGTTACAAAACGCCACAGAAAAAAACTTTTTCATCTCCTGAAAAACACTCCTTGCTTAGCATGAAAAGAGTTAACTGAGAAAAAAACTGTGCCGTTTTAAGAGGGGAAAGGTTCTCACAGAAAATGGCGATCGAGAACATCTCTGATTTAGAGCTTTTGTTGTTTACTCATCAGTCGGAGGAAGTATTTCTTTTCCGTATATGTCCTTCAGTACGTTCCACTGTGTTCCATATTAGCTCCTTCATTGTCATATTCATAATGTCCCTTTTTTTCTAAGTTCATTCATGCTCTTTGTTTTGAAAAAAGCGCCCAGCTAGACATTTTTCTTGCAGAAAGGCATGTGATGGGGTGGGGGGAGACTGGAACACTGAAGTGAATTAAGACTCCTGGGAGGAAATAAGGACATGGGAGTGAAATCCTGAGGACATGAAGGAGTGAAACAAGAAAACAGGAGTTTTTCTGTATGTGTTTCTTATGACATTAGACATTAGCTTTGCTTATTTGGGGTAAAGAGGAAAACAAAACATCTCTGTGGATCTGTAATTTCACAAACATGGAAGAAATTGAAAGAAACTGGACATGACGAGGAAACCAAACGATGAAAACATGGACAGTAGTAGTGTTGCTCCTGTTAAAACACACCGGCAAGAAGCTTCCTCCCAGTGATACCGTCTGTTTCCTTTTCCTGTTTTGGCCTGCACACGGAAGAGGCCGACGGAGGGTCATACCAGGGTTTGAATCCACAAATGGAGGGGGAGGAGGAGGGAATGAAAGAGGCGTGAGAGCTCCACAACAGAGGTTTGTGCGTTAGTAACGCGGTCACGTCCAGATGGAACGAGAGAACAGAGACGGAAACAAAGTCTGATGGGAGAAAGAAAAGAGTGACAAGGGATGGTAGGAGGAGGAAGAAACTTTGTAACTGATATGAACAGTTGTGGCTTGAAACCAACAATAATTTGGCTATAATTAGCTGTAAATGTAATTAAAAGTTCCAAACATTTTACTGGAAGCCTTGATTTACTTAAATACCCTGCAATTGTCCCTGTGGGAGATATGGAGTTTAGCCTTTAAGTCCACCGATTGAAAAAGAGGGTACTTAGATTACATAATATGTCCAGATTGTGATGAGTTCTGGGTCTTCCAAAGATCTTATATATAATTTAGGTCTGACAACTGAGATGGCCATAGAAGAAGGTTGAGCTTATGTCTGGTGAACCAGTTACCTGTTGATTTGACCACATGTGTTGGGCCATGTTGGGGAAGTCAACAAATCCTCAGAATGGTAGAAGCTAAAAAGCTAGACACGTATCCACCAAGCTAAACATTTCTCGGCACATCAAACTGTTGACAGCGAGCTGATGCACTGAGCTGCTCCAAGCAGGCAGTCACGAGAACAGGCATCATCACAGCCTTTTGAAATCACGGTACCAGAGTCTGAAGGAAGAGAGGAGAGGCACAGAATCCAAGTTGCTTGAGGTCCAGTGTAAAGTTTCCACAGTCAGTGATGGTTTGGCGTTGGTCCGCTGTGTTTTCTGAGGTCCAAGGTCAACGCAACCGTCTACCAGGATGTTTTAGAGCATTTCATGCTCCCTGCTGCTGACCAACTTTATGGAGATGCAAATTTAATTTTCCAACAGGACATGGCACCTGCACACAGTGCCAAAGCTACCAGTATCTGATTTTAGGACCATTGTGTCCCTGTTCTTAATTGGCCAGCTAACTTGCCTGGCCTTAGCCCTATAGAAAATCTATGAGGTATTGTGAAGAGGAAGATCCGATACGCCAGACCTAACAAAGCAGAAGAGCTGAAGGCCGCTATCAGAGCAACCTGAGCTCTCAGAACACCTGAGCAGTGCCACAGACTGATGGACTCCATTGCTGCAGTAATCCAGGGAAAAGGAGCCCCGACTAAGTATTGAGATCAGTGTTGGGGCTCACTGTAGATCAGTGGTCCCCAACCCCCGGTACCGGTCCGTGGATTGGCACCGGTCCACTGGCCGCCCAAGTACTAATTCATTTTTTCGGTTGTATTTATTCTCCGAGTCTGAATAATCTTTTTTTTTTTTTGTAAAATATTTTATTTTGAAACATGACCGGACTCTCACGGTTACATCGCGGTCACTTTAGCCAGGGGGGAGCCCGCCCCAGGCTCGTGAATGCCAAGGGCCCGGAGAGTAGAGGGTAAATAATTTTATGAGTTAGTTATAAGCATCACATGACCCGAGAACAAATAAACGGCTGTTTGTTGTTGTTTTTGCTCCCAGTTGGGCAAAGGTTACTAGAAGGTAAGTTTTTTATTTTAGCCTCCAGTTGACTTTATTGAGGGTGTGTCACTGCATTTCCTCATCTGCTGTTGCGAGAGCAGTTGGACTTAATTTGACTGACAACACAGCGCTCATACCAGAGTACATCTGCAGCTCGCCTCACCTTAGCAATTCCTCGCTGATGTCATTCACCAGAAAGCATGATAACAATCTGACTTTCCCAAAGCAGAAAATGGTCAAATGAATAGGTTGTCGCCCTGCATTCCTTCACAGCCCCCTAATGCCACACCGCTGTACAGTACATGCGGTTTTAAAGAGATGCTCAAGAGTTAGTGGTCGTTTTCTGCTGACATCAAACAAGACGGAGCTACACGTCAGCTCCTTGCAGACCAATACCTCCGGGAGGGGGTGTGCTCAAGATAGAATTAGGAAGAAATTAAATGAAGTCAACATCTATGTCTAAAAATTCCCCTTTTTCAGCCAAACTATCGAGGACTCACTTTAAGGATTACGGTCTTCTCTGCAGGCTCTTCTCCCTCCCTGTCGTCCAAGAAGCCGCGAAGCAGAGGCCTGTTCTCCGGCCTCTTCTGCTGCCTGTGTCGGGACCATCCTGAACCCTCACCTGTCAACAACAACACCCCCCTTTTAGTGGAGGAGAATGGCACTGTCTCAAAGGTATGGCTACATCCTCTGTAGCTGCATTTTTGACTAAATCAAAGAAGAATGGTTAGGAATTTCAGTCAACCTGTGTCTTTTCATTCCCAAATAATCTTTTCTGTTACTGCTGTGGGCCCAGGTGAAGCCACTGCTGCCTCCGGTCAAGTCAAAAGATGCTGGGAAGATCTGTGTGGTTATAGACCTGGATGAGACGTTAGTTCATAGCTCTTTTAAGGTGAGCAAGAGATGAATTGTGCGACTCTAACCAGATGTGTACTACAAAAACAACCAGCATACTCCTCGCTGATCCTCAGTGAGCGTCTCCACCTCTATAAACCAAGAGGCTTTGGTGATTTGCTAGTCTGGAGCTTTCATGTGTGTCTTGTCTCTGTACCAGGGTGAAAAGACAATAGCAAAAGTCATTTAGGCTGAGGCCTCTTCTCTCTAAAGAGAATATGGCAGCATGAGTTCAGTTTAAGGTACATCGAAATTAAACAAGAAGTTGGACATGAACCACAGCGCCGCTTTGGAGAAAATCAAACACAGCAGAACTGCATCGTGCCATCTGCAAGGTTCCTGCAAAGTCTGGAGACGCGTGGAATTAGATTTTTGTCTAGCTCTAGATGTTTGAAAGGTTGTGTTCGGAAAAGTATGGACTTTTTAGATGTGTCAGAATCCTCCAACTGTTGAACACGGTGGTAGAAGTATGATGATATGGACTTGTACTGGAGCTCCAGAACCTGGGCCTGTCATTCATTGACTCTTGTTTATTCTAAAGTTTACTAGATTCAAAAAGCATTTTAAATGTATAATTTATTTGTATTGTATTTAAACACATCATTTCCTACGTGACTAAATTTACAACAACACTGACGAGCTGGTTCCTACAAACCAGTAAAACTCAGTTTTGGTCAAGCCACTCTTATTTTTTTTACTCTGTCAAAAACAGTGTTATAGTCTTTAAGTGAAGTTAGAAGTTTAATTATCAGTGTCTCGATTTTAAAAAGTACTTTTCTGTCTTTTTAATCAGCCTGTGAACAATGCAGATTTCATCATTCCCGTGGAAATAGATGGAACAGTACACCAGGTAACGTCCTCCTCCGCTATCATATGCTGACTGTTGCCTGGAAATGACCCAGGTTTGTAGGTGTCGTCGGTGCTTAAGGGATTTAAGGAAGGTTGCTTAGAGTGGGATGACATACCTCATGGCTCTGGGCCTGATTCAAGTAATCCAGGATAGGTTTGTTCAGACAAGCGCAGCCTGTTCCGGATGACTTGGCTCAGGAACGCTGGCCTCAAACAACGACGCCACATTCAGGAGCAAAACGGCAGAGCCTCAAGAAGTCGGATGCTTTCTTGCCAGGATCTACGTGCATACCTTTAAATTCAGCTTCATATGCAAGTCTAATGCTGCCCTCAAACGTTTGGGAAACCTTAAATTTTCCATTTCTGCATATTTTACACTGTCTGTTAGAGTCAAGCATCCTGTAATAATGTAATAATTATTACAGGATGTAATAATTCAGCACTAAATGAAAACATTTTACAGTATATCCTCTGGCACCTTCACTCTGCTGAAACATGTTGCATTTCAAAAAACAGGCGTGAATGAGCTGGATCCTCTATTTTTCCAGGTTTATGTCCTGAAGCGGCCGCACGTCGACGAGTTCCTGAAGAGGATGGGAGAACTCTTCGAGTGTGTCTTGTTCACTGCCAGTTTAGCAAAGGTATTGATCGACCATTTAGGAGGATTTATCTGTTTCTGTTCTGTGAATTAGAAGCCAAACTGTTTAAAGGCTTGAAATGGACCACACTGAAGACGGTGTACATGGCTGGAAAAGTCCTTTCAGTAAATAGACTATGACAAAAGTGGCACTGTTAGACTACTGAGCATTTGAACTAATGTTGTCAAGCTGGAACAGGGAACATTTCCAAATTGTTACAAGCAGAGGTGATGCAAGATGGTGTAAAACCATGTTTTTACCTTCTTTGGAATACCAGGCTATTTGCATTGTTGTGAGTCTAATATTATACACCTTATTTACTAAATTAAAATGATTTTGTGACTATGATGAGCTCATGTTTGAAAAACATAAGCACAACCTCTGATTCTACAGCCTGTAGAACCTGTTTCTGTTGCAATCTCAAGAATTATGTTTTTGGTTTAGTCCATTCAGGTCTGCGGGCCTTGTTTATACAAATCTCCCTCAAGGCTAAACCTCTTTGGGACATTATTACTTTCTTGAGGTAAAATGCTTTCTCCCGGGCCGATCCTGTGGGCAGTTTTCTGGCTCGTCCAGTCCTGACGTGATTGGCTGCTGCCTTAAATGTGTTAACTTGTGAATAATCTCACATTACAATGGGGAACTTTAAGTTCCCTGGAAATGGCCTCATAGCCCTTTTCCAAATGGATGAAAACAAACATAGGACATTGCTGATGCCTTTCTGCCTTGGCATTGTGTTAACATCAACAGCCTTGTTCCTCCAATACACATCTTCCTTCTGTACTAAAGCATCCTGTCACTCATGTCATTGCATTAGTACGCAGACCCAGTCTCTGACCTCCTCGACAAGTGGGGTGCGTTCCGCTGCCGCCTCTTTAGGGAGTCGTGCGTCTTCCACCGAGGTAATTATGTCAAGGACCTGAGTCGCCTGGGTCGCGATCTCAACAAAGTCATTATCGTGGACAACTCCCCCGCCTCCTACATCTTCCATCCCGACAACGCTGTGAGTGCACACAGAACAGAAGATAACACTGATGACATTTCACCTGTTTCTGGAAATTGAACGGCAATCGCTTGTTCTGCTGTGACAGTTGCTAAGTAGTCATTTTAACTCAAATTAGTTATAAAGTTTCCTTTAAACTCAAATGACAATAACAAAGTTGGATTGATGCCCTGGTTTAGTGATTTCTCCTTTAGACTTTGAGTTATTGAGGAAGAAAAGCGATTGCATGTGAGAATATATCTGAAATATGCTCTCTGTTTTCTCTGTAAAGGTGCCCGTGGCCTCTTGGTTTGACGACATGTCCGACACCGAGTTGCTGGACCTCATCCCCTTCTTTGAAAGGCTGAGCAAAGTGGACAGCGTCTACACAGTCCTCAAACAACAAGGGACCCCAAGCTAACGCCGTTCCAATCTTCATCTCAGCTCCGAACAAAACGGCATAGAAACAAAACAAAAAAAAAAGTGGATAAGCGAACAGAAATGCACACATCAACCAGGCTCGAGCTACAGCTATCACTGCCCACCAGAACACAGCGCTGCTTCACAGCAGACAGAGCCTCCACCCCCCAGGGTCAAACAAACTTGATTGGGTGTCTTCACAGCGACTTTGACAGCAGCTACGCCGCCACCTTCTGGTCAAACACAGAACTGCGCCTCACGTCAGCTGATGCGAGTGTAAGGATTAATGAATGTTTAATGACATTTCCACAGTGTTTGAGAACTTGCAGCAGAGTTACCGCAGCAGAGGTCAGTGGCCACGAGTCCTCTAGACTCCACCTGGGTACTGGATGCAGATCTCTCCTCAGAATGCTCCTTTAAACTGATTGGAAAGGAATTTTTGGGATGGTTTACATGAAAACACACTTGGTCCATCACTGAAAGAGCAAGCGGTATATATGCACTGCACAATGTTAGTGTTTTCTAAACGTATTGATCAGCATTAATAATACACCCTATTCTTTTAGAGCAATTTGGTGTTTTTGAGTAATCAAGACAGTGTTATAAAATAATTTTATTCAAATCAACTACAGCTGGAGCTGTAAGAGGTAAATATATTAAAACAAGTGATTGGACAGCACTTTAATGTTTTATGTGTAGTCTATAGTGCAAATATTCACTGCAATGTGTAAATGGATTAATGTTGCACAACTCGTGCACAAACGTGGCTTAGAAAACAGCATGACAAATACAAATTTTAGATATTTAGCGCCTGCAAAAGTAGGTAATGCCCCAGCAATGTGTGCTTTTAAACGATCCAGATTTGATGGGATCAAAAAGAACGCAAGTGCAGGAGGAAGAGCAGCTCTCATTGCTGGTTGGGTCGGGGTTTCCAGTGGCAGTTTAAAGACACTCATTCTTGTGCCCACGTGTCGATAAACGTCACGACTCCAGAGTTACGAGGACCAGGACTGCCTTTCCAACCAAACCGTGACACCATTCACTGTTAATGGTGCATCACGACTGTGTCTGATTAGTTCCTTGCTTTAAAGCCACACACAAATCATGAACTTTTTTTTAATAGTTATTATTTAACTGCATGTATCAGACTGTATTTAAAAGATGGGATAAAGTTCAGTTATAGTGAAGCAGTTGGCTTGTCAGTTTCACTCTTAATATTTACTTCCCTAAGCGGTACTTGTAGTCTGGAGGCAAGTTTGGGACTCTGTTAGAAAATGCATGTTTGGGGAGAGCAAAGCCATCAGTAGCAAATAATGGTTGGGCTTTGTCCAGATATAGGGGTCAAATCCACCTTGAAACTCTTCAACACTATTGGTTTTGTTACTTGGCTGAGAATTTGAATCTTTTGGACATAAATGGATGTAATGTTAACTCTGTATTATAAGTGCAGCCATGGTAACATTTAACATTCTTTGGATTTGAAATATAATCACAGAAAACCATATCCCTGACAACAACCACATTCTCTCATTTTTTTTTAATTATTATTATTATTATTCAGCGCTGCCAAAGGCATTGTGAGAAGTGTAGGGAATCCCTGCGTACACAATTCCTGACAAGGTAGATGGGATTTAGGGCTGGAATTTGACCTTTTCCAATCTCGTGCCTCTTGGAGACCGTCTTCATCTCAACAGACCAGAAAAATTATCTGAAACAGTGTGCTGTTCCCCGTTTGCGATGACAATGACCTGATCTGACACAGATGAATGAAAACAGTGGGTTAGACTATGAGCCTTGTGATGGGGCAGGGAGATTAACAGCTGTTGAATTATTTTTATATGTAAAACTCTTCTCAATCAAATTAGCTCGTTTTTGAATACTTAACGACTTTATTTCTTAATTCGCCCAGGAGTGGTCATCTGATACAATATTTGTCGTATGTTTTCCAATCAGACTTTTCCTTGCTCTTCTTTTTACGCAAGACTTGGTTGGATACCTCATATATTGGTAGGGTAGGTTGAATATGGATCAGAACCACCAGCAGATAACTAAAAATCTAGTATCTTACCGTTTTAGGCACATAATAACAGGGTAACTGTTTTAAAATGTCTTTTCCATGTAAGCCATTGTCACGTGTGTTAGAATCAGAAACAACACTGTTTTGAGTTCATTGTTAAAGTATTTATAGGAACATTAAGTCGTTTTGTCATCTGATCACATTTATGAGTACTGCGTCACCATAGGGGCCCATTTGCTGATACTGTACTTCTTACAGATTAATAGGTATGTATATGTTGTTTTGCACAGTAATAAAGCAAACAAATTTCATTAATATATATGGATTATTCATTGTACTGTACTCATGATTCAATAGATATAACCTAATTTTTGACTTTTGTTGTTTAATCATACCAAATAATATATGACTATGTAATATTGCCATTTTCTTTCTCTCCCATAAATGCTTATTTAAAGATCGTCCAAGTGCTGCTTTGTAAGGCATCTGTCTTCTCTTCTGGAGGATGAGAGGAACATTAAAGCACACATCTTTTAAAACTCAATTTTGACCATTTTCCAGCATGAAAACTTGTTTTGGTGTGCTTTTTGGGCTTCTTTTGATCTCTAAATATAAATGTATACTAAAAATCATTTGTACATCTTATTATTATTGGCATCTATTGTCTGCATGCTCCAAAGACCATTAAAATCTACAGAACTGTATTGCATAATTTGGTACAGTTCAAACAAAAAACATATATGACTAAAATCTGGTAAAGGATCAGCCTTGCATGAATATAGTTTTGGAAATTGCAGTTTTAATGCCAAATCGTTTGAAATGAGAATAAATGTTTGAACTTTCTTGAAACCAAATTTCATACTATTCCACCTTCACAGCATAAGAATATCTAAAAGTGAATACACATTACCATAGCATTTGTTAGTCAATTGTAGGGCTGGATGATATAGAAGAAAAATATGCATATCGATAAAATGGAAATCATATTGATCTGTATCGATAATTATCAACAAATTCAAGACATATTTTAAGTGCAGCCCTGGCCATTTTATGCTGTTGCTTAGTGACCTATTTTTAGATAAAGAACAGACAAACACTGAATTCAAACTCAACCCTTTATTCAACCAAATTTTTACAGAAACTGCAAGTTTAAAAAAAAAAAGAACGGGTGCTCTCTGAACTCTTTGAAGGGGGCGGAGCTTGGTTGTTGGATCTGCGTTTGTGATTGGTTGGGAGGATGTAATGGCTGTAATAACTTACATGATAGGCTAAAATGCAAAAGGAAGTATAACTGTTCTATTAAACTTTTTATTAACCCTTTTGTTCTATCATAGATATACATCTATCGATCGATGTATATCGTTATTAAATTATCATCCAGCCCTACAGTTGTAACATACAGTTAGACCCAGAAATATTTGGACAGTGACAGAAGTTTTGTCATTTTAGCTGTTTATGAAAACATTCAGGATACAATTATATAATCAATATGGGCTTAACCAGCAGACCCTCAGCTTTAATGTGAGAGTATTAACATCCGAATTGGAGAAAGGGTTTAGGAATTACAGCTCTTTAATACCTCTTTTTCAAGGTACCAAAAGTAATTGGACAATTAACTCAGAAGACTGCAAAATAAATAACAAGGATACATGGTCTCCTCCCTCGTTAGCCTGTCATGAATTAAGCCGTTAAAGGGTCTGGAGTTGATTCCAGGTGTGGTGTTGCATTTGGAAGCTGTTGCATTGAGCACACAACATGCAGTCAAAGGAGCTCTCCATGGAGGTGAAACAGACCATTCTGAGGCTGAAGAAAAGAAGAAATCCATCAGAGAGATGGCAGAAATGTTAGGAGTGGGCAAATCAACAGTTTGGTACATTCTGAGAAAAAAAGAATGCACTTGTGCCATCACACCATGGCTGAATTGTGTTAATTTTAACATGTACGATGGGAATCAAAATGCATTTTAAGCAAAGAACTTCCACACAGCCACAAAGGAGAGAGACTCAGCTGGGACGGCCCTTCTCTCAGCAGGGGTTCCCTGTGGCTATAGACCAGTTCACGCGTGACGTCAGCGCTACATCCGGATCTCGGTGGTTGGCAAAAACAGCGCTGTTCTCGTCTACTACTGTGACAAAACGGGTGATTTAGAGCGTATTTTTAGTTAGTTTATTTTTGGAATCTAAACAATGCCTACGACTTGTTGTGCTCCCGGTTGCACAGAGAGGCATTCCAAATCGTCGGATGTACGTTTCTGTCGTTTACCGAAGGAGGAAACACGAATAAAGAAATGGATATTTTCAATGAAAAGAGCGCAGGCAGAAACTCCCAATGGACTGGGGGATACATCATACTGCGACAGAATATGCAGTCTACACTTCATCTCCGGTAAATACAACTTAATTCTGCTCTAGTCATTGTTGTACTTAAATAGCGGCGGAGGGGAGGTGGTGATCGCTACACGGGCCGGAGAAGCGGTAGCAGCAGCCGCTGACTATTCCGGCCCGTGTAGCGATCGCCACCTCCCCTCCCCTCCGCCCGTTCACAGGCGCTACTTCTGTGTTTACGCTGCAATGTCGCCGACACCCCCACCCATTTTAACAAGACAAAAACACCAAAATAATCCGTAGTGAACTATGTTTTTTTTTTAACCTACCGGGCGGGTCTTCCTGTCCGACTCCGCGTTCGTATGTTACACATGTCTGAACATCCATCCATCCATCCATGTTCTGACCCGCTTAATCCCTCATGGCGTCGCGGGCGTTGCTGGAGCCTATGTCCAGATATAATATAATTGTAGCCGTCCAGTGGTTTCATGCTTCCATGCTCTCTCGTGTGTACTGGCCTGCATGTTTATAAGGTAGCTGTATATGTCGCGGTACTGAACGCTTGGCAGCATTTCACAGACTCGCTCCGTCCCTTCAGGCTTTTGCTGTGTGGATCTGGCAATCTGATACCATCAACCATCAACTTAGTCTTAAAACGATCTTGTGATACGTTATCTAAAGAAGAAAAATACGTGGAGAACTCGTCAGTTTCTCTGTTTGCGTCCGCCATTGTGTTCGTCTTTTGCCAACCAGTCCGGCGCGCATGCGCGAAAAACCCGAATCAAAACAATAACAATGAACTGGTCTATAAAAGTTTTCTCCCCACAGACAAAAGGCCTCTTGAGACTCTTCACTTCAGACTCCAAGCGGCTCAGACCACCTCTCCCTGGAGCAGACCAGGAAAAAGCTACTTCGGACCATGGGCCCTGGCTGGGCCTAACCGACACACAAGCCAGCACCTGGGAGAAACTTCTCGTCGCCCGGGGACATGTCCGGGCAAATCAGTTAAGTCTGCTGTCTTAACCTCAGCTTCAGTAGCAGGAGGAAGAAATCCTGCCACGCCAAAAACAGCTTAGCTTCTCTTTATCTTCATTTTGCTTAGTAGTTTAGTTAAGTTTCACTAGACTAGTAGAGAGGATTTGTTAATCGAAATATTGTGTTAATTCAGATAAACAGCATTACATACTGATGTTCTCTGGATGTTCATTTTATTTCTGTTATTAAATTCTTGAACTTGGAAAGAAGTTGTCACTCCTTTATTCAGTGTGTGCAGGGTTTGCTGTTAAAATATCGCTAGTGCTCGAATTCATCCCTTTCAACCATTGTCTTGATATCAGCTTAAGAGCTGATTATTACCAGACAATACTTAACAAACAGAGGGTTATTTAATAAACATTAAATAACTTTAAACAGTGTATAATTGCACAACACACTGGTGAGCTTGGGAACTCAAAGAGGCCGTCCGTTCTTCGTACGTCGCTAACTCAGTTAGCAGGATTTCATTGTTGACGATTTGGCATGATCTTGGATCGTTTGGTTCTTCGAAAGACATCCTGCACTTGTTGTCATAGCAACATGTGCGCCAGCTTAAGCCTGCTCGAGAGCAGGCTTATTTCATGTAAACAAGATTAGATCACGGCTGTATAAGCGGAGGAGATAGGGAAGTCTGCCGTAGCCATGTCCATTTTTACGACTGCAACCTGTTGCGGAAGGTGCAAGAATAATTTGCAGAGTTTTTTCGAATTAATCGCGTATTGCGCAATAGACAGGATCCTTTAGCGCAGCGCGACAGTGTAATTGTAGAGAGATTTTCTTGGTGGCTGTTATAAACAGACAAACACATCATTTAACAGTGGCTTTTAAAGAGGAAAAAGTGGTGTTGGAGCCATAAATCTAAAATATTTAAGTTATTTGTATGATTGTTTGTTTTTTATTTTTATCCTATTCAGTAAGAAGATTTGTTCGGGCCATTTTATTGTGAAGTTTAGTTTACTTTGAAAGGCTTGCTTCCTGTCGAGCCGTATATTGTATTAGAAAAAACTATGGATGGATTATCTAGCCACGGAGCAATACAGTTTTACCGTGTAAACTGTGGATGACTTGGAAAAGGAAAATTTTCATTTTTTATGGATAAAGATTTTTTTTTGTTAAAATTCCCAGTTTGCACATGTCCTTTACTTCCCGTGTCTAAGGAATGACACTGAAATTTGGATCTCTTGACATAACAAGTGCCTTTTTAAAATAAAGTATAATAATTAAAGGCTACCATTTTGTAGAATATTTTTGTACTTCACTTCTACTTGTCCCCATGTTCTAGTGGGTCCCGTGGAGGCTCTGACATAAAAGAACAAAGTAAATATGAGATTATTAAAATGGAAAAATTCATACTGTAGTAGAAAGTGATAGAAACATCCACCATGGACAGTATTTACGCATTAATTTGTCTGCTGCTTTTTGCCAGCCCTCTCTCCTGGCTTTAACAGATTTTGAGGTGTTTTAATTAATGACTGAAATTCGGCATAACCTTCCATTAAAAGCTCTTGTTCTGCTTGGGAGAAAAACTGTGGGCGTTCTTTGGCCATGCTGAACAGCCAATAGCAGCGTTGCTGATCAATGTTTCTACTATCGATACATTTCCCCTTTTAAACAAATGCATGAACGCGCAGTTGTCTCAGATAACTCAATCCAGTGATACTAATCATAAACAACAGGTGTGTTCGAAGAACCCAATTAGCCGGATCATGATTAGCTGGATGAAGTCATCTCGGATGTCTCGTTTGATCTTGGATGTTTTAAGCAACGTACGAAGAACGGACCCCTGGACATCCACGGAAGACAACAGTGGTGGAAGATCAAAGAATCCTTTCCATGGTGAAGAAAAACCAGGAAGTAGGTGTATCAGTATCTAAGTCTAGCATAAAAAGACTTAATGAGATTAAATACAAAGGATTCACCACAAGGTGCAAACCATTAATCAGCCTCAAAAATAAAAAGGCCAGAATTGACTTTGCCAAAAAACACCTGAAGAAGCCAGCCCAGTTCTGGGACAGCATTCTTTGGACAGATGAGACTAAGATAAACCTGTACCAGAATGATGGGAAGAAGAAAGTTTGGAGAAGAATTAGAACAGCTCATGATCCAAAGCACCCCACATCTTCTGTAAGACATGGTGGAGGCAGTGTGATGGCATTGGCATGCATGGCTTCCTATGGCACTGGATCACTTGTGTTTATTGATGATGTGACAAAAGACAGAAGCAGCCGGATGAAGTCTGAAGTGTATAGGGATATACTTTTGGCTCAGATTCAGCCAAATGCAGAAAAGACGATTGGACAGTACTTCACAGTACAGATGGACAATGATCCAAAACATACTGCAAAAGCAACCCAAGAGTTTTTAAAGTAAAGAAGTGGAATATTCTGCAATGGCCAAGTCAATCACCAGATCTCAACCCAATGGAGCATGCATTTAATTTGCTCAAGAGAAAACTTGAGGCAGAAAGACCCACAAACAAGCACCAACTGAATACAGCTGCAGTAAAGGCCTGGCAAAGCAGGAGGAAACCCAGCGTTTGGTGATGTCTATGGTTCCAGACTTCAGGCAGTCATTGCCTGCAAAGGATTTTCAACAAAATACTGAAAAGTAACATTTTACTTAGGGTTATGTTTATTTGTACAATTACTTTTGAGCCCCCGAAATGAGGAGCGTTTGTATAAAAATAGCTACAATTCCTACATCTTTAATCATAAATTTTTGTTTAACTCCTTGAATTAAACCTTAAAGTCTGCACTTAAATTGCATTGTAGTTGCTTAATTTTAAATCCAATGTGGTGGCATGCAGAGCCCAAATCATGAAGATTGTGTCACTGTCCAAATATTTCTGGCCCTAACCGTAAGGCGATGATGAATATCAATACATTTGTCAATTTCTCTATTTCATTATTCAGTAACTGAATAGTCTTTGAAAATTAAATGTTCTCTTAATGCACACAAATGGCCATTTTAGAGATATTGCTACCTTTTACTCTTTGAGAAGTGTTTTCTTACCTTTTCACACCAGGGAGGCCAACATAAAGAGTTACCGAAATTGAGCAGGTCGGGAAGGCAAACCACATCAAAGAATTGTTTTTAACTGGAATACAAGGAATATATTTTCCTTAGAAGAGACGTTGTTTTAGATATTGAGCTTAGAAACTGTTAAGAGTTTTGTTAAATGCATGTTTTGATGTCTGAAATGTGTCGGGTTTTAGCAGTTAGCTATGTGAGCTAAATGCTAGTGCTAGCAGCCACCATAAAAAGCTGTTAGGAGTAGCTACAGTTGGCGGGTTAAATACTCTGCTGCTATAGGTGTGTTAGCAGTAAAAAAAATGTTTCGTTTTTCCAATGAGCTGATCTTTCAAATATATGCTTATTGATTGTTTTTAACAAAAAAGGTTTAAAATGACCCTGCCTTACCCTTTGTGGCTGTAAAAGCTTAAAATCTAAAATGAACTTACAAGGTTTTAGGGATGTGTTTATGGTAGTTTTTGGCCTTCCTTCCAGAAGCACATTTGTGAGAGCAGACACACAAATGTTGAATGAGGTGGTCTGCCTTGCAGTCTTTTCACTAATTCATCACAAAAGTTTGCTGAGAAGTTGAGATCTGACCTTACAATTTCTTCCAAGCAAAACTGGTTCATCCATGGCTTATGGACCTTGCTTTTTGCTTTTTGCAGTGTTGTCCAGTCATGCAACTAGCCTCCATTTTCAAACTGTTCCGAGAGTCAGGAGCATAACTTATATTTTTTCAAAATAATTTGGCATGCTGCAATATAAACTGTTTCTTTAAAGAAAAAGGACAAATGAAATGTTTTGCTTTATGGACATGTAATAGACATCTAAAGAAAAAAAAACCTCCAACATTTACCAGCAACGACTGAGTTTACATCAGGACTCTGGTGCTTTTACAAAGTGGCACTGGTACAATATGGGTTATTGAGTATCACCATCACAATAATTTTATTCTGGTGTAAATGCAGTAGTTTATTGTAAGGTCAACTAAAAATACTGAACAGTAAATTGTATCTACACTGTAAAAATGATACATTGACTGACATATCTCTCCATTCTTTCTAGCCTCACACCATCTGGTAAATACACATAAGGAATAAGTAATGGCCATTCAGTTAGGTAGGTTTTAGCTTGATTCTTTGGATCAGCCTGTTTGCTTTCGGCCTACTTTCATGTGTTACTTTTTGGCCCCTTCTACTTTTCAATCACCGTAAACGTGGCGCTGCTCTTTGCCTTGCCCAAAGTAAACTTGACGGTTCCACTCATGTCCACGTTTGTGTCCCTCAGAGTGAGCTTGTGGACCGTCCCGTGATCTTCCAGGCGGACAGAAGGGCCTGACTGAAGGGTTGATCCATTTAAAGTCCAAACTGGAGGCTTGTTGATGGCGACAGAGACTTCACACTGGAAATAGGCTGGCACTGGCTCCATCACCTCAACATCCTCAAGTTCTTTCACCATCACAAGAGCCTGGGCTGGAGCAGCATAAAGCAGCTTGGTGTTAGAGAAAGAAAATTGTTAGGAGGACGTTTTACTTAAAACCTTGTACAAATTTCTCCAGCTTACCTTCAACCAGTAGTTTTGCTTTGGATGTATGCTCCCCAACCTCAATACTGTAAGTACCCTCATCCTCCACAGCAACCTGGTGTATCACCAGTTTATGGGAACAGCCTTCTGCTATAATCTCCATCCTATCTGAAGAATCCAGCTCCTCTTTGCCTTTGTACCAGGTTGCACTGCAGCGAGGGGAGGAAACTGTGCATTCAAGGATCACACGGTGCTTCTCCAGGGCTGTTCTGTCTCGCAGTGGTTTTACAATGGAAACTGGGAGATCTGAAGATTGTAGATCAATTTTGAGATTCATAATGGGGGGAAATAATGTCGGTAACACTAAAGAAGTACATTAATAAAAAAAATCTCACCTTCTACCTCAAGGTAGGCTGTTGATTCAACGTCTCTTGCTACAAAACGGATTTCTCCAGCATCTTCAGCTTTAACGTTGCACATGAGCAAGAAGTGTTTGGTCCCTGTAAGGTGAAGCAAATTTTAATTCCAGCTCGTGATTACAGAAAAAGTTGAGTAATTATGTAGATTACACAACTCAAAGTTCTGTTTCTGACCTTCGTTGCGGATCCTTACGGTACTACTGGGTCTGATCTTGTAACCCTCCTTGTACCATTCCCCAGGCACATCTTGCAGAGAGACTTCGCACATGAACACAGCATTCTGGTCTTCTTGGATGCAGAGGTCCTCAAGATCCTGTACTATCCCCAACTCATGCTCTGAAGATAGTGATGGAATTGAAAAGAATGACCACTAGATGGAGACAATGAATGCAATATATCCAACTGCTTCATTGAAGAATATGATTGAGAATAGTCTTGGATCGCAACATCTTAATAAATATGGAGATCAAAAGATTTGCTAATGTAGAAGTTTTGAAAGGATGTGATTTGATTTAGTTACCATAAACCTCCAGTGAGCAGAAGGTGCTTATTTCGCCTGTATCACATGTGTAGGATCCAGAGTCAGCAACGGAGCACTGAAGGATCTGGCAGAATCGCTTTCGACCCATGGAGTAGATCCGGTGGTTCTTCCCTGGCTTCAGCTCAGACCCATTCTGAGTTACAAAAAAGAGATTGTAAAAAATTTTCCTTAATTGTTACATATCTAAGCTATTAGTGAGTGATTTTTCTCTACCTTAAGCCATCTGACTTCCACATTGTGTCTGGAGAATTCACACTCAAGAGTAACTGGAAGTTCTTCCTCCACCCTAACATCAGCCAGCGCCTTCAGGATAGCCACAGGCGTCTCTGTCAATTCAGTCAGTCTGATTAACCAGTCAGCACCCAACGATAATCATTCTAATCCATTTGCAGTTCTAACCTACTAAAGATGTCAACTCAAACCTCGCTGGCTTGTATTTACCTTTGACTGTGAGCCTCGCAGTCGAGCGCACCCCTTCAGCTGAGAATACTATGGTGCCCGTGTCTTCCAGAGTTAAGTTTGTCAGGGTGAGGCTATGTACCAGCCCATTAATGCTCACCCTAAACTGATTGTTTGGCTTTACACGGATGCCGTCTTTCTGCCAGATGCCTTCCACATCTGCGTGGGACAGCTCCACCTCAAAGGAGGCTGGTTCCCGTTCAAAGGTTTCTTGATCTGTTAGGCCTTTGCGGATGGAGATCTTCCGGGCTAGATTAAAGGTAGAGAAGTGCTGTAAGAGAACAGCGTTTGGTGGAGTGATGTCAAAGAGAAAATGTACCATATTCAGAAAAAAAAATTAATTTAGGGTTTGAACTGATGTTATGACAAAGCTCACACATTTAACCTGAAAAGCACTTAGCGTGTCAAAGACAACAAAAGTGTGTTTAAATATAAACATTGCTGGGATTACAAAAATGCCTCCTCCCGCAGTAGTCTATTGTCACAGTGTCACTCAGTGTGCACTGGTATAGCATTCCGGCTATACCAGAAGCGTTTCGCTTCCTATCCCGGAAGCTTTCTCAATTCAAAAAGTCTAGAGTCTAGAGTAGAGTAGCAAGCTTTATACTACTGCCCAACAAAAGCCTTGTAATGGCTTAGATAACATGCAAATTGAATCGAAACTGGTCCACCCCCTTAGTAATGGGGAGTCATTAAAGTCATTGTATGCCTGCAGATTGAACTGAAAAACCAACCTTAAACAAAGTAGGAGGATTTAGGTTCCAACCATTAAAAACTTATAATACAGCTATAGGGTTAATTCCAGCCAATCATCTCCTCAATCCTCACCCTCATGCGGGTGATCAAAACATCGTTCCTGTAAGCCAGGCCAATAATGACCCTAATGACTCCCTGTTGCAGAAGAGTGGACCAGTTTCGGTTCAATCTGCACGCATACAATGACTTTAACGACTCCCCATTACTAAGGGTTTCTAGTTGTTTTTTTACTTTTTCCAAGGTGAACTCCTTACTTTAAATCAGTGAAAAATAAACATAAGTAACAGTTGCACCTCTAATAGTTATGGATTTAGCTTTGATTATAAATTGGCCTAAAGAAGCAGCTTGAGCCTTTTTCAGATCCAAGTTTATAGAAGCTTTTCAAACAAAGATTAGGTAGGTCATTAAGAAGGGTAGTAAGGTTTCCACACCTTAACACTAACCACTTACGTTCTACATTGAGTTTGACCTGTGTCCGGTCATGCAGGGTCTCGCAGCGGTAAGTTCCTCGGTCCGATAGGGTCAGGTTGTGGATTGTGAGGCTTCTCTTAAAGCCATCCTGGGTCAGAGTATGTCGAGGACCGGACTGGATAACCACCCCTTGCCTCATCCACTGGACTTCACCGGTCTCCAGGCTGATTTCTGTCTCCAGGGTAGCCTCTCCAAACTCCTCTGCTGTTATAGCTGCCATTTTCCTGGTGAACATGACCTGAGCCTCTGAAACATTGACAGAACCAGAACTGAAACTCACTTGAACATTTTTCAACATTCTAAACATTGTTTTAGTCATACCCTGAACTTTTAGGCTGGCCTTGCTAATTTTTTCTTCAGCTTCTGCTGTGATCTTGGACGAGTCCATAATCTGGCACTTTTTTATCACCAAGGTGTGGCACAGGCCATTTCGACTCGCTTGGAAGCGATCTCCTAAAACTATAGGCTCGTTGTCCATGAGCCAAACCAAGCGTACATCCTCAGGAGAAACAACACATTTAAAGGTGGCGTCTTCTCCTTCCAGCACAGTTGTGTTGTGAAGTTCAGTGAGAAACTCAACAACTCGAGGCACTGAAGAGAGAAGAGGCAGTGAATGAATGTGCTATTTCATGTGAAAAAGTCAGAAACTCAAGTTGAAAGCTTACTCTCAACTCTCAGCACTGCAGCAGTCCGATCGTCTCTGGATTCACAGACATACTGCCCTGCATCCTCTTGAGTTAAGCGGTGGATGGTTAAGCTTCGCTCAACACCATCTGCCCGAATAGAGAATCTTCTGCTTCCAACTACTTCTACGCCATTCTTGAGCCATTGGACATCTGCTTTTGGTTTGCACACCTCACAGCAAAGGGTCACCATGCCATCAGCATGAGCCACGGTGTCATAGAGGGGTCGGACAAATTTTATTCTCATTTCTGAAATAAAAAAAACATTTTATCTTTATTGGCTTTTAGGTCTAAAAGAGGTTGTCTTCAAATGCTTTTAGAAATACCGATTGTTACCTTTCACTAGTAGACTGAAGTACATCTGGTCAGTGTTGGCATCACAGGTGTATTCACCAGCATCAGACCGCCTTACAGGCTGAATGGTAAGACTGCGTTTATGGCCGTCCATGAGTTCTCGAAAGCGTTCACCTTCAACTGGTGTCCAGTCTTTGAGCCAGCGCACCAGCGCACTTTCTTTGGACACATAGCTTGTCAAGGTCACACTCTCTGCTTCGTAACCCGTCACAACAATGTCATCCTCTTTGTTGACAAAAGTAACTGGTGGTTCTTTGTTTTTAAAGAAAAGACCAAAAAACGGTTACACAAAAGCATTTTCCCATTCCCATAGATCCTAATAACCTGTACTGTTCTTACCTTGAATCCGGATGATGTTGATCAACTTGTCATTTACTGCATCACAAACATACTTTCCAGATTCTGCGGGCTGCATGTTTGAGATGATAAGTTTTCTCAGAGTTCCATAGCTTTCAATGAAGGTGCGGGAATTGCTGTTGAGAAGCCTGTCATTACAGTACCACTGTACTGGGGCATTAGCGCGGGACACCTCACAGGCCAGTATCAGGTCATCACCTGCCATCAATTCTTGGTAATCAGGATCATATGAGTTTCCTATAATTCTTACTGGAGGCTCTAAAAGCAAAAAAAACTTTTTTTTTTAAATTTTGGGGTTTTAATAACAAACATAGTTTAAAAGGAGGCAACATCTATTTCAATTTTACCTTCTACCGTAACCTTGAAGCTGATACTGTCATCCCCAACATCTAGGAAGTATTCTCCTGAATCATTTAGTTCTGCATTAAGGATTACCAGTGACCGGAATGCACCTTCCTCTTCTTCACAGAACCTTTCGTCACCCTGAACTCGACAGCCATCCTTGTACCATTTGGCGTTGCCATTGGCTCTAGAGAGCTCGCACTCCAGCACAATGTCATCTGAAACCAGGAACTTTAGATCTTTCTTGATCTCAGGCTTTTTCAAGATCTTCACAGGTGGTTCTGTAGAAATAGAGCAACAGTGTGGTCTAAAACAGTTTTACTGACCAAATAATACCAAAGTCAGTTTTTGCTTCTCACCTGAAACTATCACCTGGAAATCCATTGTATCATCAATAGCATCACATGTGTATTTCCCAGAATCTTTTGGGGTGGGACAGTTGATGGTCAAACGACGGAACACCCCATCTTCGGTGATGGTGATATCACTTCTTTGTTCTATTTCTTTGCCTTTGAGCAACCACTTGACCTCTGCCGTTGGACGAGACACCTCTAACTCCAGAATAATTGGTTCACCGGCAAAACCTTCTAGTTTGTCCAGCATTTGTTTGAGTCTACTTAGGGTCACGGGAGGCTCTAAATAAAATAGAGAACAAGTAAGTATGTTAAGAATGAAATCTTCAGTGGTAGTACCTATTTTGAACTATATATCTTGATGCATACCTGTTATATTAACAAGAAAAGCCACTGAATCATTTTCAGTGTCACAGATATACTCCCCTGTGTCATTCACAGTTGTTAGAGGTATAACTAGCCGTCGCTGTGCCTTATCTACTTCCAGTATCAAGTTAGGGCTCTCTTCAACCTCCAAGTTATCTTTGTACCACCGAACTGGAGCATCCACCTGAGAGATTTCACAGCACAGCTCCAGCCTCTCTTTTGTAAGGTGAGTGAGTTCCACCTCAGATTGACTGGGAGAAAGGATTCTTACAGGGGGCTCTGAAACAGAAAAGATATTTAAACTAAACAGCTCAAACTTAGTTTATACTAATCTTCTAGGTAGATATTAATCACAGTTTTACCTGTAACAGTTATCTGGAAAAAGACAGAATCTCCATCTGTTTCACAGACATACTCTCCACTATCCACCGTTGAGCCACAGGGAATAGTCAGCCTTCTGTAAGGACCCTCCGATGTTATCTGGATGATGTCGCTTTCCTGCACCTCCTGACCATCCTTAAACCAACAGACCTTCCCTTTGGACCGAGATAACTCACACTGCAAGTTGATCTCCTCCGATACATAATATGTCATCACAATGTCGTTGTTAGGTTCAACAATCGTCACTGGAGGCTCTAGTTTATTGTAGTAGAGAAAAGCAGCACAAACTATATATGTAAGTAAATCGGCCTTCTCAATAGGGGTGAACTGATTAATAACCGACATACAAAGGAAAATGGATTTAATCATTTCATCACGCGGCAGAAGTTGATATACCTCTGACATTGACTATAAACTCTATGCTGTTGTTCCCGGACATACAGGTGTAATTTCCAGCATCTGAAGCTTCTGCAGAGCGGATGATTAACCTCCTCATGGTCCCCTCTGCCTGCAGGGTAATGTTGTCACTTGGCTGGATCTCACAACCATCCTTATACCTGGGAAATGCATGTGAAATTGGGATTTTACTAACACTATTAAAAGACACAACTTTTTTCTACATTTTTCTTGATTTAGTTAAGCAATACAAAAGTTATTTCTATTGCTAAATATCAGAATAATGAGATAGATTGTTGCTTACATATTTTTAAAAACCTTTTCAGTGTATGGAGTTTACATACATTTCCTTAGCATTTGATAGAATAGAGTTTTAAACTGAATGACTTGGCTCAAGTACTTTGAATGGCCTTCAAAAAACTTTTCACAATAATTTGCTGGAATTTGGACCCATTCTTTCTCACAGAATACGTATAACCAAGTAGAGTTTGAATGTTGCCTTGCTCCTTCAGATCTTTCCAGCTCTGTCCACATCTTCAATGCGACAGAGATCAGAACTATATGATGGCCACTCCATTGCAATGTCTTGCAACTTTACAATTCAATTAAATTTTATTTATATAGCGCCAATTCTATATCTATATCTATCTATATATCTATATATATATATCTATCTATATATATATATATATATATATATTTATATATATATATATATATATATATATATATATATATATATATATATATATATATCTATATATTAGGGCTGGGCAAGTTAACGCGTTAATTTCGCGTTAATTCATTAGACTATTACCGGCGATATTTACTTTATCGCGCATTAACGCATGTTGCTCACATGCTTTTATTTTGTGAAGGTCTGTTGCTGCGGTGTAGGGGTTTGAATCAGAACAGCAGGTGGCGATAATGCGCCAATAACCTCGCTGTCAGCCCAGCCTCGGATTCAAACAGGAAGAAAGGTGCTGGCTGGAAAAAGGAAAACGCGGAAAAAAACAAAGCTGACATGCGGAAGGCGGTGTTTCCCGCAGGAATTTGCTTAGGCGAGGCGGTGAGTTGACGGCCGGAACAAGTTTTGTGCGGATGACCGGTGGAGGGGAGGAGAACAAGTTTTGCGCGGATGACTGGCGGAGCGGGGGGGGGGGGGGGGGGGTCTGCATCGACGCTGTCGGTGAAGTCGCTTCTCGCTTCAAAGTATCCATGTATTTTTGCCTGTTTTTTCCCTGCCATTCACTATATGCACGCGAGAAAGCAACAACAAAAACCCACGTGTTAACATCAAATAAACATGCAAGCCTATCGAGTTAGCAAGCATTTCAGTTTAAAGTTCTTCCAGCAACGAATATGACAGAAACAAGTTAGTTGTAACCACTGCCAAGTTAAACTTTCTTATCACCAGAGCACCTTGAGCTTAACATATCACTTAAATGCCAAACACACTGTAGACATCACCAAACAATTCAATGACTCAGAGAAGCTAACCAATGTAATGGCGAAGTGGATAGCTACTGTAGACCTTTTTTTGTGCTTCACACTTTGGTATTGAACATAAAATGGTAATGCTGCTCCCTGCTGTTACCTCAGAAATTGCCTGTTTTTGGTAGATTTTTTCCCCATAAAGAGAATTTCCTGTCAGTGGCAATAAGCTTTAATTTATTATTATTGCTATTTTTTGTTTTACATGTTTAAGTTGAGCTTTACACTAAATATGTGTTACAGATAAGTGCTACAAATGTTACAACACTTTTGTTCATATGGCAGCAGAACATTAAAATAAAAGTGCTCTTTACACTACTTTTGAATTCATTCTTGGAGTTTGCGCATACAATGTGATTAATCATGATTAATCAGGCAAATTATGCGATTAATCGCGATTAAAGATTTTAATCGTTGCCCAGCCCTATATATATACTATATATATATATATATATATATATATATATATATATATATATATATATATATATATAGTAAAGAGAATTGGCCCAAGGACTGTACCCTGTGGTACTCCACAAGTAAACCTGTAGTTCGAACAAGATTTGTTATTATTAACTAATTTGGCAGTATGATTGGGGTCATAGACCCATCTGTGCCAAAGGTTTGACTTCTCGGGTAACTATTAAATATTTCCAAATAATGTCCTTTTCTTGCAATGAAATCTATTTTGAAGAGCCCCCCCTCTGCATCTAAGCATCTTTACAACATGATACTGTCACCATCGTATGATAAAGTTGGGAAAGTACACATGTCTTCTTTTATTCTTCAAATATTATAACTGTGGCCAAACACTTCAATTTTAATTTCATCAAGCCTCAGGGCATGTTTTTAAAAATTCCAATCTTTATCTCTGATTGCATTCACAAATAAAAATCTGGCTTTTCATGGTGCTTCAGGAGTGATGGCTGCTTCCTTGTTGTGAATAATGACACTCTCCTAAAAGCTTCAGGCGGCATCTTCGTGAAGTTTTTTGCTTTCGTTCTAGTGTTTTGACATTTCTAACTAAAACATGTTTATCCAACAGGAGAAAGAACCCTCTTCCTTCTTGAATGGGATGATGGCTGGACTTTCCCATGGAGATCATAATTGCGCATTAGTGTTTGAACAGATGAATGTTATACCTTAACCCATCTGGAAATTGTACCCAGACTCTTGGAGATTTCTAAATCTCTTCCTGATATTTTGGTCGACGTTTTATGATTTTTTTTTTCTTCAACATCTAGAAAACAGAACACTAGCTGGAATTGTTTTATTTTATAAGTTCAAGTTTTAATTGTCTTACCAAGCAACTTCAGCATCATCTCTGGAGACATGGCAAAGTAAAACCACAGGATCCAACTCCATGCTGTTCTTATGCAGCTCTTCCTCTGACACTGGATTGAACTCTACAGGAGGTCCTGAACAACATGAGATTGATGGATTATTACAGCTGCTGGAACAAAAGGTAACGCATTTCCTGAAACGTATTTGCAAGAACGGGAATAACCTTTCACATCTACGTTGAATTCGATGACATCTCCTGAAGTTTCACATGTGTAAACTCCAGAATGAGATGCTTCAGCAGACTGGATCACAATCCTTCTCATATTTCCATCTGATTGGATGTTTAGCCCATCGCTCACCTGGAGTTCCTCACCGTCTTTAAACCAAGATACCGTTGCGAAGGGATGGGTGACCTCGCAGTAGAGCACAATGGTATCACCGGTATCCACTCTCTTATTTCTGTCCAGCTCT
Organism: Fundulus diaphanus; assembly: GCA_037039145.1. Taxonomy (NCBI): domain Eukaryota; kingdom Metazoa; phylum Chordata; class Actinopteri; order Cyprinodontiformes; family Fundulidae; genus Fundulus; species Fundulus diaphanus. The sequence goes on from CM073139.1 coordinate 7,103,630, forward strand.
GACTGGGGGATGAACTTGAACACAGCAGCTGCAGATGAATGAACACATGAAATAGGATCCAAAATGGTGAACCAATATTGCAGCTTTTTATACCTACGTTTAACCTTGAGCACAGCTGAATCCCTCACTCCGTTGGCTATAAATGTGATCTCTGCTGTGTCTTCAGCGGTTCCAGTTTCATGGATCACCAGGGAATGCTTTGCTTGGTTCTGCTGCACTGAATATCTTCCCCCGTGCTGCAGTTGGGAGCTGTTCAGAAACCAGGTTCCAACCATTGGTGTAGACAATTCGATGGAGAAGTGAGCGTCCTCTCCTTCCATCACCTCACAGCCTTGGAGATGTTTGTGAATCTTGGGCCCTGGAACTGAAAATGTAAAAATATATTAGTCATTATCTGCATCTGTATTTTTTGCTCAAAAAGATAAAATGATCGGCTTCTACATAATTGATACTATTTTAAGTGTGCTACTCACCAAGATGGACCACTTTGGGGAACTCCACATGGCCGCTGCGTCCGTATTTATTGATGCAACAGACACGAAAACGATAGTCACCTTCACATGGAACGCTGTCTCCAGAAACCTCAGCTGAGGTGGTGGTCTCTGAGGTGAAGCATTTCTGCCACTCCTGAGAACCAACCTCTTGGCGTTCCAGGACAAACATAGAGCGGGTGTTAGTCTGGCTGTTGGGCGCGGGCACCCAGGTGAGAAAAGCACTGTTGGGTGTGTCTACGTTCATTTTGACACCAACAGGACAAATTGGGGGGCAGTGTCTGGTTGCTGTAGGACAGAGAGAAATAACAGTACATGGTGGAATAATCGCTCCTGCGTAGGATTTGTCTCTTAGCAGGAACATTTCAAATGAACAGTAGAGTGTACTGCAGGAAGATGTCTTAATTATATATAATTAAAAATCCATCCATCTGTTCATCCATACACTTCTCTCTACAAGTTTTGTAACAAAATCCTGAAGAGAAATTTCTGCAATTTATTTATATCTTGGGTCAAAATGGACTGTGAACTTTCTCTTACTCATAAAAAATTGAGAGGATCCCTGGATCGTGTAGCAAAGAAGAGATCAACACTTTCTTACATGAAACATATAAAGTTAAATTATGAAAACATTTGTTTTCATTAACAGCAGAAATGGAAAAATATTTCTTAAATAATATTTTCTTGAGTAATTAAATATTTTCATTGAGCTAAAGATCTACTGTACATGGACTTCAAATTCCCTTCAATTCTTCATAATCTAATTCCAGCAGTAGACCTAGCTAGTATTTCACATCTGGACTGTACCTTTGACTTTGAGACGTGACGAGCTTTTAGATCTTCCTACAACAAACGTCACAACTCCTGAGTCATGATAGGCCACATTGACAAAGACCAGGATGTGAGTCTTCCCAAAAGACTTGAGGATAGTCTGGTGTGTCTCGTGTAGCTTCAGACCATCTTTAAACCAGTGGACCTCCATCTCATCACTCTCCACCTCCACGCAGAATGCAGCATTCTCACCTTCCAGCACCTCCAGTTTCCGAGGAAGTTTACGAACAATTGTGCCTGTAGGTGTGAAAATATTTTTTGTGCTTTTCTTTGTACATTATATTCAAAAAGAGCTACAACAGTTGTTTCAGCTTTTGAACATTGGTTAGTTGAAATACCGATTCAATAATTTAGCAGACTTTGAATAATCTTACTGACATCACATGCATCCTACCTTTTACTGCCAGTTCAGCAATGCTCTTTGCGCCATCTGGCATCTCACAAAGGTAAACCCCATCATCATCCGTTCCAACATCATGGATGGTGAGTCTTCGCCTGGTTCCTTTCTGTTCCATGCCATACTTACTACTGGGCATCAGCCTCTGGTCCTCCAGGTACCAGGCAGCTGGGATCGTCTCATCAGGCACCTCACACTCCAGCACGGCGACATCCCTTTCCTTTACATCTACATCTTTCAATGGGCGTCTGAATCGCACAGTGGGCCCTAAGGAACATAGAGAGTTGGAAGTACTTGGTTCTGATTATAGAATTTAATTCAATTCAATTCAATTTTATTTATATAGCACCAATTCATGAAACATGTCATCTCAAGGCACTTTACAAAGTTAAGTTCAATCATATTATACAGATTGGGTCAGATTATACAGATTGGTCAAAAATGTTCCTACATAAGGGAACCAGTTGATTGCATCAAAGTCCCGACAAGCAGCATTCACTCCTGGAGAAGCGTAGAGCCACAGGGAGAGTCGCCTGCATTGTACATGGCTTTGCTGCAATCCCTCATACTGAGCAAGCATGAAGCGACAGTGGAAAGAAAAAACACCCGTTAGCGAGTCATCCTTAGAGGGTGTTTACAGTGTGGCTTGTGGCTACGCATACAATCTAGAAAAGTTAAGATAAGAATAAATTAAAAAAATTGCGTATTGGTAAAATGTTTGCCAGGTTTATTTCTAATTTCACTTGCTAAATAACACAAATCTGAATTCTCAACAATGAAATGCCTTTTTCTATGGATTCATACATGATGTCCTGAAATATTTTTTTCATTCAAAATGTTTCATAATCATATTAATACATCAGACAGGACAAAAAATTATAAACCAAATTACTTTTTTCACCTCTGGAATATCGCCAAAATTAGAAATATTCTGTCCAGGGGTGATGCTGAAAACTAGTCCATGCATTAGTTACTTCAAGGCTGGACTATTGTAATTCTTTATTATCAGGAAGTCCACAAAATGCAGTTCAAAGTCTTCAGCTGATCCAAAATGCTGCAGCAAGAGTTCTTATGAAAATCAACAAGAGGGATCATGTTTCTCCAATTTTAGCTTCCCTTCATTGGCTTCCTGCTAAATCAAGAATTGAATTTAAAATTCTCCTTCTCACATATAAAGCCCTTAATAATCAAGCTCGATCATTTATCAGAGCTCTGATTACCCCGTATGTTCCTAACAGAGCACTTCGCTCTCAGACTGCAGGTCTGCTGGTGGTTCCTAGAGTCTCTAAAAGTAGAATGGGAGGCAGATCCTTTAGTTATCAGGCTCCTCTCCTGTGGAACCAACTCCCAGTTTTGGTCCGCGAGGCAGACACCGTGTCTACTTTTAAGACTAAGCTTAAAACTTTCCTTTTTGACAAAGCTTATAGTTAGAGTGGCTTATGTTACCCTGAGCTATCTCTATAGTTATGCTGCTATAGGCTTAGGCTACTTGAGGACATCAGGGTCTATTTCTCTCACTCTGCTGAGTTCTCCTACTGTTCTCCAATTTGCATTGCTTGTCGTCATTTCAGCTTTTAACTTTTTGTTCTCTCTCTTTTTTCTTCATAGTAGGTGCACCTGGTCTGGCGTTCTGTTAGCTGTGACATCATCCAGGGAAGACAGATCACCCACTATTACCATATAATGTAGAACAGATTCCTGGATAAATGTTTGTTTCTCTGCTTTTTGGTCTCTCTTGTTGTGTCTCTGCTCTGTCTTCTCTAACCCCCAGTCGGTCGAGGCAGATGACCGTTCATACTGAGCCTGGTTCTGCTGGAGGTTTTTCCTTCCCGTTAAAGGGGAGTTTTTCTTTCCACTGTTGCTTCATGCTTGCTCAGTATGAGGGATTGCTGCAAAGCCATGGACAATGCAGACGACTGTCCCTGTAGCTCTACGCTTCTTCAGGAGGAGTGAATGCTGAGTTCAGGTAGGGAAAATAAGGGTAGGTAAGCATGTGTCTATCAAATCACTTATAAATAAATGGTAGTGGTCAGAAGTTCCGCTAGTAAAGGTGTACTGTGCAAAACTAAGAACATATTACCAAGATGTCCTTTTTTATAACTGACATTACTGCTTGCATTGCTGACCAACCCATTGATCATTTTGGTTTCCACTGGGACAGCAGAATCTTAGGAAACCATGAACTTGCGATATTGTTAAATATTGAGTGATGAGATCAATTTCCTCACAACTTGCAACTGGTTTGTTTACTTTGACAAACTATAAAAAAGCTAAGAAATACCATAGCATTAAAAAAGAAAAAATGAGAGACCTCTAAAAGTGGACGAGTTATAGTTACCTGTACACTGTATTAACATGTAAACTTCAGGGTGATATCATTTCTCATTTATATTTAAGACTGCTTCATAAAGTGTAATATCACAATGAACAATAGAATATGTCATGCTTCCTTAAATGTGCTGTTGTTAGATAGCTTTCTCCTAAATTCCCTTTCTTTTCTAGATGTTGTTTATGTTCTTATGTCCATGGTTTGTGACACGATCTACTTTTTATGTTGTGTAACAATTTTGTAGATGTTTAAGTATTTGTTCATTAAATGTTTGCATTATTTTGGCTGTTCAAAATAAAAATTGGTTCAACTAATGATGGGATAAAGTGGGTTTGATTATTGGAACATTTGTGGCTGTCGGGCGACTGTGGCTTGATGGGTTGAATAGTCGTATGGCAATCAGAAGGTTGTGGGTTCGATTCCAGCTTCCCCTTGCCACATGTCGATGTGCCCCTGGGCAAGGCACTTAACCCCAAATTGCCTACTGAGCTGCGTCTCAGTGTATGAATGTGTGCGCGTTAGTGAGAGAGACTGGGTGAATGTGGCTATAGTGTGCAGTGCTTTGGGTGGTCAGCATGACTGGAAAAGTGCTATATAAGTTCAGTTCATTTACATTGTACTGTGTGGATTAGATGTGTGCATTTACTTAGACACTTAAAGCACACATAAGGATGCAAATACAGATAAAAACCTAAGTGGTGAGGAGGTGCCCTCCCCTTTGGGGTTGGGCCAAATGTTAGAAGGCCAGCCAGTAAAAGGGGAGGGGGGATGGGGGAAGAGGAGAGAAATATACTTCTTTGTTCTGCTGTTTGCTGCTGGAACTCGTGTGGTGGGCAGCAAGGGCCCAGCAGTGGATGATTTCTCTGTCATATTTTTATTAAAATGTTAAAGTTTGAATTTGAGTCATCCTTAGAGGGTGTTTTTTTTGGTGAGCCGCTTATAGGAAGTAATCGAACCAGATGACAAGATAATGCGCCCGCACATGGTCTGAGTGTGTCAATGTACACAGTGACAACATGGATGAGCTACACCCTGCCTTTTCTGATCAGTATGCTCGTAACATGACATCTTTCCAGTGATCTCTGTGTACGTGTCTCACATTGTCTATACTTACTTGCCTTGTTGCGTATCCTTTCGAGATGTAATGTCTGCAATCCATTTAGGAGATTGGGGGAAACGTGGACACTTCATATGGCATAATTTTTAATCCCTCAAAGTTGTAACATGTTACATTCTGCTCTCTGTTCCCTGAATGAATCCTAAAATATGTTTCTTTTTGATAAATACTTTATAAAGGGTTGCTTACTTACCTTTCACAGTCAGATGAACAGCACTAAGGGTGTTTCCCAGAGTGTTAGATGCGGCGCATAAATACAGCCCTGTATCCTCCAGTTTACAGTAGAGAACCTTCAGTGTGTAGTAACCCTCTCGGTCCTCAAATACCAAATGACGCCTGTTGGGTTCCAAGGGAACCCCGTCTTTCTTCCAGATGATCTCCGGTTTGGGCTTGCCTGTCACAAAGCAGCGAAACTTGGCATGCTTCCCCTCTGTCACGACAAACTTTTTGACTTTGGATATGTTGACGGGTGGCTCCTCTGTCATCTTGGACAAACTGAACCGTCCGCTTCTATGCTTTGGTGACCTTGGGCTGCTAATGCGACTGTTTGAAGACATTTTACTCTCGCCTCGCTCTGGAATGGGCTCAACAAGAAGGACGGCTCCTGCCAACACCTCACCGTGACAGTTTGCAGCCTTACAGGTGTAAACGCCTTTGTCTGGCATGCGCGTCATGTGTATCTTGAGCTGAAACCAGCCCCCATCTTGAATGCTCACACTGAAGTGTGAGCTCTCAAAGATGTCGTTGAGCTTTTTCCCATCTTTCTCCCAAGTCACCTCAGGCAAAGGCGTGCCCCAGATTTTGCAGGAGAAAGCGGCATCCTCTCCACGATCCACACGCAGGGACAAAGGCTTGATTAGAAATCGGGGCTTATCATTTGATGTTGAATCAAATTCTTGTAGTGGGTCATTTGCTTGGCTATTCCCCTTATGCTCTCCATTCATTTCCTGCTTGTTTGCACTATTTTCCATCATGTTGTAGCCATTTAGACTTTCCCCAAGGTCACCATTTTCATTTATGCCATTTTTCTTGAATTGTATAATTTCCCTATTATGTCCAGGAAGCTCTTCCACTTTTAGTGAGGCTGCTGCATAGGTTTCCCCTATGCTGTTTCTAGCCTTGCAGATGTACTGACCAGCGTCTTCTTCTGTAACTCTAGTAATGGTCAACAAGTATGCTTTTCCTTCCTCTGAAATCCTGTACCGTCCTTCAGACAGAATTTGAAAATTTTTACGTTCCCAGATGACATTTGGACGAGGGTCTCCGCCAATTTGGCACCTCAGGATTGCATCTGTTCCACACTGCGCCACAACAGGGCGTGGATAGCCCAAAAAACGAGGCGCACCACCAAGAATATCCATGATAATGTCACCTTTTTGTCTTGCTTTGATGAAGTGGTGCCGTTTTTTTTCTTACAAAGTTAGCTTCTTGTCTTTGGTGAGAAGCTGTTAGAGAAAGAAAATACATTTTAGTTGAAAATGTACTTCCTTGAAGACAGCATTATTGAGGTTTTATTGCCTAGGTTGCAGTTTTTCTCTGTCAAAGTCACAAATCTAGAGAATTCTTTTCAAAATGCGCTTTACAATGGATATAATCAAGAATTTTAAAAATGCCATGGCTATTGAAAAACCTTTCAAAAGGAGATTGGAACTATTGAAGCTTACAAATAGTAAGTATATTCAGTTGCATCATGTTTTAGTGGCTTAGACTTTGAGTAAACACAGTTGGCCCTTGGTTCTCTCACAGTTGTTGCTGTAGCTCATTGACGGGTGTATTTATAAAGTACTCCAAAATAAGATGCAGGAGACCATGTGTCACAGTACAAAAAAACAAGGACATAACTGACTCATATCGATCAACACATGGATGTACAGATCATTAATATCAGCTGCATCATCTCTTTTTGTTTTAGAATCAATCAGGGTGCGCAGGAACTATTCGTTAGTAAATCGCGAGTTGCTATTTTCCTGATTGATAGATATGGCCTGACAGAAACCAGAAAAGACAAGAAGACACTGCATTCATTTTCTGGAAGATATCTGTTGAATTGATCTCCATAAACTACTTGCTACTCACCTAAGGTTACTCATATCTGCAGTTAGAGCAATAATTAAGAGGTTCGGAACAACTGTACAAGCAGGGATGCATGACGAAATGTTTATTTTTCCACCAAGCATTGACAAAAGGATGGTAAGAGATGGAAAAAGATCTGTCACTGTTCAAGAACTTCAGAAAAGATGGGCATCTTCCTGCCATGAAGTCAATTAACATCATCTACATAATAATTAGTTGTCTGAGAGGCATGCCCTAACATCCTACCATCAAAAAATGTAAACAGGGAGGTTGCTGAACTTTTCGCAGGGTTGAACTAGAACCGTGTGCTTTGGTCAGATGGGATGAGATTGAGCGTTTATACCATTAAACACTCCAAATGGGTCTGGCCTGAAAGAAAGGATGAAAATATGGAAAAGCAGCACATGCCCACTGTTAAGTATGGTGGAGGATCTGTGGTACTATGGGTTGATTTGGCTCTGGGAACCTTGTTTAGAATACATGGTATCATGAACTCTGTTGCCATTGGGTCTTTTAACTGGAAGAATATCCAAAACATCTCATCTATGCAGAAATGGTTGACCAGGCACCATATCCTCAGCCATCTCAGTGCCCAGATCTAAGTTCTATAGAAAAGCTGTGTCCCAAGCTGAAGACTCTAGATCAGGGGTGTCCAAACTTTTCGGTACATGGGCCAAAATTGTCAAGTCAAAGGAACTCGAGGGCCAAAATACGAACAACATTTTTTTAAGCCAAAAATAAATTATGTTAATTTTTTACCTGCTCTACAAAATATGATAATTTTAAATATATAAATTTTTCAGATTTTTGGTAGGAAATGAATGTGTAAATCTTTGTAGATCCAAAACTTAAAAAGGGTTTTCCTCATTTGTTGTATTAAAAGATGGTCATTCAGTTTGAAAATTTTAATTTGACTCTTTAACAATAATAAACATTACTCTTTTTGGTCTGGCAATATAAGAACAGTAGTTGGGTCAGTTGTTCTTTGAAAACACTTGCTGTAACTAGCCAATTTTAATAATTGAATGCAAAGCAGATTTTGATGCACCAAAGTCTGCATTTGAGTAATAAGATGTCATTGGATAGATGTTACTATGAAATTAAAGATAATGTCAAAAGAATGTTAATTAAACGACAAATACTTTGTGTTGTGCTTAACATTTTCAATTGTAAGATTTTAACTTTCTGTAATAATTTGCCCTAATTAAAAACTAAAATCTTCCATTTGCATCAGCCACCTGTGCTGGTGGACCAAATCTTTCTTGAAATACAGTTGTGGGGCCACCCAAAATTTTTACAGGGGCCACAAATGGCCCCAGGGGCACACTTTGGCCATGCTTGCTCTAGATGATCTATGGAGATTATGGCACGAGGACTGGTCAAAGATCCCTCTATCTGTGTGAACCATCGCTGAACCATATGAAAAATTTAATGAAAAGACTCAGTCCTTACGTGTTGGCAAACAGCAAGTTACAAAATATAATCCTTTCCTAACATGTAACTCTTTTTACGCTGAAGAGATTGGCTAATATTAAAAGCTGTATTTAAAAATAATTATATGTTAGCTTATCTTGGGTCCAATAAGATCATTTTACTTTGAAATAATTGTAATCTTTATTGTCATTACAACATACTGTACATTCCAATGAAATGTGTCCTCTGCATTTATCCCTTAGGGAGCAGTGGGCTGTGCGGTGCTTGGGGAGCATTCTGGGGTTAAGGGTCTTGCTCAGGTACCCAGAATGGCAGTCTGCAGGATTCAAACCCAAAAACTTGCAGCCTCTCCAGAACACAAGCACCCTGCTCTCTAACCACTAGGCCACTACTCCCTCTTTTGGTAAGACCTTTTGAGACATCTTTACCAGGATGCTGCATGTTGTCATGAGCTTTTTTTCTTTGTTTTTGTTTTTTTACGTAAAGACCTGGAGTGATCACAGGTGGAGATGTGCAGCCAACTTTGTTACCTCTTTATTCTAGTGGACATATTCACAGAAATGATAAAACCCCAAAACAGGTCAGCTTTTTGTGTTTACCTGAGAAAATAATCTGAACTCACCGCCGTCTTTGAGCTGCTTTCTCTTAAGTGCTCAGATGACATTCATTTCCTCTTGAAAGCCTGCGTTCTTTCTCTTCCTGATTTGACGTTAATAAATTCTGGTCCGTATGCAATACACCCTCAGCTCACTTTAGCTTCTACAGCAGAGAAAAAAAATAAATCTTCCATTCACATTTGTTGGCTCAAAGTTGCAGTTGTCATTTCTCACTTATTTCCGTGCTTGTTGGCATAAGGCTGGAGGTGGCATAAAGGGAAATAAGCACAGTTTTTAGTCTGACTGTGTGGTGCACGCCTCAGTTCCGATTCAGTCATTGTCCAAAAGCTACAGAGTGACAGAGGCAGGGTCAGACTGGAGGGTTTGCAGGGAGGCATTAAATGTGTTTGCAGCTGCTGCCACTGCAAGCCACCCCCCTAAAAATACCAACAGCTTTTATGACGCAGGGTCAGATAAAGTTAGGCTTTCCTTTCAGAGAGTGTGGCCCACTAAAGATAGGGGCAAGGCAGAGTCCTGCATTGGATCACTCAGCTCAAAAGATATCCTTAGCTAAACATCGGAAGAGAAAGGACACCATGCCGGCAGGAGTTCCTTGTGCCAGTAATCACAGAAAGACAGAAACAGGTTTCAGTTTTTATCATTAAAGCATTGTTTACACCAAACTGTGATTAATAAGGGGAGCATAGACTGAATATGTTTAGTGGGAGCAGAAAGCTCTTGCCGCCATACCATTTCAAAAGCTATTGGAAAGAATAGAGAAGTTGTCTTATATACTGATTTGGTTTAGGTACCTGTTAGCATTTCAGAGCAATGTTCTTTTAAATTTCTGAAATGGTAGCAATTCTGAGATTTTGTAAGGTAAAAGATTTTTGAAAAACCTTTTGAAATGTCCAAGGAAATGTTCAACCTGATATTTCCACATCTTATGTTTCAATTTTGGAGCCTTTCCCAAGCAAGTCTCTAAAATGTGTAATAATTAAACCTAAGAAATTAAATATAGTTGTCAAATATAGCAAATATTAATGTAGATGCACTGTACTGATCGGTATACTCTCAGTATACCAATCAGTAAAATCTGTAGAAATGTGAAAACTTAAATCTAGTTTGAAAAAAAAGTGCAATTTTCAGACTTGATCCCTTAGATAGATTTTTTTTCATTGGTAAATTGACTGAACTTATGTAGCGCTTTTCCAGTCATACTGACCATTCAAAGCACTGTACACTAGAGCCACATTCATCAAATCACTCACTAACGCACACACATCCATACACCAATACGCAGCTCGGTAGGCAATTTGGGGTTAAGTGCCTGGCCCAGGGGCACATCAACATGTGACAAGGGGAAGCTGAAATCGAACCCACAACCTTCCAATTGCAAGACAACTTCTTTTTGATTTCCAATATCACAGCTCTGGTCCAGTTTGTGGGATTATTTTGGTTTTTGACTTTCTGGCAGAAGCCACAGATGAATTAATTAATTAATTAATAACTACATGACATTTACTTTGAACATGTACAATAACATATTGCTCCAGTAACTTAAAAACTGTTATACCAATAACAAACAAAAACTCAGGAAGAAGCGTAAGCTTCTTTAATCATACACCTTTAAAACAAATAAATGTACACTCATTCAAAATTTTGACAAACACTACATTTTCTGCAATCCTAATCTACAAGAATCTGGATGCCAGATCCTTGTAGATTAGGGTTTTAAACTGAATCTGTAGTTCAAAGCATTGAAACCTGAAATCTGAAATCTGTGGTTATTACAAACAAAATAATGATATCTCAGATCAAGTGTCATTCTTAAAATCATTTAAATTAAGTGTTGGATAAACATCCTGGACTTTAAAATATACCCTCCCAAAAATGTGGAAATCTGACTACGGAAATACTGCAAATAGGGTACTAAAAGTAAGTAAAATATTCTTGAAATGAGTGTATTTGTCTTGATTTAAGCAGGTAAATAAGATGATCTGCCAACAGAATAAAAATGTTTGCACCTAAAATAGGAGCAACTCATCTCCATTGTCTTATTTCAAGTGCAGTATATATAATTATCTTATTTTAGGGGCAAAAATACTCATTCCATTGGCAGATTTATTTACCTGCTCAAATCAAGGAAAAAACACTCATTTCAAGAAAATTTTACTTACTTTTAGTTCCCTATTTGCAGTGAAACTATGGGATTTAAAATGGAACATTTGTGAGAACCCTGGACTATGGTAACAGAAAGAGTGTGTAGCATTGGGCATAACATTTAAAGTTTTACAAATGCAACCATCCCAACCCTCAAAGTAGGCTATCAGAATCAGTGCAAAGCAGTCGGTTGCAAACTCAGGACCTATGATGCATGAGGAAACTATAGCCTGGGTATTATTTTCTCCTTTTTCCTGTAGGAAACAATTGTCCTGATTACCTTTTTGGTAGAGGAAGACTTCTCTACTTTTGCTCAGTGTTTCTATGTGCAAGCCTCTCTAAATAAAAAAGATAGTTGATTAATCTGTAGTCAAGGTTACTCTCTTTATGTTACATATAGAGGAAGCTAGACTTCAGTGGAAGTTGTTCAACTGGTCTCAATCAGAATCAGAATCAAGTTTATTGCCAAGTAGGTTTGCACTTACAAGGAATTTGACTTGGTGTTGATGGTGCAGACAAAAAATAAAATAAAATAAAATGGATATATATACAGAAGCTATATACACTCAGTAAACTGTGCGTTAATGTAATGCAGAAGCTTGTAAGTCCTGAACGGGGGAGAGAGGCAGTGTCCAGTTTCACGGGCGGCTCTTGGCCTTGTTCATAAGGCCGGTAGCAGATGGGAAAAAACTGTTCTTGTGGCGTGAGGTTCTGGTCCTGATGGACCGCAGCCTCCTGCCAGAGGGAAATGACTGAAATAGTCTATGACTGGGGTGCGAGGGATCAGCACAATCTTCCCTCAGAGTCCTGGAGGCGTACAGGTCCTGGAGAGATGGAAGATTGCAGATCAGTTGTCTTCCAGGCTTTTTGAAAATGTTTCAACTGGATGTTGGTGTTTGTTTGCAAATTTTTAATCCAATTCAGGATTACTTTTCAACTACTAGAATAAATGATGAATTATCTCTCTCTCTAAAGCCCTGTGTCAGGTCTTCCTCAACTTTTTCCAGTTTCCTGTGGCTTTTATCAGCATGATTGCCAGATACTGGTCATCTCCTGTAGATAGTTGCAAGCCTTTAAGAAATGTGTCCATTTGTCCTCCAGTTAAACTAATCCAAAGGAGATGAATTCAAAAGCAGGCAAAAAGAAGCGAGGAATGGTTAGCCCTCCAGGTTATGACCAGAATGAATGACTTTAGAAAACTCTTTCTGTCAGTTTCCGTTGTGAACATAAGTGCATGTACAGTTAACAATCGCATTCCTGGTGTTAAACACTTCCTGCCTGCATCCTCAGACAATAGCTCTTTAAGCTATCGCTTCAAGTGTTTCGGATAGCAAAGCCCCTGATATGCACAGCAAACTGTCGACAGAGATCTTCGACCTTCAGTGCAGGTCACATAACTTCACTCCCTCTGGAAAAATCCACTCAATCTAGTTGGAATGCCACGTTAAAAAAAGAGAGCAGGATAATGTCAAGGAGAAAATGTTTTATTAATCTTGTTTAAAATGTGTTATATTAGCCCTTTGATGAGCCACAACTACAATAATGCTTCCATTTACAGTCTCTCTGTCATTGTCATGCTTGCTGTCACCCTTGCAGCTGTTTGGGGTGATGTCACTGATGTGAAGGACAGGGCTGCTCTTTGTCCTGAGATCGGGTATCAGTTTGAAAAGCTGAAGAGGATTGGTAGAGACTGTAGCATTCACACAACAAACCCAACCTGATTCCAGTGGCTACAACACAGCTGCCAAAGAGACACATTAGTCAGAGCTATAAATCTCCCTTTTGTTACTAAGAGTAGAGACACTGCAGTCTCTGGGTATTGTTGAGTTGTGTTTGACAGTGTTGTCAGGAGGATTGGGATTCCATGGTAGCAATTCCAGTTTTTGTTAGAAAGCAGATTGAAGAATGACTTCCAACTGTTCAGCAATTGCGGTTTTTTGCCTCCCTGAGAAAGTTTACCCTGGGACTGAGGTGCTCAAAGTTTGGCCAGGTGGCCTCTTGAGCCCCTTGGAATGATTTTGTGCAGCCTACGACAATTCAACAATGGTACAAATTTGGCCGACCAGCACTAGTAGTAGATGTTGAAAGATTTTTTTTATTTTTAGGATGATATTTTCAGACACAGACAAGTTAAAATCTTCTTAACATGAAAAATGCTAGTTACAACACAAAGCATTTGTCTTTTTTTAACCACAGTTTTTCTTGAATTTAATTTCTCAGTAAAAAGAATTCCACACACCCAGTGACTTATTCAGCAGTATACTTTAAGACACACTTACATTAATCTTGGCCAAAACTGTATGAGTTTTCAAATGAAGTGTGACCTGTATCCTGTTGTTTTTGAGAGTGAAACAAAAAAAATCTAAACCAAGAAAATGGAAAACAACTGACCAAAAACTATGTAGTTCATTGTGTAATAGGGCGTCACTTAAAAAAAAATAGATACATTGTGTGTTTCATTAAACTATTTTTAGAATTGTAAAATTTCCCAAAACATTTTTGGATTTTAATTAGACAACTAAACATTGTTTGGCCCTCACTTACAGGGTATTTTTGATAAAATGACAAATGACAAAAGGTCTAGACACCACTGTTTCAGGGTATTGGAAACAAGGCTTTGACCCATTGTTGAAGCTCAAATTCAAGAGGAGCTGTGTGGATTTTGGGGGGAGGGGGGGCTTATGGATCTGGGCAATGCTTCCAACTCGAGACATTTTGTTGCAGGTTCTGTGGATGTATTTAAGATTCATCTAGTTCCTGTAAAAGTAGAAACTGTGTTGAAACGTTGCTGCGCCTTTGCTTCTCCTTCATGAGACCAGCTAAGGGCATTTTGGCCTTTTCTCGGAATGTACCTTGAGTTCATCCCATCAGAGATTTTCCAGGAATTTCTCAGGGCTGAACCTGAACTTGCTGGAGGTACCAAATATTTTCTGGTTTGGCAACACCTTGGGGCCACCCTGAATGAGTAGGTAAGTTTCACTGGGGGAAGGATATCTGCGTTTCCCTTCTGGATCTCTTACTCCCTCTGACCCAATCTTAGATAAGCAGAACCCAACCTAAATTCTTATATACTGACAATATAAGATCTCCACTGCACATCAGATAAGTTGGTTTTCCTGAACATATCTATGTCTAGAGCCGCCCACCCTACCTGGTTTAAATTACACACTTTTGCCCAAAAAGAAAGTGAATTGCAAAGAAAATATGACCCTCTGTTCTAGGATTGCTTGCACATTTGACATACCGTACCTAGTTTGTTATTACTAATTGCTAAACAAGGGATTCTGGATACCTCAGTAGGGGAAATACTGAGTTCTCTAAAACTTGTTCTTACATTTTAATTTGGAAAATGTGACAGAATTCATTTTAAGATGAACAAAACAAAATGCATGAAACTGTACTTGAAATATTCAATAACTTTGATATTATTAAATATATAAGTAAAACCCAAAGAGTGGTATGACTTATGGTATTTTCCTCCATAAGATGGTGCTAAAGATTTACCATTGTTGAATCCCTAAACCACAGACAGAATGAGCTTGAGTGTTTGGCCTCAAAGCTTAATAACTCTGACCCTTTAGGTCCCTGAGATATAATATAATGTAATATTTCACAAATCAGTAAAATATTACTCAGACTATATACTGAAATACTTGTGCTGAGTAAACCACATTAGACTTTGATCCATTCATGGAAGAAGTTTTGAAATCAATTGCATTCCCAAAGATTTGAAGTGAAACTGAATTTGTGCCAAAACCTAATTTGTCTGGCTAAAGAACCTTTATCACAACTGGTGATAATCAGAGTGTCATTGCACAACTAAAATCCATAATAACATGCCTTGTGATCTAATTTTTTTCTAATTTTTAAAAACTTGTGAAAACATTGTAGTTCTAAAACAAGGCCTCTGAGACTAGAAATAGCATGTTCTACTGCATGTACATGCTTAGGGACCCCTCTCTCTTTTGCTGTAAAAGAGAACAGTGATTGTCTGGCAAGAATCAAAGAGGAGGGGGTCGTGAAAATCTACAGTGATAGAAGGATGCAGAGGGTGGAAAGAGCAAAAAAAAAATGTGTCGAGCGACCCCTGACATTTTAGTGCCGCCCCCTTCTACATGTAACCTGCAGGCATGCTGAGAGAACCAACAATGGATTCTGGGAAAGACAGGAGGAGGGCTTGTTTTTTTCAATACAAACACCATCTGTGTGGATATGTGTGAGGCACAGAGTGGACTGCATGTATTTTGGTTATTTTTCTCCTAAAAGTAATTTTAGCTCTGGTTCAACTTCTTTCTGAGATTAAATTGTATACAGTGTTACTCAAACCACTTCTGTATCAGGCAAGGCAAGGGAAGTTTATTAATGCAGCACATTTCAGTTACTAGACAATTCAAGTGCTTTACAGAAATAGAACATTAGAAAAACGTCCATTATACACAGGGAATTTGTCTGAGTAAAATTTACTCAACTTGAAGAAATGTTTTGAAAGGGACCAAATGTTATTTTCTCTGTAAATTTTCTTCAATTTGAGTAAATTTTTCTCCAACAAATTTACTGTGCAGTGATACACTCCTGATCAAAATCTTAAGACCAGTCAAAAATTTGCAAGAATTAGCATTTTGCAACACTGACTCTTAAGAAGGTTCTAAGTAGAGCTTCACAATGTTAAAAGGACAAATCAGTGCAAGAGACAAGAACATTTGAGCAGGGAATTGTCTGAAAACTGCATTTACACTCAAACATGATTTTTTCAGCTGATCAAAAGTTTAAGACCGTAGTCTTTAAAAGCCAAAAGCTGTGCAAACATCTGGATTCCATGTCATTTTCTGTGAAGTCTTTACACTGTCAAGACCTCCTGATGGCAAAAGCAAAACAGCTCACTGACTTTGAACGTGGTAGGATTGTTGAGCTGCATAAGCAAGGCCTCTCACAACGTGCCATCGCTGCTGAGGTTGGACGCAGTAAGACAGTCATTTTGCATTTTTTAAATGATCCTGAGGGTTATGGAACAAAAAAGTCAAGTGGTAGACCCCAAAAAATTTCACCAGCTCTGAGCCGCAGGATCCGATTGGCTGTCTGTCAAGACACGGGACGATCCTCTACCCAAATTAAGGCCATTACTGGTGCTGACTGCAGCCCAATAACCATCAGACGGCATCTGCGAGAGAAGGGCTTCAGAAACAAAAAACGTCTTCAAAGGCCACGTCTTCTTCAACGCCACAGAATTGCCCGTTTGGACTTTGCAAGGATGCACCAAACATGGGACATTGAAAGGTGGAAGAAAGTTGTCTTCTCTGATGAGAAAAAAATTAACCTTGATGGTCCTGATGGCTTCCAACGTTACTGGCATGACTGGGAGATCCCACCTGAGATGTTTTCTACACGGCACAGTGGTGGGGGCGCCATCATGATTTGGGGTGCGTTTTCCTTCAATGGAACAATGGAGCTTCAGGTTGTGCAGGGGCGTCAAACAGCAGCTGGCTATGTGGAGATGTTGCAGCGGGCATCCCTCATGACTGAGGGCCCTCGTCTGTGTGGTAATGATTGGGTTTTTCAACAGGACAATGCTGCAGTTCACAATGCCCGCCTGACAAAGGAGTTCTTCCAAGAGAATAACATCACTCTTTTGGACCATCCTGCATGTTCCCCGGATCTAAACCCAATTGAGAACATTTGGGGATGGATGGCAAGGGAAGTTTACAAAAATGGACATCAGTTCCAGACAATGGATGCCCTTCGTGAAGCCATCTTCAACACTTGGAGCAACGTTCCCACTAGCCTCCTGGAAACGCTGGCATCGAGCATGCCTAAACGATTGTTTGAAGTCATCAACAAGAATGGTGGAGGTACTCATTACTGAGTCCTTTTTTTTGACATTTTGATTTCTGTTTTGGGGGGTTTTCGGGTTTTTTTGAGCTATGGTCTTAAACTTTTGATCAGCTGAAAAAATCATGTTTGAGTATAAATGCAGTTTTCAGACAATTCCCTGCTCAAATGTTCTTGTCTCTTGCACTGATTTGTCCTTTTAACATTGTGAAGCTCTACTTAGAACCTTCTTAAGATCCAATAGTGCAAAATGCAAATTCTTGCAATTTTTTGACTGGTCTTAAGATTTTTATCAGGAGTGTATATTAAAGGCAGGCAAAGAAAACTTGGACTACAAACTTAAAGGAATGATGTTTCAGTTAATGCTTTAAATAGAACAGTCAAAAGCAACTCTGAACAAACGGGGTTTTAACCTTGACTTAAAAGAACATCGAATTTCAGCACTTTTACAGTCTTCTGGAGGTTTGGTCCAGCTAAATTCAACATAAGAAATAAATGCTGCGTCTCCATGTTTGGTTCTGGTTACCAAAGTTCACTTGAACCAAAAGAACTGAGTAGTCTGGAGGGTTGATGCACTTACTGTATAACAAATCTGTAATGTATTTAGGTGCTAAGCCATTCAGAGATTTATAGACTAACAGAGGTATTTTAAAGTCTATTTTCTGAGCTACAGGGAGCCAGTGTCAGGACTTTAGAACTGGGGTGATGTGCTCTACAGGGTTTCCCTCAGATAATGGGCTTATCCTGGCGTTAGGTGTCGCTGTGGGCTCTCGGAAGTGTGCGCGCGGATAGTGGATTTAAAATAAACAGACAACCTGGCAGGGTGGGGGGAGAGGGGAGTTAAGCCTGGTGGTCTGCCAGTCTTATAATATGCTGGGGGAGTCCCTGCTCTATTTTCTATGCCTTAATGGGGACGTGGGCAGCAGTGTTCTGGATCAGCTGCAGCTCAATGATCGACCTTTTATGCATACCTGTGAAGACACCATTGTAATAATCAGTTCAGATTAAAGCATGGATGAGTTATTTCAAGATCCTGCTTGGACATTAATCAGAATAAAAATTCTGGAAATGTTCTTGAGGTGATAGAAGACAGACTTTGTAATTGTCTTTATGTACCTCGAAGGTTCAGGTCTGAGTCCTTCATTACACCCAGATTTTGGGCCTGATCGGTGGTATCTAGCTATAGTAACTGAATATGTGTGCTAATTATTGATCGCTCTTCTATTGGTCCACGAATTATAACTTCAGATTTGTTTTTATTCAGCTGAAGAAAATCATGCCATATCCATGCATTGATTTATTCTATTCATTTACCCTGAAGCTGTGTTTGATCTGCAAAGTTATGATGAAGTATCTTGTTGTTCGTTATAATCTGTGCTAGGGGGCATTTCGATATTGAATAGGAGGAGCCCCAACCCCACATGATTTGTTTGTGGTCTCTGATGTAAAGTTTCCTAATGACATAAAAAGTCCCTGTCCTAAGTAAAATTCAAATCAGTCTAGTACCAGAATGGTTGACCCACTTTTCCAGGTGCTCCAATAGAACAGAATGATCAACAGTATTGAATGCTGAAGTGAGGTCTAATAATACTAGCTCTGTCGTTCTTCCACAGTCTGCATTTATGCGGATGTCATTAAACACCTTGACAAGGGCGATCTCTGTACTGTGGTGAGCACGGAAACCTGACTGGAAGACGACTGGTCATTGTTAAGAAGGTATTTAATTGTTCAAACACAACTTTTTCAATAATCTTAAAGTTAAAGGTGAGGTTTGAGGTGGGGCTGTAGTTCTGCAGAAGTAATTTGTCCAAATTGTTCTTTTTGAACAAGGTTAGTGTGAGGGTGCAGTTTTGCCTGCTGCACCCTGAGCAGTTTCCAGCACCTTCTTCCTCATCCCAGCTCTGACTCCACTCAGTCTAATCCCCCACACCTGTCAAGCTCCAATCATCTCGGACTCAATCCACCTGCAAGCTCCTCTATAAAAGCCTACCTCAGTCTCCTCCTCACCGCCGGTCCGTCTTCAGTCTTCTGTTGTACCTCAGCCGGAGATCTTCCCATGTCCAGCTGGGTGTCAACTTCCCTTAGTCTGGCTCCTGAGATTCTCCCACGTCTGGTGGTCAGAGTTCCCCGCATCTGCCTGCACCTCCAACGGTTCTCCCTGCTGCACTCCTGGTCCTACTGCAGTCCTCTGCGTCCCAAGAACTCTCTCTCCTTGCTGCTGGTTCTCCGGTTACCTCAGTGCTCCAACTCCTGCACCTCCAAGAACTCTCTCTGCCGCATTGCTGGATCCACTGCAGCCCCAGCGTTCTGTGGACTCTGCTGCGTTCCTGGTCATTCTGCAGCCATCCGTGTCCCAAGAACTCTCACTGCTGAGCTGCAGATTCTCGGCGCTGCACCCGCAGCTCTCCAGCGTCCTCTGGTCCTCCAGTCACCTCCAGTCCTCCAGCGTTCCCCATCCATCTTCACCACCCCGGTAAAGACTCTGGTGTTCTCACCCACTAACCAAAACCTTCAATAAACTGCCTCTTTACGGACTCTGTGTGTGTGTGTGTGTGTGTGTGTGTGTGTGTGTGTGTGTGTGTGTGTGTGTGTGTGTGTGTGTGTGTGTGTTCTGGTTCACCGAGACAAATCTGACAGATGATTGTTGTTTTTATGTCCTGCAGAAAACACCTGACCAAAAGGGTGTGTTTTTCACTCAAATCAAATTAGACACTATCAAAGACAAAACTTTCTTAAAGGAGCAACAAACCATATTTCACCACCAGGTGGTGCTTGAGCACTGTCTGTAGACCAAAAGAAGATGTACGACAAGCCACGCCTCTCTCTACTTTCACTTTAGCTGCAAGCCGGCCCCTGCTTTCCCTTCTCAACCATCGCCTCCTAAGCACATATCTGCAAGGATAAAAAGTAACCACAGTTACTCGAGCATACAGCTCACAGTATGCCCAAGTATGTGGGAGCCTTAAGTAACTCATAACGTTATAATACTGTTAGCAAGAAATCTGCTGGGGGTGCTCTCTGCCATGTTGCTCCAAAGCTCTGCTGCTCTGACGGTAGCATTATAGGGCAGCAGAGATGCGGAGTGACATCATACCATAGTCCATCTGAAATACTACCTTTAGTTCTTCACATCACTATTTTCTAGTTCTTTCTATCTAAAATAATGAGATTTCACTCATTGCTCCTTTTAAAAAAAGGTGTGGGTAGAACACAGACAGCAAGAGGAAAGGTTTAGTTGGTGTACAATGTTTTCCAACTTTTGTAGCTTTTTTGGCAGAATTGGGACATTTTGACTGAATCGATTCCAGTTGGAGACAGCTTTGGTACTGAACCTGATATGGATGTACAGATTGTCCCTCTATTCAATTCAGTTCTATTTATATAGCGCCAATTCACAACACATGTCATCTCAAGGCACTTTACAAAGTCAAATTCAATGAAACCATACAGACAGATTGGTCAAAAGGTTTCCTATCTAAGGAAACCCAGCAGATTGTATAGAGTCTTGACCAGCAGCATTCACTCCTCCAGAAAAAGTGTAGAGCCACAGCAGTGGACAGTCATCTGCATTGTCGATGGCTTTGCAGCAATCCCTCATACTGAGCATGCATGAAGTAACAGTGGAAAGGAAAACTCCCCTTTAACAGGAAAGAAAACCTCCAGCAGAAACAGGCTCAGTGTGAACGGTCATCTGCCTCGACTGACTGGGGGTTAGAGAAGACAGGGCAGAGACACAAAAGCACACATTGATCCAAGAATGGCAGATGATTGCTGTTTTTATGTCCTGCTTGATGGTGTCATAGCTAACAGAACGGCAGTTAAGATTTTCAATCAACTAATTTCTCTTGCCCTGATACCTTTTACACTGTAAAAACACACGTTCTATAGTTTCAAGTTCTCCGCAATCACATCTCCCTGTCTGGCGCTTCCCTATTATGAATAATGATCCGTTTAGTCCCGCATGTCCAACTTTTTTTTTTTTTTCCCCTGTCCATGTCCAACTTCTTATAGTTGGACATGGTTCATGATTTTATAGAACCATTGCCCTTTGTTTTCTTCTTCCCATTCCTTCTGCCACCTCTCCTTTATTTTTCTTCTTATCATTCCCTTTTAATTCCTTAATATTGATCTTAACATTAATTTCTACTAATTGTTTGGTACTCTCCTTTGCCATCTTATCTGCACTTTCATTCCCCTTAACCCCATAATGAGCAGGAAGACATATAACATTAACTGTAAGGCCCATAATGTAAATTCTATAAAGTGTTCATTGTAGTTCTATTGATATGTCTGATCTACCTTCTAACTGGCTATGCTGCAAACTGGCCAAGAAAGAACTGGAATCTGAACAGATTAGAGATTTTAATGGTCTGACCTCTTCAATCTACTGCAAAACTAATAGTATTGAAAACATTTCTCCTGTATAAACTGGAATTCCATCAATAACTCTTTCCTACTTTTATGCCAAAAAATGCTATTCCAACCTGATTAGCTGTATTCCTCTCCATGATTTTCATATGTTGGATCTTAAAGCTACAGGCCTATAACTGCCTGGTTTTGTCTCATCTTTCCCAGGTTTTATAATTGGAATGATCACTGCCTCTCTCCAGCTTAGTGATAATTCCCCATCCTCCAAAACTCTGTTGTACAATTCTAACAAAATGTTTTTAGATATTTCACTTAACATGCTTAGCATTGGATAACAAACCTGATCTTTTCCTGGTATTGATCATTTAGATATTTTAAGTGCTCAGTTCATCTCTGCCCTTCTAAACAGCATATTCAAGGAATAATTGTTTTTTTTCTATTTGCTGCAATATCTCCTTGTTCTCTGAAATAGTCTTTTCTCTTCCTTTTTCCCTTCTACACTAATATTTTCAGAACTGTGAGTTTTAACAAAAGTATTTTCCATCATTTCTGCCTACTCTCCATGTTTTACTGCTATTACTTCTCCTTCATTAAGAATTGGGTATCCACAATCTCTTTTAACACCATTCATCCTTTCAATCATAGACCAAACCATAGAAATTTCTGTTTCCTTCCCTACAGGATTGCAAAAACTCCTTCAATATTCTCTCTTTGCACGTTTAACAGTTCTTCTTACAATATCTTGTCATTTCTTATATTCAATAAAGTTCTGAAAATTATGATTTATTTTCAACAACTTAAAAGCTTTATTCCGTTTAATAATTGCTTTACTACAGTCTCTTGTCCACCAAGGAACACTCTTGCTTTCCCTGTTTCCTCCTTTTTTCTTATAGCCTGGTTAGCTGCTTCCAAAATAGTATTACATACATATAAATTCAAATCATCCACATTGCTATTTATATCTACTTTCTACATAGCTTAGATTATTTATTACATTGACTTGTTGCATTTCTACTGCCCGTTTCCTGACCTCACATCCCCCATAAATTCTGCCCTCCACAGTTGCAACAAGTGTCCTGTCCGTTTTTACATTCCTCATATCTGTGATCTCCCTCACACTTTGGACATTTCTGTTTGCCTTTACATGCTGCGGCAACATGCCCATACCTCTGACATTTATAGCACCTTAGAGGAGGAGGATGTAAGGCCTAAAAGGGAAACTCGAATCCTTTCAGGAGGAACAGCCTCCTGAAACTCCAACAAAACAGAAAGACTTTCCATTCTCTCTCCTTCCACTGGTCTCATATGTCTAATTTTACTTACCTCTCCTCCCAAAATGCTACGTCTTATCTTCTCTAGATCTTCCCCAACAGGAATACCTGAAATCACTCGTTGAGTTACTTTAGCCTCGCCCAACACTTTAACCTCACTCACCACTTTTTTACAGATATTATGTGTGTTCAACACTTTATTTTTCTGCTACTCTGTTCCAACAATTATTAGTAAAATGCAATTTCTGAGAATCTTTGCAAAATTCAACGCTCCAAACTTATTTTTTAACTCTCTTGTCACAGCTAAGAGACTTAAAGACATTTTCTCATCTACCTTCCTAAATCTTAGAATTAGCTTGTACTCTTCTCTTACAAGTTTTTTGTAGATTGCATTGCCTTCATCTGAACTGCATGATTCCAGGCTTTGCTTGCTACTTTGTTTCCCCAGCTGACTATCTTCCTTTCTACTTTTCTCTCTTCCTGATCCTCTTCTACCAAACCCGGCAACAGTGGAATGGTTATACCAAATATCACCTGCAGGTGGCAGTATTGCAAGGGCTAAAGCTTTATGTGATCAAGCCAACCTCTAAAGAAGAATTTCAGCTGGAAATTTCATCTGTCAAACATCTGCTTAGCCACAACAAACAAGGCTTCAGTACCAGTGGTTCTTCCAGTGGTTAGTAGCTTTATAAAAACTACAGAATAAAAACAATTCCAATACATTTTTCAGTCAGAGATGCGACTTGCAGACATCAGGGGAACAGTTAAATGAAGACTATACATGTTTTGTGTAATCACGCAAATGCATGCCCAGCCCTGGTATGTAACAGCTTTATTATTAGTATTATTTTCACACTGGAGCATTCCCGGTTAATTACAGGGTATGAAAGTATGGTCTTAACCCGGTAAATTGCTGGGTCAGTTTTACCCGGTAAATCAGTTCTGGCTTTATTCAAACATACAGTAACTCTGACCCAGTAAACTAACAGGCAATGTTGTAAACGTGAAATGGGCTATAGAAAAAGGTGCAGCAACCAATGCTAACTTGGATCTCAAATATTTCAAAATTTGTGTATCACTGAAATGCACCATTAGTCCTCACACACAAATGGCGGGCTCTCAATGCAAGCTGCAATGTAAATTAGTCACATCATCGGTTTTACCGGTGATTTTAATTGTCGCCTTGTAGGGCCAGTGCGGGGGACAGATCGGGGTCACTATAAATCGCTGGGGGCGGGTTCGTGCTCCCCACCCCCGTACCCTAGTCCCCAGTGGCGTCTGCGCCCATGCTCTCACCTCCTCCTTGTCTTTCTCCCTCTCCTAAATAAACAGCAGCTAAAAATAGTCTCACTCGCACTCCACAGTGAGCAGTTTTCCCATCCGCGTACATACATCTCTCCTTTCTAGCTGCTACTGTAGCTGGAGAGGGGGGACACTCAGAGGGGAGTGGGAAATTTTACGAGTGTTACTTTCAAAACACCCTGTAGGGGAAGTGCTACTCAAAAATGACTTAGTATGGCTTTAAGTAGAAAAAAGAACAAACAGACAAGCTCGAAGAATACCGGGACTGTCTAGCCGTTAGCAGCTAACAA
The DNA here is from genome assembly GCA_037039145.1 of Fundulus diaphanus. Taxonomy (NCBI): domain Eukaryota; kingdom Metazoa; phylum Chordata; class Actinopteri; order Cyprinodontiformes; family Fundulidae; genus Fundulus; species Fundulus diaphanus. The sequence continues at coordinate 7,128,118 of CM073139.1, forward strand.
TACTGAAGCTAGCATCTGCTTCAGGGATTTTGTGTCTGCACCACAGGGTTATTTATCAGTTTTTAATTATTCCAGGCTGCATATGATGCCATCTAGTTCAAAAATACAAATACTTAAATATAAGATTAGTCTATCCTTACACTCCTAGTAGAGTCTGGTAATTGTATAACACAGTGCTGCTTTTACAGATGTGTAATCATTAAACATTAAGTGGGCTGAGTTACCTACATTTTTTAGCTAACATCTCATTAAAGATAGCTTTTCTAGCTTCAGCTCAGATGTTGATGCCTGATTTCTCCCAGCTGCATGTGCATTTACTCTGAGCCTCTCCACATTTTAAGTTTGCCTTGCATAAAAACCTAGGCCTGTATTTTTGTAGTTTGTTGCTCCAAGCTGATAACAGTCCTGATCCTGGGGTTGGCTTTTAAGTCTGCTTGATATTGTATTTGTTTTAATAATGCAAGTGAGATGTTGTGTTGCTGAATATTGCAGCAGTTTCCAATATCAGAAGCAGATGTGAAGAAATCTTCTATGTGAGAAAAAAGTAAAGGGGTAATGGGAGTACTAGCTCCATTTGTGGCTTTATCTAGGAAAAAACACAGCTAAGCAAATACGCTCTGAGCTAGTTTTCAAGACTAAAAGATGAAAGAGAGCACATACGGGTAGTTGTAGTAAAAGCTCAGCAAACAGCTATGTCCACAAGAGAAACAGGGCTAAATACTGGAAGACAGGGCAAACTGTATCATTTATTGGAGAACATGAAGTTGTTTGCAGCAGTAGTGCAGCTGATGAACCTCCCAATGAGAACTCTGTGTCATGGTTTTTAGGTGTTTGGCCCACATGCAGAACACAGTTGGGAGACAAAAAGCAGTTAAAGGTGTTTATTGAAAACTCAGGGGTACACGGAGATGTTATGCTCATAGAATGAGCAGCCGAATGATCGAGACGTCGGGATTGGAACACTGTGGGAAGAAAGGAACAAATTAAACGTGGGCAAGTGTGGGAATCTAGATCTGTGGCGTGATGCTTACCGCCAGGTATGAGTAACCTATCCGGGGGGAGTGGAGTGGAAGAACGGACTCGGTAAAGCTCCTTCTCTTAGTAGAACTAGGTGACCGAGTGACAGGTAAGCCAGCAGGAAGAACAAAGGCGGGGAGCCCAAGCAGCACCACAGCAGGAAGCAGGGAACAGAAAGCAGCCGAAGGAACCAGGGTGAATCCAGGAAGGGGGAACTCTTGTCCGGCTTGGTAAGACCAAGGGGGGTTGAGGGGAATGTCAGAGCAAAATCTGAGCGGTGAGGATTCAGGAACTTGGCTTGAGACTTCAGCACTCGGAGGAGCGGCCAGTGAGAAATCCAGAGCACAGGGCGAACTACGAGGAGACAGGAGACATGAGTTAGTACTGTGAACAGGAAATATGAATCACGCAGGAACGAGAGACTGTCGAGTGACAGTGGCCAAAAAAGGGTACCACAACAGTTTAACACTCCGGCGTCCTTCAGCTGACTGCGCCCTGCTTTTAAGCTCCAAGCCGGAGCTGCCGAAACGAGCTGCAGGTGCGCACCACGCCCACCTGTCAACTACGATCACCTGTGATCGGAAAAGAGAAGAGAGCAGGCAGCGCAGAGAGCGCAGCCTACTGAATCCTGACACTCTGATGTATCTCTGATGTATGATGGAGCTTGATTATTAACGACTTTATATGTGAGAAGGAGAATTTTAATTATATTCTTGATTTGACAAGAAGTCAGTGAAGGGAAGCTAAAAAATAAGAAGTATAATCTATCTTAGAACTCTTGCTGCAGCATTTTGGATCAGCTGAATGCTTTGAACTGTATTTTGTGGACTTCCTGATAGTAAAGAATTACAATAGTCCAGCCTTGAAGTAACAAATGCATGGACTAGTTTTTCAGTGTCACTCATGGGCAGAGTATTTCTAATTTTGGCAATATATCAGAGAGGAAAAAAGGAAACCCTAGAAATGTGTTTAATATAGAATTTAAATCACATGTCCTGGTCAAAACTACACCAAGGAAAGAAGCGGCCCTCCACATTGAGTGATTGATTTAGCAGTCTCTTTTTCAAAGATTCTGTTCAAAAGACAATTTCTGTCTTATCGGAATCTAAAAGCAGAAAATTAAGAGTCATGCAGGTTTCGATGTCATCAAGAATGTCGTTGTTTGGATTCATTATAATTAACGAATAAACATAGCTGAGTATAATCAGCATAACAGTGGAAATTAATCCCATGCTTAGTGTTGTTGCTTTAATCCCTACAGCACGTTCAAGTCTTTAGGTGCGGGCATACCAATCGCGTTTTTGCCACATATCACCTGCATGGCGGGCAACAGCAATTTGCAGATCGGGTGACAAGCCCGAAATACAGTATTACAATGGTACTATCTAGTGACGCTTTCAATTTAAAGTTCTCCCTGCCACTCCAATGTCCCCACTCAGTCTTCTGCAGGCTAGGTCCTTTCTGGACTTGTCTCGGTAGTAATAATTGGTTGAGTCATACAGCTTAGGCCCTCCACAGACCACTACTATCAGCTTGTCTTTCATGTTGAACAAAAACAGTTTAGGCTCAGCTGCAGTCCCTCACGCCACATCCAGTTCCTGATTGATTGTCAACAAGACAAGACACACAAGCTAGGATTTATTAACTCCAGTGACTGTCACTTCGCATTCATCGCAGGTGTTGTGTCGCTGTGACTTCTCTGTAATTGCTAAAATCTCACCTGTGGCATCACTAAAAACACGTCTGTTGCACCCCTTTCTGTCGCATCGCTCCTGTGTAGCACTTAAACATAGGGATAACATGTGAATCGGTCACTACGGCTGCCAAACATGCAGTCGACATCAACGCACCATTACTAGGAGAATATCATGATCGACTACATTGGATGCAGCATTGAGATCTAACCTAGCCTGGAGAAGACTGAGTGAGGAGACTGGGGTGGAAGGTAAAACTTTAAATCTGCTTCAGCCATGCAGATTGCTGGCCATATGTCAGGTGAGCGAAAGCACACAAATGTGGCAACTTTGTTGCTGGTAACGTGTTCGGCATGAACGTACTTGTTCAGAGCTAATGAAGCCTGACTAAAATTCTTCAAACAGGTCATTACTGTGTTGCTTATTACTTTAATTAGCAACTATTTTCCCAAGAATTTTAGATAAGGAAGGAATGTTACATAGTTCTGTAATTTATTAGGTCATGTTGATCAAGAGAAGATTTCTTCAGTTAATTTTACCTTAAAACATCTGTGGTACATATCAGTTTACCAAGGAGAGAATTAATCATACCTAAAATGGGGGCTGTGATAAAGAGAATACTTCCTTAAATAATTTGGTTTAGAAGGTTCAGATGAAGCTAATATTTTTGATCACTTTTGAAAGCTCAACTAGAACAAACACATATCTATTATATTGTGTGATAATCCGTAAATACAGGCCAATATCCAATCTAACAGTTTTGGAACAAATGTATTAATTTATGATTAAAATAATTTATAGTTAGGCTTTAGAGCACACCACAGAGACTGCATTAGTAAGAATTTTGATTGATATTCATCTTAATAGTGAAAGATCTAAAACATTTGTCTTGGTACTTTACTTTATCTCAGCGCTGCATTGGAAGCGGCTGATCATGAATTACTAATTAAAGTTCATCTTGGAGTGGAGACATTGGTGGATTTTCCTGGTGTGCTAAACTGGATCAGATCTTTTTTGGCTGACAGGGACTGCCTTGTTTTATCTGCCATTTATAAATGTGGCCAAACAAAAATGAATTCTGGGTTCCATCCTAGGCCCACTTTGTTTAATATCAATGTGATCCCCTTACCTCAGATTATAACTAGTATTAAAACATCTTTGCTGCATGCAAGAAACCTTGGTGCTGTTTTGGACCTAAAAATTTAACAACCACTTTTACCAAATCAGCCACAATAATGGGTTTCCTAGCAAATAAGGACATAAATAATGATGCAAGCTTTTATTTTCAGTTCATTAGACTATTGTAATTGTCTTTACCAGTCGCTTGAAACAAGTAAAACTTCACACAATTTCTTCAATTATCGCAATGGCTCCCTGTTTGTAAGGAAAAGAAATGTTAAAATTGTACTGTAGGTCTAAAGGACTAGATTGTCTTGGGCCAAAATACATTTTAGTTGCTTGTCAGGTGCAAACAGACTCCTGAATTCGGAAACCTGCGTAATCTGGAAAAATTCCCCAAAAAGCTGAGACGTGCTGAAACCTTTCTTTTTTATCAAAGAAACTCATTAACAACACTGAGGACCCAGAGATTCAGCCACAACACAGGAATGTGCGGTCTCAATAAAATTATTTATTTAACTGAAGTCAAGAGCAATTCTCTGGTCACAGATCATTAGGTTGATGACTTTAATCCTTTAGGGGATGAGTTGGTAACAAAGAAATTCAATAACCTGCCATGAAGAGGAGCAGGCAGAGAAGCAGCAGCTATGGTGGTGTCAGTGAGTCTCAGGCTGAGCTTACGGGGAACACCCAATCTTGTGGGGGGAAAGGGTTAAGGCAGGGAATCCCTTCTGTGTTCCACTTCAGTCTGTGCAGCAATTCACACACATCAGACACACATCTCCAACACAATCCAAAAGCAAAGTCAGTATACTGGCAATGATACTTCACAGGTAGGCAGCTGCAGGGGTACTTAGCCGAGGGAACAGGCGATGATCACGTCAGAAGCCGAAGCAAAGGTCGGTGTCCAGTTATCAGAGAGGTAGAAGAAATCCGTCAAGGGCAATATAAAAAGGGAATAATCCATAGGCATGAACTTGGTCAAAGACTAGGAGGAAAAAGAGTGTCAATAATCTGACAGAGAAACAGAGATTGAGATGTGTTTGGAAAGTGCAGCAATTAGGTGAGGCAGGGAGACAATCAGGTTTGCAGGTGGACGGAAATTATAGGATGATTGAAGTTTGAATAGATAAGACATATTGGCAGTTTAACAGTGTATTCATTCAACAGACTATGTATTGCATGGGAAAGCATTACACAACCACAACAGCCTGGCCCCCTCATGCTGGTCACCAGCTTGGTCACACACTGTTCTGAGATGGCATCCCATTCCTCAACCAGCATTTGTAGGTCATCCAATGTGGCTGTGTTGGTGACTCTTGCTCAATAAGCATGCACAAGCTGACCCCACACATGTTCAATGAGGTTCAGGTCAGGACTTCAGGCAGACCATTTTATCCCATGCACTCCCAATCCCAAGTTTCTTAAACATGTATGAGGGGAGGAGATGTTTATGAAACTACACAATTGTTTTCATTGAGATTTGTATGTTTTTCCATTATTTCTTTGTAGCACCACATTTTACATCCCTGTAAATAGTTCTGTGGATGACTTTTTGCTCTAAAGCGGAGTCACGTCATTGACAATTAAGGCTTTAAGTGCAGATGTGCATATAAATTACAGGTGATCACATGGTCTGCGATATTATGACAGATATGAGATTTGTAGATACCCTCCCAGCAACCATCAGCTGCACACTTTTAGCTGTCTTCAGATACTGTTCACTGCTTGCACCTATTCTAAGGTTACCACATTCAGTGTCAACATAAATGTTAAAATACCCCACTATAATAACTTGCCAGTATTTAACACATTTAACACAGATCTGGGAATGTGGAAATTTTAATAATTGGAGGGAGTTGACTCATTTATACTGACGTAGTCCTCTTGTAGCCAGGTTTCTGTGAGACAAAATAAATCCATCTGATTATCAGAAATCAATTCATTAACTAACAACATCTTTGGAGGGAGAGCCCTTATATCTAATAGACCACATTTAATTGTTTTATTGTTTTTGGTTCAAGTTGAGTCGTATTGATTTTTATTAGATTTTTATGATTGCTCCTTTTAGATCCATTTTTGATCTGTTCAGTTTTGGCCGTGGGAAAGACACTGTCTCTATAGGGTAATGAGTGGGTAATAATACAGAAGCTACAGAGAGGTGTCTTAAACTACGGCTCTGCTTTCTGGTCTGGACCCTGGGTTGTCAGCATTTAGGAGAACTAATAAATCTGGCCAGATTCCTAGAAAGAAGAGCTGCACCATCCAAAGTGGAATGGATGCCGTCTCTCCGGATCAGACCAGGTTTTCCCCAGAAAGTTCGCCAGTTATCAATGTAGCCCACGTCGTTTTCAGGACACCACCTGGACAACCAACGGTTGAATGATGACATACGGCTAAACATGTCATCACTGGTCAGATCAGGCAGGGGACCAGAGAAAATTACGGAGTCCGACATTGTTTTAGCAAACTTACACACCGAAGCAACACTAACTTTAGTGACCTCTGATCGGCGTAACCGGGTGTCATTACCACCAGCGTAAATAACTAAACCTCATCCGTTCAGTGATGTGCTTTCAGATTGACATACAGCTGCTCTTTGTGATTGTTTTTTGGCCTTAATTAACCCAGGTTTACAATTAGTCTCTTGTTACCTAATAGTGTGTAAAACAGGGGGTGTAACTGACAGATAGTCAAAGAAAAGGGTGTTGCTTTGTGTGGATATCCTGTTTTCTATGCAGCTAGATTGGTAGATTTCACATTCACTGATTAGATGTAAATAGATGCTCATCTCCCGGCTGATAGACAGTGGCATATATTTAGAAGAGGGTTATTTAAAGCATGTTTTCCGATGCCAGGGAAACAGTAACCATGGCGTCCATTTTATGAGTGTGTGCATGCATGTGCCCTCTACATGAACCTTAGTCAGACACTTTCTCCTCTGGAGTTGGAGTAGGTTTAGAAAGAACCTGCAACAGCACGCCTGATGAAATCACTTTGTTTCTTCCTATACAGAAACCACTTTAACTTTCTTTTTTGTCAGTAAGTAAACTTTATTTATATAGCACCTTTAACAGGATAAACCCCACAAAGTGCTTCACAATAAAACAACCATAAAAATATAAACAAAATAGAAAAGATTAGAGCATACGTGCAACATCTTACCACATAGCACTTATATACTTAAAAGCCAATCTGAATAAATGGGTCTTCAGCTCAACAGAGTCAAGACATTGCAAAGATGGAGGTCCACAATCGTGGGGCCACAGCTCTAAAGGACCTATCCTGTCTGGTCCTAATATGAGTTTGTAGAACCATTGAGGATTTCAAACTGGAAGAAGGGGAATACAGCTCTAAAGAGTTGGTACCCTGATATAGGCTACCAACTCTTTAGAGTTACCACACAGGACTCTAAAAGTAAAGACTAGTAGCAAAAGAGGTTAGAATTGGTGCATTGTGCTGTCTCTTTCATGACAAAAGCCATGCACCACAGTTTTGACCTGACTAGGGTCAAGACCTTCTTTTTCAAGTGCATAAAAAGGCTGCTACAATAGTTGAAACCAAATGAAATAAGAGCATGAATAATCATCTCTAATTTAGCTTTTAACACCAATGTTTGAAGGTTAAAAATATTTCTTAACTGAACAAAACAGTTTCTGAATTAATCCTCAACAGTGGTTCCCCAGTGACATACCAAGGTTTCTGAGGTTTAGTTTGACAGAGGAGGGCAATACACAGAGAAATAGCTTGATTTCAGTTATATGGTTCTCGAGGGAAATAATTAGTGTTTCAGTCTTATCTACCTGCAAGAAGTTGTGAAGGAGCCACTGTTTGATACTACTGATACAAGAGGACAATTTTAAATATTCAGTTGGCTAAAAAAAAATTCCTTGAATTCTATTTCCACATTTTCAACTTGTTACACTTACAGAACCATAGCACGGGTTCTTGCAAAGCTATTCATGCACCTTCAATTTTTTCACATTTTGTTATGTAGTAGTGCATAATTGGGAAGTGGAAGGAAAAACATAATTTCAAGTCCAGATGGCATACGGATTTCATAGTTGTAACGTAACAATGTGTGAAAAAGTTCAAGTAGTACAAATTCTTTCACAAGGCACTGTTCACCTTGAAAACAAACAAAATCATGCACTAGAAAGTTTGTCAACTTAAAACTGCTCTTTTCTTAGTAATTTGGGAGAGTATTACACTTTCAAGAGAACTGGGCTACTGTGTGGCACCAGGCAAAAGTCACTGATTATTATTTAGGCCCTAAATATGTATTTTTAAACTAACTAGGCACCAATGTGGGTGGCGGCCTCTCCAGTAGCTCCTGTTTTTTTACAACTTGATATACATTCACAAGGCATATATTTTTAATGTACACTAAGTATAAGGTAAATGTACCCTGTGGCAGTATGAACTTTGTGTATACAAGGGGTCAGCTGCTTGAAATAAGAACAATGCTGCACATTGGCACAGTTTACGGCATCCCGCGGGAATTACGGCATCAAAATCTGGGAAGAAGGGTTGGTGAAGAGATTAAGACCAGACTTCTGGAGAAGCTATGGCAATTCGAGCCGGCTGTTCATTCCTTGTGTGCAATGGGGAACGTGAATGCCTTCCGTTTGGTATCAACGGACGCTGGGTCATGCAGCATCAACCTCCTCGCTGGAGCAACACAAGTAAAGGATTTTCCCCTTTTATTTCCCTTTTTCCACCCATAAGGTGGTATTTTGTGCCTGGGCAGAACCTATTAGGAATAGTTTTAATACTTAAGTACTCCAAAGGGAGTTTGTTTAACTGTGCTGAATATTTCCAATGTGTGCATGCATTATAAGTGATTTTTGCTGTGTTGGTTTGTTTGATGATAAACGGGCTGTACTGATTGGCTGAGATAGATTTCTTTTCCATATTTCTTTCCTTTTCTCCCTTTCTATTCCCCCTTTCAGATTTCCAACATTTTGTCGAAGCCTTTGTCTCAACTGGTTACCACCCTACGTTCAAAGCCTGCCTTCACGCAAGGCTAGTGAGTTACCTGTGATCTCGGAGCTGCCATCTTACACACAACAAGTAAGGTCGGAGGTCACATGTCGTCATAGTCGCCATCTTGGGTGAGACACCGAGTAGCCCGAGGCTGTTAGCTGTAGGCTGTTAGCTGTAGGCTGTTGTAAAGTCACACGAGCTGATTAGCTACCGTTAGCCAAGTTCTACGTTGAAGCCGGACTAGAACGAGTTAGAAGCTAACCGTGCATGAACATTGCTAGCGGGTAGTTTTGCCAGAAGCGTTCCCCATCGTGGTTTCAGGTCTGTTTTGGTACGCTGGCTTTGCTACCTCAGAGCTATTTAGCCAGTGTTCTTTCAATGCTGTTACCTCAAAGTGCTGACATGTTGATTGTGACGGTTAATGTTGTTGTCAATAAGATTTCTAATCAACTGTGAATTGATTATACATTGCTATGTCTCAATTAATCCATTTTGATTGACTTTATTTTCATTTGTTTTCTTTCCATGTCTAGTGAGTAGTGTTTTCTAGTATTTTGTTAAGCAGAATAATTGCTGTAACAGGGAATTATCAGTTTAATAAATAACAACTTGTGAAATCGTAGGTGTTTGTGATTATTTGAGTGTCTAAGAATGGTGTCTAAGAGTTACCGAATTATCTCCTTTTGAGTTAATAACTGAATAAACTGAGATATTTTCATTGGCTTGTGATGAAGGAGTAAGGATTAAAACTCCAATTGCAATTATAATTAACGTTATCAACGTTTGCTGGACAAGTCTAACCTGTCAACAACTAGTTAGATAACACTTTTCCAGTATAAATAAGTTCACAACTGCTAATTAATAAACCAATTGTTAGTGCTAATCATTACAGGCACATAGCCCTTGATCACAACCATTTGAATTAATTTTCGTTATAACTATCCATTGATTTTGAATGATATATTATTCAATTATAATTGCCATTATAATTACAAATAATCTTCATAATCAAATAAATTCAATTCAATTTTATTTATATAGCGCCAAGTCATGAAACATGTCATCTCAAGGCACTTTCTCCTTGCAAATAGGTGTAATTGCATAACATACATCTAATGGAGACCATGACGTGACTGATCCTTTGCCATCTCAGACCACAACCCCACCATGTATTGGACCAGCTCCAGTTTGCCTAACAGGAGAAGGTGGGCGTAGATAATACTATCATCTACCTTCTTCACAGATCTCACTCCCATCTGGAGAAGAGGATAGGCATTAAGAGAATGATATTCTTTGAGTTTTACAGTGCCTTCAACACTGTCCAGTGCCTCCGACTAAGAGACTGACTTATGCAGATGGGATATGACACTCACCTGGTGTCCTGGACTATGAATTATCTGACTGAGAGAGCACAATTTGTTTGGGTGAAGGACTGCTTCTCAGAAACTGTGATCAGATTCCTCCAACAACAGGATATTTTGCTACTACATATTTACCAAGGAGATGGATAAATTTTAATATTTGTTCATTTTTGGTAAATATGGGTTGAGAAGTAAAATTTTGCATAATTAAACTGTTGTCCTCTTATAACCATCTAAATATAAAAAATAGCCCATGGTTAATCGTAAATGGACTGAACTTATATAGCATTTTTCCAGTCACCACTTTATGCTAGAGCCACATTTACCCACCAATACACAGATCGGTAGGCGACTTTGGGTTAAGTGCCTTGCCCAGGGCCACATCAATGTGGGACATCAAACCCACAACCTTCCAATTGTAAGACGACTAGTCTACCCACTGATTCACAGTCACTATCAATAATGAGATAGTGATGTGGCCTCTAAGACAACAACCTTTAATTTCTCTGGCTAAAAGAACTAGATTTGTTGGATCACAATAACATATTAATTGAATTTTAATTATGAAGAAAATACAATAAAATTTAGGCAAAAACAGCCTACTGTCAGGATCTGGGAGCGACTCCTGGTCGGTGTGCTGCTGCTCTCCCTCTCTCCCCACAGGTGGCGGCTGATGAGCAGGGAGGCGGACAGTCACAGGTGTTCCTCGTTCCACGCTCCTTTGGAGGAGTTTAAAAGGAGACGACTGTCAGCACTTCTTCACCAGAGTGTTAACCCTCGTTGTCTCGTCCAGCTCCAGAACCCCGCTCCGAAGCTCTCCGCGGTCCCCAGACCATTTCCAAGCCTCTTCGTACGTCCAATTCCGATTCAGACCCGGCGGGGCTGTCCTGTTGATTATGGGCACTTAAACAGAGAAACCGGCCGGTTTGCGAATTCTCTAATGAGTTCCGTACTTTAGCCGCTGCTGCTGGTTGGGAGTCTCGCGCCCCAAAGGCAGGGTTTTTTCAAGCTCTTGACGAATCCCTTACAGATGAGCCCGCCTTCAAGAACCCGACTCGTTGAATGAGCTCATTGCCTTAGCAATTAGACTGGATAATGGGATGAGGGAGAGAAGGAGGTCGCGTGCAGAGAGGTTTCTTATAAGACCGCAGACGCCACCGGCAGAAACCACTTCGGGCCGAATCTCCTCCACCCCTCCGTCAGAACCAGAGCCCATGCAGATCGGTAGAACCAGCCTATCCCTGGAGGAGTGGCAACAATGCAAGGAGTTAAATCAGTGCATTTATTGCGGCTCAAGCCCTGGAGACCTACATCAATGAGTCCCTAGATGCTGGTATAGTCCGTTCTTCTTCCTCCCTCTCTCTCTGGGGGCAGATTTCTTCTTTGTGGTTAAGAAGGATGGATCTCCCCACCCCTGTATAGAGTATCGTGGGCTGAACCAAATCACGGTCAAAAACAAGTTCCCGCTCCCCCTTATCTCTTCAAACCCGTACAAGATGCCACGGTCTTCACCAAATTAGATCTCCAAAACGCCTAGAATCTGTCAGGGGGATGAGTGGAAAACAGCTTTCAAGACGCCCATTGGTCACTTTGAATACCTGGTCATGCCGTTTGGACTCTGCAATGCTCCAGTCGTTTTCCAAGCCAATGTCAATGATGTTCTCTGAGACTTCCTTAACATCTTTGTTTTTGTTTACCTTGACGACATTCTCATCTACTCCAAGAACCTCACCAAGCATTAACGCCACGTCCGTTTAGTCCGGCTGCTTGTAAATTATTGTAAGTTATTCATCAAGGATGAGAAATGCGAGTTCCACAAACCATCCATCACCTTCCTTGGACTAATCCTCGAGGGTGGGCAGGTTCAATCAGATCCGGACAAAATCAAGGCTGTCCTCAACTGGCCAGTACCCAAGTCTAGGAAACAGCTTCAACATTTTCTAGGGTTCGCAAACTTCTACCGTAGGTTCATCTGTAACTATAGCCAGATTTCCGCCCCGCTGCATGCCTTAACCTCCACCAAGAGAAGGTTCACCTGGGATCCAAGGGCCAATGCCGCCTTTCTAGAATTAAAGAAGAAGTTTTCCCAAGCGCCCATCCTCATACACCGAGACCCGCAGAAACAATTCACCCTAGAAATCGACGCCTCGGACACTGGAGTCAGAGCCGTCCTCTCCCAGCACTCAGCCGCAGACCATAAACTTCACCCTTGCGCATACTTCTCTGGACGCCTATCCCCTGTCAAAAGGAATTATGATGTGGGAGACAGAGAACTATTGGCCATTAAACTGGCGCTCGAAGAGTGGTGCTACTGGTTGAAGGGCACCAAGCAACCCGTACTGGCCTGGACAGATCACAAGACTCTTTCGTACCTCCAATCCGCAAAACACCTAAACTCCCGACAGTCCTGCTGGTTCTCTGTTCTTCTCCAGATTCAACTTATCCATTTCCTACCGCCCTGGCTCCAAAAACATCAAACCCGATTCTCTTTCACAACAGTATTCCCCTAAAGACTCTAACAAAGAACCAGCGCCCATCCTTTCACCAACCTGCACCATCGGCTCCCTCCACTGGGAGATTGAAGACCTCATTTCCCAAGCTCTACAAGTAGAACCTGACCCCCGAAACAGACTACCCAATAAAACTTACATCCCCACCTCAGTCCGGTCCCGAGTCATCCATTGGTTTCACTTAGCAAAAATCTTTGCTCATCCAGGTACCAGGCGAACCATCGCTATGATCTCCAGATGATTTTGGTGGCCATTGATACATAAAGATATCAAGGAGTACGTACTCGCCTGTCCTACGTGCGCCCATAACAAATCGTCCCACAGACCACCGCTAGGCTCCTCCAACCACTTTCCATACCCAAACGCCCCTGGTTACACATTGCGCTGGACTTTGTCACTGGCTTACGCACCTCTCAAGGTATGATCACCATACTCTCCATTGTCGACCGCTTCTCTAAGTCATGTCACCTTGTCTCACTTAAGAAGTTACCGTCCGCCTTTCAGACCGCCCAGCTTCTTATTAAACACGTTTTCCGTCTTCATTGCATTCCCCAAGACTTTCTGACCGTGGACCTCAATTCACCTCTCGAGTTTGGAAACAGTTCTGTGCTCCCCTCGGTGCCAGATACACAATAACATCAGCTTGTCACCCACAAACTAATGGTCAAACAGAAAGGATGAACCAAGAATTAGAGTCCACCATCAGATGCCTCACCTCATCCAACCCCTCTGAATTGAACAAGTTCCTACCCTGGGTCGTGTACGCACTCAATTCACACATCTCAGCTCCCACAAGTCTTTCCCCGTTTGAAATTTTGCTTGGTTACCAGTAGGGATGCACCGATGCCGATACTGGTATCGGCATCTGGCCCGATACCACGTGTTTGTACTCGTACTTGTATCCGTAAATGTGTTCCGATACTACAGCACCGGATATACTAGCATACCTTTCTCTTTAACAGAAAGCATTAGTTTGCGATCAGATACTAGAAGAAGACAAAGCAGCGAAGAAGAACGCAGTATGACGTCAAGAACCCGCCAGCCAGAGCACAGAGAAGGAGGGAGTAAACACAAAAAGGGTGGAGTTAGCCATGTCCGCTATTTGGTATTTGGTATTTTCAAGTAAACGAGGACGACAAAAGTAAGGCTAGTTGCAAAATATGTAAATCAAAGTTATCAAGAGGAGGAACAAACCCTAGCAGTTACAACACAAGTAATCTGATAAAACATCTTAAGACACAACACGACGTCGAACACAAAGAGTTCTCTCATGGCGGTGGGAAACTGCAACAACCAACTTTGCCGCAAACGCTGAAGAAGCGGGAGATGTCCAGAGACAATCCTCACACAATGAAGATAACAGAAGCTCTTACCCAATACATTGCCCTCGATGATCAGCCATTATCCGTCGTTGAAAATATTGGATTCCGACGTTTTCTCTGTGTGCTGGAGCCGAGGTATGAAATTCCTAGTCGCCAATACATCACTGACCGGGAGCTGCCGAAACTATACGACTTTGTGAAAAGACACATCCAAAGCCTTTTGCAAGACGTTTCAGCGATTAGCTTGACAACTGATATCTGGACGAACAGCGTTAGCCCGGTGTCACTCATTAGCCTAACTGCGCAATGGGTTGACAAAGATTTTACCCTACAGAGGGCTGTCTTGCATGCAAAACATTTTCGGGGAACACACACCAGCCAAGCCATCGCGGATGTGTTTGATGAGATGCTCCGGAAGTGGGGAGTTCCCAAAACTTTGATTCATGTTGTGCTACGTGATAATGCTAAAAACATGATAAAAGCCATGACGGATGCCGGACTTCAGAGCCTTCCATGTTTCGCGCACACACTCCAGCTGGTGGTTAACGAGGGGCTTGTTATGCCAGAAGCTGTGTGAATATGCTTATTATTATTATTAATTATAATTTGGTATTATAATTTAAATAATAAATCATTCAATTCAAAATTCCGCTATAACAAAATATAGTTCAAAGGGTGGTGATGTTAGCTATAAGCTTGTAAGTATTTATACCACTAATGCATTAGTTAATTTGCTGTTATGAACTCATTTATGCTGGAATAAATGATCTGGTCGGACTTCTAACCGACGAGGTTTATCCGGCAGCTGTGAGAACCCCAATGTAACTGTAATTAGAGTTTAAATCCTTATTCCTTATCACCATCCAATGATATTGTCTCTGTATTAATGTCAGATGTTAACTCCAAAGGAGGTTAGCTCTGATTTCTGAATACCCAGGCAACTGTGAATTGGATTGAACACAAAACAATGTCTATTCCGCAGTCGTTGGTTTTATTGAACCAAAAGCAATTCCCTGTTACAGTAATTCTCTGATTCAACAACTTTGGAATTCTTATTCACTACTAAAACTAAAACATGCGAAATATATGTGGAAATAAAAGAACAAAACAAAAATAAACAATGGATTAAAATGAGCGGTTAGAAGATCTTAACTCAACTCACAGTGGTTTAACACCACACTCAGAACATCGGCATTTGACATAGCAGCATTGACAGACAGAACAGCTTTGAGAGTCCCACCGGACGCTTTGATGCCTTACAAAGCTATCAGCTAAGCTACCTACAGTCCAGTCATCCGACACCCTCCCAAGATGGCGACTATGATGACGTATGCTCTGCAAATTTGCGTGATGCGTGAGGGGAGGTCCTAATGACGTAACCACGCTTACGCTGATGGGGTAATGCCTCGCTTCGAGAGGGCGCGTCTAACTGGGAGTTTAAAGCAAAAACCGCGAGTTGGGCTCGGACAACAAGATTAAATTTACTGATAAGGGGAAGCGAAAAGAGAGGGGGGAAAAGCATGGAAGAAGATGGAAAATAACTGAAACAAGTGACCCACGGCGGGGTTATTGACAAAACACAATCAACACAGCAAAATCAATTGTAAAATGCATGCACATACAAAGAAAATATTCAGCAAAATAATTCCAACTTCGTCGTGGAATAAAAGCATTAACCTGCACCTACAAAGTCCCTAACCTCTGCCCAGGCACTTCTAAACACCCTGTTGGTGAGACAGAAATAAAAGGGGAGAACCCGTTACTTTGAGGTGCCTCGGGGCTGGTCCGGAGCGCTCCGAGTAAGGCGGCTTTCTGGACGCGTCTTGACGAACGCAGTTGTCCGCAGGCTGCAGCGGGACGGGGAAGAAGCTCCTTCGTTTCTTCCTCCGGGTCCACAATCGCTTTGCTCGGCCCAGCGAAACGTAGTCCTCTTTCGATCACTGGGAGATAAGGCGGCTTCCAGTATTTGATCAGAGGGAATTAAAGGTACCTTTTAGAGTCGACCTCCTACTATGCAAAGCAGGGAATAACGTTTGCGTCGAAAAATCTCGGTCCAGCGAGAAACTCGAGCACGTGGCGTGTGGGTAATTAATCCACGGAGTAAAGCTGTATCTCTTCTCAGGTTGGCCGTGGGCCAGAGAAAGAAGGCTGATTGCGAGGCGCAAATGAGTTTTATCAACTTTACCCTAGCAACGTTATCGGTTGCTAGGGCGCCGGCCATTTTGGGCCACGTTGCATGATGGGAGTTTGTGGCCATTTTGACCACATTGCATCATGGGAAACGCAGTCCGTCATGTCCCGAGTTAATGCAGTCGTCACGTTTGAACTGGCACAACATACCCCCCTTTAGCTTTGAAGAGTGGGATTGCTGGTCACAGTCTTTAAAGCTACAACCAAGTCCGTTCTGGCGTGACGAAAATCCGTTGTGCATGAGTGGAACAACCTAATAGTCTTTCTAGTAGTCCTTCGGGATTCATGCAGTTCAGTTCATCATCCAAGAGGAGGAGAAAAAAAAAAAAGCATTCATTGTGCCTGGGTCAGTGACCTAGCCTGGGCAGACTAAGCTATAGCTAGTAATTTCTATTGGCTAATAAGGCAAACAATAAAGTAAAAAAAAAAAATGCCAACTTCACAATCACCATTGTCGATACATTCATTGGTCATCAGGTTTGAACTTTGAACCAAAGAAAGGAGAGAGGGAAAAGGGAAAGGAGAGAGACAGCGGTTCATAGTCTAATCAGCTTGTGGCCTTTGAGGAGCTGATGTTACGAACCTGGGGGCGATGAAGGTGAGGGTGTCAATCCTGGTTTGCAACTGTTTGATCTGCTTGTATGCTGCATACGCCATCGCAGTAGTGATGGCCCATCCAAATACAAGGAGAACCACAATAATGGTCATAATGTGAGTGTCGGTCGACTCTGTAGCTCTGGGGAAGCGAAGCAGAGGGACCGAGCTCAACTCTGATGGAGTGAGACTGAATTTAATCAGCTGGGTGCCTGCAAGTAAAAGCTGTCTTTCATTGCCGACATCAATGCTGAAATTGTATCCCTTAAAGACATCTATTATTTCAATCTCTGAGTCATATTTGTCAACGTCAAGGTGATGCAGAACCATGTTTCCAATGTGGACTACAGCACCTTGAGGTGGGGAACAGAAAATGGTTTGGTTGGGCAGTTTTAGTCTAGTAACTGTGTCGTGCTGCTCGTAAGATAACAGGGCTTCTGCCTCTGGGGTGCTAACGAGCCAGTGGTTACCTGCCCGCTCAATTTTGGTTTCCACACCTGCATCTTTAAGGGTCATTCTAGCCTGACAGTTTTGTTCAGGGGATTCATTCCTTAGACCACACAGGTAATTGGTAACGTCTCTGATAAATGGGTTGCTTGGACATACCCAGTGGATGTCCTTGGTTTTGGTACACAAATCCAAATTAGGAACTAAATAAAGTTTGGGGTCAGCATCATGATAGGCTAGCATCGAGGGGGTTTGTAGGTGTACGCGGGTCTCACCTTGCCAAAAACTGACATTCAATACTGATTTAAGCCTATACACGTTAGCTCTTTCAATGATGGGAAGGTTTAGCATAAATCCTATCTCCAAGTTGTCAGGATTTACAAATATTGGAATTGCACTACCTAGGCTGTAAGCCAGGTGTGTTTGTGGTGGTTGCAGTGTTTCACTAGAGGCAGATTTGAGAACCTTTTCAACCAAATCTACTGGCACCAGGTACGGAGGAATCCGTCCTTCAGCAAGGCTATTTATGGATGAACTAACCTCTCGAGTGAGGTACTGCATTAAGTTTCTAACCACCTGAGTATACATCACGTCATT
This sequence comes from Fundulus diaphanus, assembly GCA_037039145.1. NCBI lineage: Eukaryota > Metazoa > Chordata > Actinopteri > Cyprinodontiformes > Fundulidae > Fundulus > Fundulus diaphanus. The sequence goes on from CM073139.1 coordinate 7,145,955, forward strand.
CTTTACCACTTCTGTGAGCGTTCCAAAGCAATGCATGGTGTTATTGCTGAGTGTGAAATTATAGACGTGAAGTTATGTATGGACATTTGTTTTATTAGTGCACATTTAAAATGTCCTGATTGAACATGCACTTGTCCTGTTTAATGCTATGCATTGTTCTCTTCGGTGGGGGCGGAGTTAGGCTCCATTCCCTGTGAGGAGAGTTTGGTGGACGGTTTAATTTGGTTCGCATGAACCCATTTGTACTCTGGTCTTTGCACGCTGGCCTCTAGGTTCTTTCGAGCCCACGTGAAAGTCGTTCGGAGATGGTCTTTTAAATCAGTGACGCACTGGTGTGCCGTGTAGACGGTTGTCACACTGACGTCTTCGGGCTGGTAGATGAGATTCAGTGGAAATGTCCTTTGTCTCCCTGTCATCATCTGGAAAAGTGTCACCCCTGTGGAGCATGGTGAGGTAGAGCAGATTAGCATTAGGACCAGGGGAAGCTTTATGTCCCAGTCCCTGCCATGGCTGCTGGCATGTTCCTTTAACATGCTGACCACGGTGCAGTTCATTCGCTCCACCTGTCCCGATGACTGTGGGTGGTAGGGGATGTGGAATTTAACTTCCACGCCCAACATGTCGAAAAGCACGGTCATGATGTTTGAGGTGAAATGCGTTCCTCTGTCCGAGCCGATGGACAGGGGAAGGCCCCACCGGCTGAAAACGTGATTTAGCAGCAGGGCTGCTGTGGTGACAGCGGTGTCATTCGGTGCCGGCAAACATTTGACCCATTCTGTGAAGCCGCATGTTATTGTCAAAAGATATCTGTTACCTCTTGACGATTTGGGGACTGGACCGATCCAGTCAGTCTGCAGATGTGACCACAGAAATGTAACCCCCCCTTCGCTGAAGCAGGGCTCGGTCTAGCGGTTGTGTGAGTTGTAACTGGCAGCAGGTTAAGCAGCCTTGTACATACTCCTGGGTGTCCTGGGCCGTTGAAGGCCGGGACGCCACCTGTAGGAGAGTTTTCAGATTAGCTTTGCAGCTTCTTTGTCCTCCTACTGGTGAGTCATGGACGTGTGTCAATGTGATCCCAAGTTCGTTTGAATCTTTGGGCTGAATGGGCTGAAACTCATGGAGCAGCTCTTTAAGTGCTGTTCTCTCCGTTTCAGTGGTCAGTGCATCAGCTTGTTCCAGCTGCTGCATAATTTCTGTTTTGAAACCAGGGCAGGGCTCAGTGGATGAGTCCCGGTTCTCTGGTTGATTTGGTGCCGGTTCTGTTGGGTTGGTTTCTATCGCATACCCCAACAGGTTTCCTTCAGCGTCAAGCGTAGCACCACAAATGGATCCAGCAGGCCGAGCTTCATGTCGCCTGATTTGGATCATGTTGGAAGGAAAAGTAAACAAGGTGTCTGGAGAGTCCTGTCTGCCGGTCAAGGATGAGGGCAGGTCTCTAATGGCGGAAATGCTCAGCTCAAAGTCGTGGAAAGAGCTTTCGATGAGCACCTCAAGAGGTTTCTTCGCCACCACTTGGATCGGCCTGTGGGTTGGATTCTCCACTAAAAGGTAAGCTGAGCGGTTGTTCAGCTCAAGCAGGGGTGTGCCCCGGATGACCAGGTTGGATTCCTGGAAATAAGAAAGGGGTTGGAAGAAAACCTGTGTGCTCTGTATTTGTTGTCCTTTCAGGATGGTTAATCTGATAGGTACACCTGCAGTCTGTGGTGGTATTAGCATGTTTGTTTCGCTAGCCACCTGGCAAGCCTGTGGGATTGTTTGCCCTGATCGCATGACTTCAGGGGTGCCCAGGAAGGAACTTGGGGTCACGTGAGCCTGAGCCCACAGGACCTGGTTGCAAGTGTCCAGCTGTGCACCTAGCCGTACCAGAAAATCAGCACCAACAAACAGTGGAGGATGTAAATTCTCCACAATGCTGAAAGGATGAGAGAGCTGTCTTGTGCCAATCTGTGCATAAAGTATGCACACCCCCGTTGCTTTCAGAAGCCGGCGAGGCCAGTCTGCTGAGAGCAAATAGTGGCTGTGTTTTGTTTCAGCCAGATGGGGCTTTTCACGGCACAAAGAGTTGTACAGATCTCTGCTGATCGCAAATTTCTCCGACCAAAGAGCCAGCAGCACGTCTGGCATGAATGTGCTTTCCAGGTGCACACCTTCGGCCACTCTGGGGTTATAGGGTTCAACTCCAGAGTGTTTAAGTGAGCAGAGGAAAGATGTATGGCTGCAGAGAGAAGTTCTCTGATCGCTGAGAAGCGGTGGTGTGGCAGAGGATTTGGAAATCGGCTCCGTTGAAGGCAGAAATGGTGCTAAGAGTTCTTTGGGCTCTTCTGAGCAGGTCACCTGGTGGATAGGGACGGACGGTCCACTTCCAGAAGTAAGAGGCTTGGGGGTCCCCACTTGGGCCCAAAGATGACCATGATGGTAGTCAATGAATGGAGCTAACCTGTTCAACAGATCCTGACCCACAAGAAAAGGTTCTGTGTCCAAAGTACATATGTAGATGGGGTGCACCAGGGTCATGTCACGGAAAGTGATGTCTAACCACGCCCGTTTGGTGATGCATGACTGATCCTGAGTGTAGCTAGTGATGCCCACGTTACAGGTCTCCACCTGGAACGGTTTCCCAAGAGACACCATAGCTCTGGTCACCTCATCAAACAAATCCGAGCACATCAGACTGATCTCGGAACCTGTGTCTAAGAGAGCATTTGCCGTTACACATCCTCCTATAACTGTCGAGCAGTATAAGCGATGCGCGTTTTCACGATGGTTTAGTTCACCTAAAAACCTGAGGAAAGGGGTTTTCTGATCACCTGCTGATGGGATTTTAGAAGGTTGTTGGTGAATTTTTGGTTGGTTCCCCCACTTAATCAGATAAACTCTGTTAGAAGGGGGACCTGGTCCACGCCTAGTCATGCTGACGGGGGTTTTGGGCCTGGTTTCCCAGGAAGGTCGGCAGGATTGGATGGTGGCGAGGACGGCTGTGGCGCGATCTGACGCACTGTGTCGGCTAGCAACCTGCGAAAAGTCTCCTCCATCTCCTTTCTCATTGACTCTTCCATGTGCAGGTTCCAGCCTTTGTTGTCATGTGTGCTTTCCGGCTTTTCCGACCTGTCAGTTTGCTTACCGTGTCGGGCTGGATCCGGCCTGTGCCATTTCTGAAACCTCTCACCTCCCATGCTGTCATGCTGACCTCTCCTATCCTGAGAAGCTTTCTTCTGCTGCGGCTCAAAACCATGTTGCTTCTTAGGGCCAAATCTAGTTTTAGGTTTGACCTAAACTCTTTTCTGGTTCGGCTTGAATCTGCAGAACCTTTTTATCACTGTCGACTCCTTTGTTGGGCCAGACACGTGTTTCCCATGCAACCTGCGCGTATTTCCTGATTTCCTGCATGGTAAGTCTCTTGGTTCTACAATGCATGGTAACCTCATAATGCACGCTTTCATGAAGATTATGGAGGAACAAAGATTTGAAAGTGTGGTCTTCCTCCAAGCCGGGAGCATTTCGTCCCTGAAAGTAAGCAGCCCGCAACCGGCGGTAGTACTCCTTGGGCGCTTCAGTTCTCTTTTGCTGAATTGCAAAAGCTCCAAGAGTCGCAGAAGCTGGGTCTGTGAACACAGAATATTCTTCTCTTAAAGCCTGACAAAGAGCTGAGTAACGGTCACGTGTAGCTGGAGGGAGGCTTTCTATGAAAACATGGACACTCCTGGACGTGGTTTTCCAGATAAGCTTCAACTGCTCACTACTAAAACTAAAACATGCGAAATATATATGTGGAAATAAAAGAACAAAACAAAAATAAACAATGGATTAAAATGAGCAGATCTTAACTCAACTCACAGTGGTTTAACACCACACTCAGAACATCGGCATTTGACATAGCAGCATTGACAGACAGAACAGCTTTGAGAGTCCCACCAGACGCTTTGATGCCTTACAAAGCTATCAGCTAAGCTACCTACAGTCCAGTCATCCGACACCCTCCCAAGATGGCGACTATGATGACGTATGCTCTGCAAATTTGCGTGATGCGTGAGGGGAGATCCTAATGACGTAACCACGCTTACGCTGATGGGGTAATGCCTCGCTTCGAGAGGGCGCGGCTAACTGGGAGTTTAAAGCAAAATCCGCGAGTTGGGCTCGGACAACAAGATTAAATTTACTGATAAGGGGAAGCGAAAAGAGAGGGGGGAAAAGCATAGAAGAAGATGGAAAATAACTGAAACAAGTGACCCACGGCGGGGTTATTGACAAACCACAATCAACACAGCAAAATCAATTGTAATATGCATGCACATACAAAGAAAATATTCAGCAAAATAATTCCAACTTCGTCGTGGAATAAAAGCATTAACCTGCACCTACAAAGTCCCTAACCTCTGCCCAGGTACTTCTAAACACCCTGTTGGTGAGACAGAAATAAAAGGGGAGAACCCGTTACTTTGAGGTGCCTCGGGGCTGGTCCGGAGCGCTCCGAGTAAGGCGGCTTTCTGGACGCGTCTTGACGAACGCAGTTGTCCGCAGGCTGCAGCGGGGCGGGGAAGAAGCTCCTTCGTTTCTTCCTCCGGGTCCACAATCGCTTTGCTCGGCCCAGCAAAACGTAGTCCTCTTTCGATCACTGGGAGATAAGGCGGCTTCCAGTATTTGATCAGCGGGAATTAAAGGTACCTTTTAGAGTCGACCTCCTACTATGCAAAGCAGGGAACAACGTTTGCGTCAAAAAATCTCGGTCCAGCGAGAAACTCGAGCACGTGGCGTGTGGGTAATTAATCCACGGAGTACAGCTGTATGTCTTCTCAGGTTGGAGGTGGGCCAGAGAAAGAAGGCCGATTGCGAGGCGCAAACGAGTTTTATCAACTTTACCCTAGCAACGTTATCGGTTGCTAGGGCGCCAGCCATTTTGGGCCGCGTTGCATGATGGGAGTTGGTGGCCATTTTGACCACATTGCATCATGGGAAACGCAGTCCGTCATGTCCCGCATTAATGCAGTCGTCACGTTTGAACTGGCACAACAGGCTTCTGGTCCAGAGGAGTGTGACTGATGCTGTCGCTATCGGTTGGAAAATCGTAAGACATTTTAAACACTCCACATTAGCTTACTCCCGACTGGAAGATATTCAGCTGCAGCTCAACCAACCAACCAACAAAAAGATTGCAACAGGATGTATAGACCTGCTGGAACAGCACATTTTACATGTTACAGTCTCTCATTGAGCAGAAGCGTGCCCTTGGAATATATGGATCAGAACACGAACTTCCAGAGAATCTCGCCGCTCACCAGTGGGCACTTTTGGAAAAAACTGTTGCTGTTCTGGCTCTGTTTGAAGAGCTTACAAGAAAAGTAAGCTGCTCTGATGCATTGGCATCAGATGTGATTCCTGCTGTGACTGTGCTTCTGAGAATCCTAAACAGAGAAACTGAAGAAGATCAGGGTATGAGAACAATGAAGTCGACCTTAGCTGCAGCTGTGAAGAGGCGCTTCACTGACATGGAGAACATCCCCCTCTACTGCATGGCAACTCTACTGGATCCAAGGTAAAAGTCTGCCCATTTCTGTTTTGATCATATTAGAATATGATCAAAACAGAACCAATTAAGCTAAAACGTTTTACAAAATTTAATTAAACATTTATTTAGAATAATGCAATTACACTTATTGCATTTAACATACTTCACGATAAGCTTACCTTAAATCACATGATATTATTTACTAATTTTCACCTACAATTTAAAGACTAGCCTATCCATAAAAAGCAAATGTATTTTTTTTTCTGTTGTAGGTACAAAGATCGTTTTTTCTCAAACGTCAACATTGCCATGGATGCCAAAGAAATTCTGAAAGTGGCGTTGTGGAGTATGAATACAGGAGAGCCAAAGGAGAATCAGGAAGAGCCACCTGCCAGAAGGCTTTGTATGACACAAGCTAGCAGCAGTCTGGACAGAGTGTTTGAAGAGATAACAGAAGAACAAAAGTCATCTTCACAAAGCCATGCCACCCCAGTGGGTGCTGCCATTCAGTTAGAAACCTACCTTGGAGTGACTACAATTGCTCGGGAAGAAAACCCACTGCAGTTCTGGGGTGTTAATAAAATGCGGTTTTCTACTTTGGCTAAAATATCCCAGAGGTACCTCTCAGCTCCATGTACCAGTGTGGAAAGTGAAAGACTTTTTAGTTCAGTTTCACACATCATAAATGAAGACCGAAACAGATTAAGTGTAGCAAATGCAGAGATGTTGCTTTTCATCAAAAAAAACTTGCCCCTCACTTTCTTAAAATAGGTTCCGACCTGGTAGATGTGCTGCTGCTGGGTGGGGCCGGGGTGGGTCTGGGGTCCCTGGGGCACGTCACCCTCGGGCGGGGGCCCCGGCGGGGCCCCAGGGGTTCCGGTTCCGGGGGGTGTGCCGCTTTTGGTGTGGGCCGGCGCGCACCTGGGTGTCCGCCCCTGCGCGGGACTTCTGGTGCGCTGGGGGGCCTTGGGGCCTGTTGAGCTGGTAGGGGGGCATGGTCACTAACATCTCAGGACAGATGCCCTTCTCCTTCATTGGATAGGCACTCTGCTAGTGGGAGGAGGGGGAAGGAGGGGGAGTAGGGACTTACCCAGCCTGGATGTCTACTGTCGAATGTATGGTGAGTTGTTTGAACGTTAGTGTTGGGGAGGGATTAAATCTACGGGTGTGTGGGGGGGGGGATGGACGTTCTGGTGGGCTTGTGTCCGGCCCCCTGTCCCGGTCCTGGTCCGTGTCGTCTCCTGGTGCGGGTTTCGCTTGGGTGGTGGGGTTTGGGATGGCTCGTGCGGGCTGGCTGGCCAGGGTCCCCCCCTCTTATTTATTTATTTATTTACTTTTTTTGGGGGGGGGGGGTAAAGCCAGTAGGCTTGGTGGGTGGGCTGGGGGGGGTTGAGGTGTTGGTCCTGGTGGATGGTTGGCTGGCGGGCCCTGCGGCCTCTCCCTGGCCCCCGGGCTACGGTGGTGCCGCTGGCGAGGCCCCCTTTTCTGGGTGGGGCTTTCGGGGAGCGGGGGTGCCTATTGGAGTCAGTAGGGGAGCTGGCTCCCTGGGATGGCTTCCCAGTCCATTGCTCCCCATCCGGATCCTCCCTCTGCCTGCTCCATCATGCCACCACACATGTAGGTCCTGGGGGAGAGGGCGTTACTGGAGGTTGCCACTTTCTGGTGACGCCCCTCTCCCCAATTTTATCATGCATCTTAGACACTTTCACCCCAAACATTTTCACAACGCACACTCATGTAGGCCATGGTATGGGGGGGTGGGGGGAAGACGTCTGGGGGGGGCTTATGTTGTGTGAGCCTCACCTCGGACGGCTCCCTTCACCTCCTCTCGCACTTAGACATTGAGGGTTCTGGGCAGTTGCCCGGAGGGGGTGCGCTGGCACCAGCTTCCTTCCGGAGGGGGGGTGGGCTGTGCCGCGCACCCTCTTCGGCGCTCCCAGTTTTTAAACGCACTTGAGAACAACATGCAACAACACAACATCTGAGCGGGCGTAGGGAGGATCGGGGTCTTCTGCACACCCCTGTTCTCCGATGGCGGCAAGGAGTCTAGGGCCTGGAGGAGGTGCGGGCCACTGTGTCCAGGGTCTTGGCGGGGGGCTGCAATGGGTAGTCAGCGGCCGGGTCTGGGGCTGACGCCTCCGCTCCCCCCAGGAGGAGCGGGGGGCAGGGGTGGCTAGGGTAAAGTGGGGGAGGGAAGGGGTTTATTAGGTATTTAGGGGGTTAGGGGGCTCTGGCTGGGTGGCTCGTACGGGTCGTGTTGGCCCACCCTCTTTGGGGGGCCCGGTCCGGGGGGCGTCTGGTCTGGGGGCGGGGCTGGGGGTCGGGCACAAGCAGTCGTATAGTCGATTTGGGGTGACCCCCCCTCTGGTCAGTGTTGGATGCGAGTGTTATGTGGGAATGTGTGTACAGCGTCTTTTTTTTTTTTTTTTTTAAATCTGTGTGTGTGGTGAGTGGGGCACAAGGGAGGGATGGTGTGAATGAGTTTTCCTCTTTTTTTTTTTCCCAGGTATGGGTGTGGTCCGCTCCCTCTCCCAAGAACATCTCAAGTCTCGGCTAGGTGCGGAGCCCATCCCCCCACGTCCTGTCCTCCCGTGACATCCCCTTCAAATCCATGTCAAAGAAACTGGCTCCTCGCTACACTGGCCCATATGAGATCGAGTCCATCATTAGTCCCACAGCAGTTCGCCTCCGCCTTCCTCCTAACTCCCGGATCCACCACACGTTCCATGTCTCCCAAGTCAAGCCAGTCCAGACCAGTACCCCGTGCCCTCCGGCTGAACCCCCTTCACCTGCCCGGGACCTTCAGGGGCACCCGATCTACCCGGTCCAACGGACCATGGACTCCTGTCGAGGAGGTCAGGGTTGGAAGTACCTGGTCGATTGGGAGCGCTACGGTCCTGAGGACAACTGTTGGGTGTCCGGCTCGTTCATCTGTGACCCCTCTCTCATTTCGGACTACCTCTCCTGTCAGGATCTGGGAGCGGCTCCTGGTCGGTGTGCTGCTGCTCTCCCTCTCTCCCCACAGGTGGCGGCTGATGAGCAGGGAGGTGGAGAGTCGCAGGTGTTCCTTGTTCCACGCTCCTCTGGAGGAGTTTAAAAGGAGACGGCTGTCAGCACTTCTTCGCAAGAGTGATAACCCTCGTGGTCTCGTCCAGCTCCGGACCCTTGCTCCAAAGCTCTCCGCGGTCACCAGACCATTTCCAAGCCTCTTCGTACGTCCACTTCCTCGGCGATCCCCAGCTAGCAGCTGTCCGACTCCGTCCTCCTGAGCCACACCTCAACTTCCAACCAAACCACCTCCCGGAGAGGAGTTTCTTTCTTGCAGTCCCGACGTTCTGCCTCCAGCGATCCCTCGTTAACACAGATACGCCCCGCTCCCGCTCCTTCAGTCCCGGGAAGTCCCGATCGGGTCCTTTCACATTGAATAAATCTTTCTTGTTAAGAAACACGTTTTGTCTCCTGAGTGTTTCCTGCATGTGGGCCAAACATTTACCTAAAGCCATGACACATACTACACTTCACTACTGGATTCGTCATTGGAGAGTTGGCAGCAGGAGGGATTGCCCGTTGCCATTCATGCAAGAACCACCAGTGATGTAGGCACTGTAAAAGTTTTTTGTTATGATTGGATAAAAAGCAATGTTGTTGGTCCATACTGGATCAAATAGACCGTTGGCCTAAAATAAATGTTGCATAATTGAATGATCTCATTTAAAAAAAGAATGTAAAAATTGATGCCGTTTTTTCCCAGCACATTCCATGTTTCCCCTTTCTTTCCTACCTCTTGTTATTTATCAAAAACAACACTGGCCCACTTTCCAGAAAGTTGCAGCTCCAGTTTGGGGAAATAATGAGAGCGTGAAAGGCAAGGGTGCACAACTAACTTTGGCTGGCTTCCAGGGCATTGCCATCATTATTCCTCTTAGCAGTGCCTTTGGGAAAACAGATACACACATGGAGGAAATGCACTGATGCAATCTAACTGAAAGTTCGGACCTTCAGCAGAAAAGACAGGGTCTCAAAGAGACAGAATACATTATCCAACATGTTAGTGTTAGCAGACAGGAGCACATAACGTGCTCTCCTTTAATGTTTTCTTTCTGATGCCTAATTGCTGCGTTACTTTAACATCTGCCACATGCAAACACACTCTTTAGGTCTCAAAATTAGTAACTGGTTTGGGGGAAAAGCTCCAAGTTTAGATTGGTTACTCCACAAGCACCTAGCTCTTTCTGTGTAATTTGGGTGATTTTCAACTCAAAATATGCTCTACATGTGCTGGTCATATAACTAGAGTATCATGAAAAAGTTATTTTTTGAAGTAATTCCCTTCAAAAACTGAAACTTATATATTATCTTCATTCGTTACGCACAGACTGATATTCAAGTGTTTCCAAGTGTTTGGAAATCCTGTTTTTGTTTTGGTCTTAAGTAATAAATTTTTTTGAGATACTGAATTTGGGGTTTTCATTAATTTTCAGTTATAATCATCAAAATAATAAACACTTGACATATATCAGTTTGTGTGTAATCAATGAATATCATATACAAGTTTCACTTTTTGAATGGAATTCCTGAAAAAATCTACTTTTTTACAATATTCTGATTACATGACCAGCACCTGTAAGTTTAGTAAAGTTGCAAGAGCGACAACATTTATAGGAGCCTTTTTTCCCACTGCAACATGACAGCCTTTAACTGTAGATGATGCTCCTTGTATTTGTGATATTCAATAGATTAGAAATATTTTACAGTTACAGTTAGCATTGGTTGAGAAAAAAATATTTCTTTCTTATGACATGACACTTAAGTGTATTAACACTCATTGCTTTTCCTTCTGGGTTCAGGTTTGGCATGCTTTTTTCATCAGAGGAAGTGTTCCAACATGTTCTTTCCCAGAAGACTTGAAACTGTGAATGCAGAGATTACAAAGGTGTGGCTGAAAGCCAGGAAAGAATTAAGGCCTTTGTGAGGTTGAACAACATACCAAATCCTGTATGAACTTTCACTAAGCTCCACTAAATATCTTAAGCCCACATTAACCACTAAGTTTGATTTTAAAATGGACAGAAACCAACATCTGCTTTTTCCTTTTACAATAGCCGTACTGGGTTAATGGAGTCCACTCATGCTGTATTTTCTGCTCATCCATTTTGCTCCTGATGTTTAGGGTTAGGGTTAGGGTGCGCTAAACAATTGCTGCTGAGTTCCCTGGACTGGACCAATGATGCTGGATATAATATATAATATAATAACATTATTTAATATATAATGATAGAAACATTATTTGTATTTTTTTGTTTTATCTGTTTTTATTTATAATGATTTATTTAAAGAATAAGAAGAATTAAAGGTATCTTTTTGAATGGAATGTGGTATGACGTCACATATCATCACTTGATGTTGTTCTCCAGTCTCTTGTTTAAATAGCCTGGCTGGCCACATGTCCATGTGAACAGCTGCCACTCAGGGCTTAGCCCCTCCCTGCCAGTAAAATGCCACTGTCAGAGCAGTGTAGCATAGGAGCAAAATGCCATGTCCAGCAGATCGAAATGTTCTCTTACTAACAACTATAAAGTTATGACTTACTTACTTACTTCCATCCATCCATCCTCTTCCGCTTATCCGGAGTCAGGTCGTGGGGGTAGCAGCTTCAGTAGGGAGTTCCCAGACGTCCCTTTCCCCAGCCACTTGGGCTAGCTCCTCCGGGGGAATCCCAAGGCGTTCTCAGGCCAGCCGAGAGACATAGTCCCTCCAGTGTGTCCTGGGTCTTCCCCTAGGTCTCCTCCCGGTGGGACGTGCCCGGAACACCTTACCAGGGAGGCGTCCAGGAGGGTTTATAACCAGATGCCCGAGCCACCTCAACTGGCTCCTCTCGACGTGCAGGAGCAGTGGCTCTACTCTGAGTCCTCCCCGGATGACTGAGCTCCTCACCCTATCTCTAAGGGAGGGCCCGGACACACTACGGAGAAAACTCATGACCCAAAGCTCATGACCATAGATGAGGGTAGGAATGTAAATAGACCGGTAAATCGAGAGCTTTGCCTTTTGGCTCAGCTCTCTCTTCACCACAACGGACCGGTACAACGCCCACTTCACAGCAGACGCAGCACCAATCTGCCTATCAATCTCCTGCTCCATCTTCCCCTCATTCGTGAACAAGACCCCAAGATACTTAAACTCCTCCACAAGGGGCAGTACATCCTCCCCAACCCGAAGAAGGCACTCTACCCATTTCCTGCTCAAGACCATGGTCTCGGATTTGGAGGCACTGATCTTCATCCTGGCTGCTTACTTACTTCTTCACTAGAAATTTTCCTCCTAAACGGGATGCTGTCTTAATGTGTATTCATCCTTTGCAAATATGTGCATATGAGGTGAGAAGGGCATGGGAAAGAAGGGGCCGGGTTGCAACTGGAGTGGAGGTGGAAAGGCTCCATCTGAATACCTTTAATTATAGCGTCTCCATGCTCCATGACCTTTCATGGGGTCAGCAGTAAGAACTCTATTGTGAGGAGGAAATGAGCTTCGGGCTGCTGTGTGGATTTCGGACAGTCTTTAACGCCGACGTCATTACGTGACGGAAACGCACATGGATGATGTGAGGCAAATCCGGGCCTTACAGCTTTCTGAAAATGAACTACAAAGTGCACGCTCTCTTCTCTCAGGTCATTTCTGTTAATTTCTGTAAGGTTGGCTGTGCTGATCACCATTGTCACGCAAAGGATTGTGGGATTCCGTATAGCTCCTTAGTGCAGGTAAGGGACATTGCAAGGTTCCTAGGCTAAATTACCCGTGAGGCTCCTTTTCATACCTCCTTCCTTACTGACTGCACTACTTGGACAGCACTTATGGCAACTGCTGACCCACTTTCGCTTTGGCTAAAAGAGTCCTTACTCTACAAGGGTATACGGATGGCCCCAGGGAGTTGCTTGTCACACATCTTGTTTTGGTATACAAATAGTGCTCAACAGCCCACCTAGTGGTGAAATTTCGCTTTTAGCATCTTTAACAGCAGCAGAGACACAACATTGATGGGTGTAGGTGGGGCTAAAGCCACCCCCAGCAGGTGTTCACCACCTTCTGGCCATACCGGTTCTGTTAAAAACTAACATGAGTAAAGTAAAGTAGAGCCCAGTTGAGTGGAGTAGTGCGGGCGAAGTCGAGTAGAGCCAGTGTAAAAGGGGTTCAAGGAGCATCTGCTCGAGAATGGAAACCCAAAAATTCCTCCCCCAGCAATTCTCTCCAGCCCTTTCTGGGGCATTATCTGCTTGAGAATATCCTGTCAAATAAGGGTTGAATAGAAAATAAAAATAAAAATGCTAAGATTATAAGGCATTTTATTTCTAAAAAGGGAATTGAATAAAAACATTTGAAAACATTTGAATTTCTTTTATTGAAATATGCATGACAATATCTGCCAGCTTTCATAAAGAAGAGGTGATAATTTTTAGTTTGCAATTTTGTCATCAAAATTGTCTGCTTGATGACAAAACTCACTGCAATAAATCTTGTAACTTCTAAAATCAAATCAAACCCATCATATTATGTCTTATTTTATTGAATGAAATAAGAGTAAATCCAAATCCAAATGTCACCCACCTACCACACAGAAAAAGGTTTTCCTTGCTTAAGCAATAAACAGTTTGCTGTTTATCATGCCCATTTGTTGAGATGGCACTACAGCCATCATTCTCTGCCAGTCTATAAGATGGTTACATAACACCTTGCATGAGTGTGCTGCATTAAATCTGAGGTAGCTGAATGATTCATTGCACACATGGATAACTAAATGGCGGTAAGTCAGCAGAGGGAATAAAACATTATGTAATGGGAATCCAGGGCAGGATTATGAGTAAATGAGGCAAAAGATAAAATATTCTCATCGTCTGTATGTTTTTGTGTAAGTGACCAATCACCAGATTCACTCTAGATTCCGAGCTAGAGGTAATCTAGCTCTGACTGGTACAGTAAAATGTCAGTGGCCAACTCCATACAGCACGCTGTGCCTGTTGCTGCACGTCTATTTTTGTTTATGCCATGGCTTCATTCACAACAGTGCATGAAGGGGAGACAGGCAGACAAAGAGATGAGGGGAGAGAAATCAATGTGTGATGTTACAAGATCACACCTGGTGAGGTGTTCCGGGCACGTCCCACCGGGAGGAGGCCCAGGGGAAGACCCAGGACACGCTAGAGGGACTATGTCTCTCGGCTGGCCTGGGAACGCCTTGGGATTCCCCCGGAGGAGCTGGCCCAAGTGGCTGGGGAGAGGGACGTCTGGGCCTCCCTACTGAAGCTGCTACCCCCGCGACCCGACCCCGGATAAGCGGAAGAAAACGGACGGACGGACGGATGGACGGACGGATGTTACAAGATGTTCATTTTTCATCCCACTGAACTGATACATTAAAGTATCAGTTCAGTAATTGATGAGGTTTGAAAGAATTGCCACCGAGTGCAGCCGCTGGAGCTTTACTGACTTAGCATTCGGCTGTAATCAAGCAGTTTTATTTTTTTTCTCAAATTCAACAATGAGTGAAAGAGAACCAAACAGTTCAGTTTTGATGCTGTGAATGCCTGAAGGAATATTATTCTCTTAAATTCTTATGACCCACAGAAATGTTTTTATATTGCATGAAAAATCCAGATATTTAAAGCCAGAAATCTTTATTTATTTAATAAAAATGATGAATTCTATGTATTTATTCTAATGCCTATGTAATTTTAGCTTGTTATTTTTCTTCTGTAATTTACCTTATAATTTGACCATTTTCTTTACAAAACACCACTGTGTCTTTGATCTAAGACAACTTTTTGACTTTTTATAAAAAAAAATAATCCAGAGAGAACATCACTATAGAATGCTGTTTATCTGAATTAACACTATAATAAACACAAATCCTCTCTACTAGGCAAGTGAAACTTAATTAAACTACTAAGCAAAATGAAGATAAAAAGAAGCTAAGGAACTATGTACACACAAAAGAAACAAAAAGGCTAAATAAAATGGTTCATCATCATCATCATAATGATTCAGTGAATCCTGGTTCACTGAAGAACCAAAGTTCATCTTAAAGAATGTGTAATGAGGTTAAATTAGTTTAACTAATTCAGAACAACCTTTGGTATGTGTTTCAACCCAACCACAATCCAAATCCTCTGGTCGCTTGATGGGTTAATCCTAAAGTTATACAAAAACACCATTAAATCGACATTAATATTCCATATTAATGTGGTAATAACGCTTGTAGCACTATCGAACGATGGTGGAGCGAAACGAAATAAACCTTGTGTTTCAAATGAACCGTAGTTGCGTATCCGAGAAGAACAAATTTTATCCGGAAGCTCATAGCATTAGGCTAGCGGACATTCGGCGCTAATTTAAAAAAGCTTCAAGCTCGATTTTGGTCGTAATGAGCGGACCGGAAAACATAAACATTAATATCCCATCAACGTATAAAGCCCTTGTGGAAATAAAGTATGTTATAACTGTAAACTGTTATGGTTTTATGGTTTTGTTTTGCCTCTGAACTTTTCTCATTTAGCCACCGGCCACAATCCAATCAGCTCAGTCTCCACCTGTTGCCACTAATTACCTGCTTATTTATACCTGCCTCATCCCTGCCAGAACGTCACCTCACTTCGCTTCTCATGTGCTGTTCTGGCCAAGACATGAACCCGTCACCGGCACAGAATTTACGTTCAGGAAGAGCCATAGTATGGGACACCACTACCCCGCTCATCGCTCACAGCCATGTCGATCACTTACCTGAGGACTCCAGCACCTGCTCCTCACAGAATTTTGCTCCGGATCCAGAGTTTTTCCTGGAGGTCGAGGAGGATCTGGTGCAGGATTTGCGCTCGGATCTTTTCTTGGATCCAGGGCTGTTTCCCTCACCCAAGGAGGAAGCGAGTTTGTTGCCACGGGTTCACGCTGTCCTGCCTCCACAAGGTAATTCTATCCCTCAGCGTGATCTGTCTTCTCGCCGCCGAAGACGTCGACGACGACCTGCCAGCCCGGTTCCCACCCCTTCTGTGGAGCGTGCTGCCGACGCTACCCAGCATCTACCAGCCTCTGCTTCTGTGGCATTGCTGGTCATCTCCACCGCTCCAGCTTGCGTTTTCTGTTCGTCATCCAGTGAGGCTAATTGAGCTCTCGGCCTACCACAACCGAGTCTCCCATAGCGCCACTAACGAGAGCGGCCTGTTACTTCTTCCTGTCTCATTCATGAAGGCCCGCCTCACTCAGTTCAGAGATTTGGTAATAAAGGAAGGAAACAATTGTCAGAGAGAAACACTTAAAGTTTACATGTATTTATTACAATTGGAATTCCAAAGGTAGACAAACACTTACAACGTTACCATAAAGCTTAATTTAGTATATTACCGAAGTCCCTCTCCACAGCCATTGTAAGCGATTTGTCTGCTCGAACACTACCTGAACACATCCTTTTAACAGAGCACAGAATGCCAGGGGAGGGGTGAAAATCCCTGCACACATCAACCTTCTAGGTGCTTATCTGCTCACAGACAAAGGAAGTCTGTTCTCCCATGGTAACTTCAGGAACTAACTTCAATTAATGGCCCAGGTGGGATTTTAGGAGTTTAACCCGGATAACACTAAGAACCATAAGAACGCTTTCAAACCATAAACCATTCTGAAGGGTCCCTCATTAAGACCTCCCGTGCTTCTGAGGTCTGACACCAGTGATCACTCTGACTCCACTAATGAAGCCACAGAACTAGCCCATGCTTATGACGACACCTCTAAGCCAGTTCACACCAGAAAGAACTTTTCTGTGCCAGTCCTGTTCCTGTCGCCTCGGGTCTGGCCGACGTCTCGGGTCCTGTTCCTGTCACCGAGGGCCCAGCTGCCACCTCGGGTTCTGTTCCTGTCACCGACTGCCCAGCTGCCGCCTCGGGTTCTGTTCCTGTCACTGAGTGTTCGGCTGCCACCTCGGGTTCTGTTCCTCTCACTGAGGGCCCAGCGCACACCAGTGCTCCAGTCTGAGAGGGTCCGGCGCACGCCAATGCTCAGGTCTGCTCTCCAGAGTCCTGCAAGGAGGGGGTCCAGGTGGATCCGACTCTGGTCTGCGCTCCAGAGTCCTGCGAGAAGGGGGTCCAGTGGGATCTGCCTCCAGTCTGTGCCCCAGGGCCCTGTCGAGCCACCAAGCACCCAGGGCCCCGTCAAGCCGCCAAGCACCCAGGGCCCCATATTTATTATAAGGTCCCCAGGTTGCTGAAAGAGTTCCTGCATCCACTCCTGCTGCTCGACAGACCACTTCATGAGGTGCTGCGGAGGCTGCTTCTGGTGTTCTTGGTCTCCAAGTTTCTGGGTGTTCCCGAGGCCAAGCTCCAGGTGCCGTCTGAGGCCAAGCTCCAGGTGCCGTCTGAGGCCAAGCTCCAGGTGCCATCTGAGGCTAAGCTCCAGGTGCCGTCTAAGACCAAGCTACAGGTGCTGTCTGAGGCCAAGCTCCAGGTGTCGTTTGAGGTCAAGCTCCTGGTGCCGTCTGAGGCTAACCTCCAGGTGTCGTCTGAGGCCAAGCTCCACGTTCGTTGCAGTGTGTGCGTCAGGGGTGCTCATCTGCGTCGTCGGCGCCCACCGCTAAGAGCCCTGCACCCCCGTCAGCGACCGCCGCCAAGAGCCCTGCACCCCCATCAGCGTCCGCCGCCAAGAGCCCTGCACCCCCGTCGGTGTCCGGCTCCAAGAGCCCTGCAACCCCGTCGGCCGCCAAGGGTCCTGCTCCGTCGCAGGCTGTCAAGGGTCCTGCTCCACCTAGAGGGCCTTCTGACTCACCCATCACCCTGTCACCTGACATCCTGCCACGCCGAGGCCTGCCTCCGGGACGCTTGCCAGACATCCTGCCACACCAAGACCTGCGTCCGGGATGCCCGCAAGAGCCCGTAGTTCGCCTTTTTGGGTTGTTTTTGCTTGGACTTTTGAGAGATTTTTTTTTTTTTTAAGGGCGTCTGGTATCCGCCTTTGAGGAGGGGGTTTTGGTGGTTCCCTGATCTACACCGCCTGCCCTGATCTCCTGTTCATCCCTGCCTACTACTTCAACCAAGCCAAGCCAAACTCAACCAAGATTCATCTGCCTAGTCTGGTTCTGTTAGTATGCCTCATCCATCACGATTGATCCTCAATAAACCTTTTAAACATATCTCTGTGTCCGGCTGAAAATCGGGTTCTCCAGCTGAAATCATTACAGTAAACAACTCATATTACATCGGTAATGCTTGGTTTCAAAATGCTAATGGCGGGCTATGTCGGTTAACTCCACGTGCTTTAAAAACACATTGAAAACGCATTAAGTAAGCGGTTCTAAATAAACCATTTAACTTTCCCTATTTATTTCTCTGACAAACCTGCCGGTGCCTCGGTGTCAATTCGGTTCACTTTGGGCATCCAGTTGGAAGCAGTTGAAACAGGGAGGGTGAAGGCCGATTGTCTGATCAGTGGCATATGGTTATGGGCTAGACGAAGTGTGGCTGTTTGAGCTTGAGTCAGTTTTCCTGCAACAGCTGAGAAAATGTCATAAGGCTAGTTTTGGCATAGATGGATTCTTTTGGTTCGGTGTCTAGTTACGCAGAAGAAAGACTGCAGACTTAGCTTCGATTCAGTCG
The DNA here is from genome assembly GCA_037039145.1 of Fundulus diaphanus. Classification (NCBI taxonomy): domain Eukaryota; kingdom Metazoa; phylum Chordata; class Actinopteri; order Cyprinodontiformes; family Fundulidae; genus Fundulus; species Fundulus diaphanus. The sequence goes on from CM073139.1 coordinate 7,164,084, forward strand.
GTAGCTCTCCGGACCTTCAGCTGGACGATTGTCTGTGGGAGCTTGGCTTTATGGCACCAGCACCCTGCTGAAGGGGGCAGTTCCTTGTAGTCATTGCAAAGCTGGTGAAGTAGCGACTACTCATCCCTGCTGAGCAAATACTCTGCAATAAAAATCAAGAATAGAATTTAAAATTCTACTTCTCATGTATAAAGCCCTTAATAATTAAGCTCCATCATATATCAGAGCTCTGATTACCTCCGTATGTTCCTATCAGAGCACTTCGCTCTCAGACTGCAGGTCTACTGGTGGTTCCTAGAGTCTCTAAAAGTAGAATGGGAGGCAGATCCTTTAGCTATCAGGCTCCTCTCCTGTGGAACCAACTCCCAATTTTGGTCCGTGAGGCAGACACCCTGTCTACTTTTAAGACCAGGCTTAAAACTTTCCTTTTTGACAAAGCTTATAGTAAGAGTGGCTTAGGTTACCCTGAGCTATCTCTATAGTTATGCTGCTATAGGCTTAGGCTGCTGGAGGAGATCAGGGTCTATTTCTCTCACTCTGCTGTTCTCCTACTGTTCTCCAATTTGCATTGCTTGTTGTCATTTCAGCCTTTAACTTTTTGTTCTCTCTCTTTTTTTCTTCATTGTAGGTACACCTGATCTGGCGTTCTGTTAGCTGTGACATCATCCAGAAGTGAATGCTGCTTGTCAAGACTTGATGCAATCTACTGGGTTTCCTTAGATAGGAAAAATTTTTAACAATCTGTATAATCTGACCCAATCTGTATAATCTGACCCAATCTGTATAATCTCGTTGATTTTGACGGCTGCACAGTGGCGCAGTGGGTAGAGCTGTTGCCTTGCAAGCAAGGGTCTTTCTGCATGGAGTTTGCATGTTCTCCCTGTGCATGTGTGGGTTCTCTCCGGGTACTCCGGCTTCCTCCCACAGTCCAAAAACAAGACTGTTAGGTTGATTGGCTTCTCTAAATTGTCCTTAGGTGTGAGTGTGTGCGTGAATGGTTGTTTGTCCTGTCTGTCTATGTGTTGCCCTGCGACAGACTGGTGACCTGTCCAGGGTGTACCCCGCCCCTCGCCCAGTGAACGCTGGAGTTAGGCACCAGCATCCCCCGCGACCCCATGAGGGATTTAGCGTGTCAGAAAATGGATGGATGGATGGATGATTGACTTTGGAAAGTGCCTTGAGATGACATGTTTCATGAATTGGCGCTATATAAATAAAATTGAATTGAATTGAAATCAATATCCACTGACGTACAAGGTGGCCACAGATTCAGGCCCTGGACTTCCTCCAACCGCCCGTCAGTTGCCTTCAAAGGGGTCAGAAATGTCTTTGTCTCTGACTACCTACGATGAGTGGTAGTCTCTTTTGAAGGTATCTCTCTCATCCTCCTTTGTCATTACCAACGGCAGCTTTTGGATCGATGCAGTGTATGCAAGGGCAGCCAGTTCTTCCTTCCGTTTCTGTCTATGCAGTCTGGGATGTAGCAGACGGCGATTGGAATGGTCCAAATCCTAGTTCTCTTTGTTGCTTTCTGCCAACTTTGTAAATTGTTTGGTAGCCAAAAAAATGACCTCACCCATAATGCACCACATGGCCTGAAATCTGCAACTTGCTTTTTGGAGTACCTGATTTTGATTATTTGGAGGGGAGAGCAAATACTTTTGGCAATATGGTGTACATAAATAAAAAACTAGATAGTCAATCATATTAAATATTTACAATTTTAAATTAATTATGTATTAAGATCCAACATAAGTATTTATTTACTTACTTATATGTCACAGAAAAAAAATTTAATGGTCAAACTGACGCTAACAAGTTATTGGTTGACATGCATAAGCTTGGCTGAAGACCAATCACCTTGCATTTAATCATTCAATCATGTATTTCCTAAATCTTTGGGACATTTAAATATGCGGGACTCAGCGTGGCCATGGAGCAGTGGAGCAGTGGACCAGGTCTGGATCTGTATGTATGCCCGAAACAAGAACTGTGTCTGCATTCTTGGTACAAATTTGAGCCTGACATTAGACTCCACCAGCAATGCCCCTTGTCACCGATCCTGTTTGTAGTGTTCACGGATAGGATCTCAAGGCCTAATCATGGAGAGGAGGGTGTTTGGTCTGGGAATCTCAGAAATGCATCTTTTTGCAGATGATGTGGTTCTGTTGGCTTCTTTAAGTCATAACCTCCAGCATGCATTGGAGCGGTTCACTACTGAGTTTGAATCTGCCAGGATGAAAGTTAGCTCCTCTGAGTCTCAGACGATGATCTTTGATTGGGAAAAGGTGGGATGAACCTCTTGGTCTGGGGTCAGTCTCTGCCTCAAGCAGAGGACTGAGTATCTTGGTGTCTTGTTCACAAGTGATGGTTGAATGGAGCAAGAGATGGACGAATTAAATGGGGCTTCTTTTGCAGTAATGTGAGAGCTGCTCCAGGCTGTTGTGGTGAAGAAAGAACTGAGACCAAAAAAGAGCAAGACCCCTGGGGGAAATGTCATTTTATTCTGTGAAGAGATAAAATGCAGCCATGTCCCTCAGAAAGGAAATTACATTATTACCCTATTATCAGTAGCAAGCAGGGGATACCTACATAACACATGGGGGCGCCAATTCCCCATTGACTGGGGATTTTTAAAAGCAACAGAAAACTTGTTCAGGGCACAACTGTCAGATATGTAAAATTTTATTATCTGGATACCCATGTATCCTCCTTTTTACTGCCACCTGTTATAAAAATATTCTGAAGTCACTTTGGCCTCATACCACTCGGACATAGGAGGCCTGTGGACATGATGGCTGTGTATAAGATCCACTGTTTGCTGATTGCAAGGCCAAATGTTGCGCAAATACTGTGTGGGATTATTATTGTCTAGGATAGACTGTCTCTGTTTTGTCTCATGCCAAGGCCACTATGGAGTATTAGGGAGAGCCGAAAAGCGAGACAGGCAGAGACAGGGCAGACGCAGACTGCAGCGGGACCGTGGGGTGCGATTACTTTCCATCTATGTGATCTCTGCTCTGTTTCTCAATAAAAGTGCTGGAACTTCATCACGGCCTTCTCTTCATTTAGTAAAGATGGGAACTCAGTTATTATTGTTTAGAATTCCGATAACACACCCTGAGCAGCACTTCATAGTTTCATACCAAAGAAAGGTTATTTATGGAGAGGTATGTCAAGACCTTTGTTTAAAGATGCAGTCAAGAGGCACATGGCAACTTTGAGGGAGATCAGGTGGGAAAATCTGTAACAGGATGTTCCACAAATCTAGCATTTGAGGAAAAAGTGTCAGGAAGAAAGTCATTGTTTTTAAAAAGCCTCGTCTTTTGCAATCTGCCACAATTTGCCCAAGAGAAGCGGTATCACAATTAACAGGGCAAAATACGAATACAGGCCATACTATCTTTTTAGTTTATAAAAAATCTTAAAACACATGTGAAATTTATTTCCCTTAACAATTATGCACTACCTTGTTTTGATCTCTTACAAATAACATTAAAATACGTTAAAGTTTGTGGTTCAAATGTGACAAAAGGTGAAAAGGTTTAAGGTTTATGAACCCTGTAGAAGGATGAACGATTACAGAAAATTACACTTAGAGTAATCACAGACTCCGACAACATCTTGTCATGTCGATGCCCTGTGGTACTAATCTCATCATTATCAGGATGCCCATAATCCCCTACATCAATACACACGCATGAGATGAACATTTCACATTTGATTTTAGCAGCCTTGTTCTGCACCTAGAACTTTTATATGTTCTATGTTACTGTTATATGTGATTGTATGTGTGTGTATTAAGTGGTCTGATAAAGGTGCACCCTAGATGACCCAATTTCTTCTCTTTTCAAGGGTGTCAGGAAAGTATTTAAAAGCAGACATGCAATAGAATAGAAATAACCTTTATTGTCCATTTGTGGGGAAATTCGGCAAAATAGAAGTAAGGAAGCCGAGAGTTGGGTGGATCAGAAAGACACATATCGGTTTTAACAGGCATTTTCTGCTGAATGTGTTTGCATGCAGTGAGCATGTCTATCAAGGCCAACTCACTACAGTAAATCCATCTCTCTGGCTCCGTCATCATTAAGAGGCTAAGACTGGTCCCTCAGGGCCCAAAGAGAAAAATCTATGCCACTCATTTTGTGTGTGTGTGTGTGTGTGTGTGTGTGTGTAAGTCCATTCTCTTTCTGTGTTGTGTGTGTGGTCAGCATGTGATATCTAAATCTGAATTCAGTTTCTCTCCTCATTCGATGTGTGTGAGCGTGCAGCCAAGGAATTCATCCGCAGTATTCATCGTCTTTTAGTCTTATATCAGAAAAGAGATTTAGTATGTGACACCGTCACATCTTCTACCATTTCTGTTAGCATTTAAGTTCATGCCGTCAATTTACAAACAGTGGTAGTGACAAATCCAAAGCAAGAAACACACGACAGAACACAGGAGCAGAGAAGTGCATCTCTGTTAGTGAAATAGTCCTCCTGCTTTACTATTGCACTCAGTGATGTTTAGGGTCCAATAGATCAGATCAGCATTAATGTTTCTCTAAAAGAAATACATTTGAGCTTTACAACAAACATCTTTTATCCAAAAAGTGAAACTGCTTCATAAAGAAAAAAACTAATTACTTTCAGTTTTCCTTGTTTGGACGAGTGCTCTGTACTACACTAAAGAAACTGGGCTATTGCTTATGGATTCTGATCAGTCTGAGTGACCAGACTGTACATTCGGTGAATGCACCATGCAGCATTTCTAATTGGGTAATTCATACTAGAAATAGCACATCTGTGATGATCAACATTTTATTACCAATTTCTAGTCTGCCATTTGTGAGTAAAATGGTTCAAGAGGATGTATATTCTCAATATATTCCAAGGAATATGATACATATCAGTGCTGTTTTAGAGCTAACTACCGCAAAGAAACAGCCCAGACTAAAGTTGTAGATGGCTTCAAGATAGATTTTTTTTAGGTAATTTACAGCACTAGTGGCTTGTTTTTCATACAGAGGGCTGACAGGAAAGGGGCTATGAGAGAGGGGGAGAGACATGCGGCAAAGGACCACAGGTCAGAGTCGAACCTGGGTCAGCCACGTCAAGGGCTAAGGGCTCCATACATGGGTCATGCGTGCTAACCACTGCACCACCAAAGCACACCCGGCTTCAAGACAGATTACCATAAAATATATATAATTTTTTTTCTCTGTGCAACTTTTGACATGGTTGATCCTATAGTACTCTTTCTTTGTCCTGAATAATATTTAAGTTTAAATTGTACTTTATTCCATTGCATTCCATTCCATCTTATCTTATCGGTCAAACATTGTCTGTTTCTGTTGGTAACTTTCAAACACAGTCTGTTATCATGGCTCAGTAGGCATCAGTTCTTGTTCCTCTGATTTTTAATTTATTTAGATATGCTTCTTTGCGGATCTATAATTAGACAGCATACCACATCCTACCATTCTTAGACTGACAACACAGAGTTTTTGATCTGTTTCTGTTGACAACCTGAACTTTGTCCAGTAAACAGTTCATTTGAAACACTACTAGAGAATTTTAGGAAATCAAGCTTTGTTTGGAAAGTTCTCTTTCTTGCTATTTACATCTTAAGGGAACATGTCTGGGACAATAGATTTCCAATACAAGACATCTTTTCCAGGAACCAAGGTAATTTATTTTTAGCCATTTCAGCCCCTCTGTAGTTACACTATTAGAACCACTGCCAAATCAGAATACCACAGTAGAGAACAGCAGCACAACAGTTCTTTTGTATCTCAGGGTATTGTTGAACATATTGGACAAAAAGACATGTAGACAATTTAAAAATCAGGACCTTCTCTTTATCACATAAGAAAGTGATTTTAGGCTGACAGAGAAAGATGTGCAACCTTCTGATTGTATATATAAGATTACATAACTCAATGCTGAAATAGTTCCCTGGGAGTTGGGCTGGTGTCATGTATGTATTTTGCTCAGATCCTGCTGTCATTCTCTGTAATCCTTATGTTAAGCTGCATTGTTGGGGTAAAAGCACCACATGTCTACACATATGGAGGTTACCTTCTTGCATTAAACAGGGTACAACTAAATCAATCTAAAGCAGAAGTAAAAGTATTAAATCAGGTGGTGCTTGTTACTAGAAACCTGGAACCTTGTTCACTTTGCTGATTAAATACAAGCATATGGGTCTTCAGGTTCTTATGTATTGTCATTACCAGCCATTCTTGCATTGCTTTGGTGTAGCGTGCATTTGGATTTTTTTCCATCTATTCATGACTATGCGGTCATTGCATTGCAGACAAAGCAATAAAAACATGGGCTTGGCTCATCTGGATGAGAAACAGATGGTGTTGAATCTCTGATGGTCAAATTCCAGTCTTCAGGACCTATGTCTTGCAACTTTAAGATGCACATGAATCCCATCATTAGGTAATTAGTTAATTCACAGAGCAGTCATTTACCTTTTTTTTTGCAGAGATAAGGACCCTAATCATAAACTTGGAATAAAATCTTTTTGTAAGTCACAAAGGAAACGGCTTTTGAGACCTGAGTTGTATTCAAGGCATGTGAGGCCTATGATAATTTATAATCAAGGTTAGAACTTGTCAACATTATTTCAGTTGTTTTAAAATAAAAGTAAATCAACACAGATTTGGAACATTTTGTTTTTCTAATAATCTGGCAAATGATTTAATCAAGAGTCAGGAAAGGAAAACAGCTTCTGAACCCTTGTGTACTATATAGTGAACAACTGATCAAAGCAAACTCAGGAATAGCTTACTTCTGGTTCTTCAAAATAAAAGTTCTCCGAAATTCAACATCAATCTATTTCTGCTTTTCTTTGAACATCATATTTTTTATGTCTAATAAGGTAAACATTACACCTATAATAAAATCATCTACAGCAGTTTATTTGTGTTGATGATTTAAATTCATAATCTATAACATTAAAGTGGTGTAGGTAGACTAGATGGCGTGTATCTAATGAGTAAATGTTTGTTTTACTATTAGATGGCGTGTATCTGATGAGTGAATGTTTGTTTTACTATTTGGAGACCGGATATGCTTCAAATATGGCTCAAATGAACATTTCTGCATGCCACTTAATGGAAAGGGCCTCTCTGTCTTGAAATTGTGTAGTTGAGTCTGGGCTTAGCGGATGTAAAGGAAAGAGGCACTTGCCTGACAGCATTGTTTCAAGTGGAAACTTTGGTGTAGATGGAATTACGTTATTTATTTATTTATTTCAAGATTTGGGCTCAGTCTATTTGTTCCATTGACAGGAACTCTATATGGTTCAATGTACCAAGACATTTTGGACAATTTGTGGCTCCCCCTCTGTGGAAAAAGGTTGGTGAATGGCTCGTTCCACCTTGACTGAACACCCTTGTCCAAACAAGGTCATAAAAGATATAAATTAATAGGTTTGTTGAGGAATAACTGTACAGAGTTTTCACCTCAACCCAAAAAAACACATCTGAAATGAATTAAAGCTATACTTAGAAACACTTTTTGCTATACCGGGTAAAAATCATCCTTCCATCCTGAAAGTAGTCAATACATTATGTATTGTGAAAAAATAGGTTAAAAAATGTATCTCTGTGGGAACTGTAGGTCTGTAAAAACAATCCCTGCTATTCAGTCTGAATGATAGGGATTTGTCAGAGTTTTGGTCCTTCTCTCACCCCGCTCTGTCCCTCAAGTTCTGGGAGTATCGCCATATCTATTTGTTGTCCCTCATGGCAATCATTCTGATGAGCTCATGTAACGCCAGTGTGTATGTATGTTCCTACTTCTACTGTTTATGAATCCAGTTAGCTTAGGGGTTACCTTAGAGGTTAGCTACGGTGTTAGCCGTTCATTGTAGCTCTGCTGCTCAAACCTTGTACTTGGAACATGGTTGAGAGTCTCAAGAAACAAACCTTGTACAAGTTTATTAGGAGAGGAGGAAGGCCTCAGTAGAAAGAAATAAGACAAGTGGCTTTGGGAGAATTTTTTCAGTAGAAGAGCGGATAAGATGGTCTTGCGCTTGCACAGTCATTCAAAAAGGGAGAAAAATTGCCATCTCTACCTTTAAAGCGGACACTGCAAGGCAGACCTTCTTGTCCAACATCAGTGTCTGACCTCACAATTGAACTGAAGGAATGTTCACAAAGTCCTGTAAACATACTCCTGATAGCCTACGAGAAAATAACATTTTGCATCTGCTTTAGGATGTAAACACAGTTGGAATCAACCTCAGGTCAGTGGGAGGCTTGTTACAGTCAGCACAAACAAAATGAAACCACTCGTTCTATATGGGGCATAATGCTAGGAACTATAAACCCTTCATTCAAAGGCTGAATCTGATCACAGACAGGAAGCAAAATGAGTTGTGTTTACCTCTGAGCAACCATGAGTTGAGCTAAAGGTAGGGCAGAACTGTAGCTGTAGGACATTGGTCATTTAAAGCTGCGTTTATAGAGATTTTGAAAGGATTTCCATGATAAAAATAGATAGGATTTTGGTTACGGATACATTTTGCTCAGCAAGACCCTCTTTGTTCCCTTCCACACTCTGTTGCCATTCACTGTTAACACAGACCTTGTTGTGTTTGCCTGTGCATGCCGGGCATTGCGTGCACTGGTAGTTTTCCATGAGGGTAGGTTGTAACGGCCCCAGTGGAGAGACCTCACAGAGGGGAGGAGTCAGAAAAGGAATTCTGTTGCTGTCTGTGTGTGTATTGCAGCAGAAGTACGGTAATGAAGGGGAAATGAGGAATGATTGTAGATGTAGGAGCATATGTGTGAATGAACTTCTGTTGGGCAATAACAACAGCTAACAAAGTATAAAGTTGCTGTGAGTGTGTATAAGGCTTCAGAAATGAGAAGACAGAGTCAGAAAGTTAAGGGCAAAGGAAGGAGAGAGGAAACAAGCCATGGGAAAGTGAGAGAACTGCACACAAAGAAATCCTTTGTTGAGACACCAGTGTCCTTTTCAAGGACAAGCAGACATGCCACTAGTCGTGTGCGGAGTCTCCTCCTCTGCAGTTTGTTCAACTCCTCCCTCCAGAACTTCCTCATGTCCCCGATTTGACTTTCTACTTCTCTTATTGACTCCTCTCAACATCTCTGCACAGCATAGTGAAGCTCGGGTGAACGAAACAGTCAGAAAGCAGCTTGCAACAGCAAGGCTGGTAAGCAAAGAGCGAGTCCAGTGTTCCTAAAGAGTCGTTTAAAGGGAATTTTTCATCCTTGAAATTTTAAAGGTCATTCTTATGTCACCACAAAACTTTTTGCAGTGTTATTTTTTTAGATTTTGAATATGGGTAATCTCATTGCCATGCAACATTCCACACTACCACATTCAAAGAAGAGTTTGGGGTAACAAATTTGACTTTGTAACTTTGACATGTATTGTGAATTGGCGCTATATAAATAAAATTGAAATGAATTTCATAAACTGCATATTTGTACAGTTTTTATTCAGCTTTTAAACGTTTTCAAAGAGCAGTTCCACAATTCTGCCAATAAGTCTGTGTTTAGCTTCTTAGGTTCTCCTTTGGTGTTTTATATTGTTCCAAAATTCAAGTCAATATTGCAGAGGCCTTGCAAAAGACTTCATACTTCTATGTTTCCTTTTGCATCTATCAAGTTATATCTTCACACTTCCATGTATTCTATTGTTATTAATTGAAATGGAAAGAAAGGGATAGTATTTTTTTCCTGAGGAAAAATATCTGAAGGTTTCTAGTTTCTAGTCTATTTGAGGTGGAAAGCAACCACTGCATACCCACCTGACACCATCACCATAATAAAACATGGTGGTGGTACCATAATGTTGTGGGCTTGCTATTCTTCAGCAGAGACAGGTATGCTGGTAGAGGTTAGCGGGGAGAAGGATAGCACTACAAATCGGGTAACACTGGAAGTAAACCCATTAGAGGCTACAAAAGACTATGAGTAGAGGTTCACCTTTCACCAGAACAACAACATTAAATAAGTTGTACCTGAATTTTATTTAGCAGGTTAAGAAAAATGCTTTTTATATATTAAAAGAGGTAATTTTATAATGACGATTTACTAACTGTGCGACCGAGCAAGTCGCAGGGGGTATGTTGTTTGAAAATCTACAATATGGGCATCCGTACAAACACTCCCTGCTTTAAGAGGCACCACCAGCTTGGTAGAGACTAAAAATGTTTGAATGGACAAATGACGAGATCCACCTGTTGCTTTAGGTTACTTTCAATTCTAAAACCACCACTGTGGTTGTTAAACTGGTCAGCATTTATTTCTACTGATGGCAGTGATATTGTGTGTTTGCAAGGGCTTCCCCATACAGGCTGATTCCGTTTTTTCTGTTTACACGACAACGTAGACCAGGATGTTTTCAAATCCTTCCACTCTTGAACCCCGTTTTCAAATCGTACAGTTTTCATAGAAAATGAGTGTGTGTGTGTGTGTGTGTATATATATATATATATATATATTTTTTTTTTTTATTTTTTTTTTCATATGATTCGATTGGCTCAACCGAACCCACAAATTGTTGGTTCACAAGATTTTACATTTATTATGTTCACTATTGAGAAAAGTGAACTGACACACAAAATAATATTATATAATAATAATAATATTCACTGTACAATGTAGTAAAAAGGGACGTATGATCCATTAAACAACACTCCAAAGGAATTTTATACCTTCCAGGCTTTTAAAGACATTAAGGACTCATTAAGTTCAGAGTAATCAAATATCTTTAAGATTAAAAAGGTGTAAGAAAAAATCTGTTTTTTTGTTTTTATATCGCAATGGCCTAAAATCAGATGGTTCTCTTAAAATGTATTTTCTAACTATAATATTGTCATCTGGCCAAAAAAGCATGGCTTTTTCAAATCCCTGCAGTGTTCTTCAAGTGAAATCAATAATGGTAAGCATTTTAGACCTGTACAAATGTGGTGAAGCCAGTGATTACAAAATCATATTTCATGTGTCATGTGCTGCCTACAGACACGTGCTCCTCCACACCACCTACTCCGTGTTTCAGTTCTGACAGTGAAGTTCACTACGAGTGGACAACTACAGGAGAAAAAAGAATAAGAACTGCCAGCGTGTTCTCCAGCACGTTATTCATATGTGAAATGATTTGCTTCTGTCGGGTTTTTTAACCTTTTCTTGCCTATTTAACTTGGTAATTGTGTAGAATACACACCTCCACGTGCATCTTTTTTTGATTAGCTTTGTGACATATTTGTGAGAACTGCACAAAGTCTGACACAAAGCTTCCGGCCTAAACTGTAGCTACCGGCAAAGCTTTTCTTTTTTTTTTTTTCTCGGAAAGCCTTCAACCGACATGAAAGCTGCGCGACCTCAGAGTGAAAGCAGACAAAAAGGAAATGACTCGTTGATAAGTAAGGGTATGAGGAGGGGGTCTAATCACTTTCTGAACTTTTTGTACCAAGGCGTTGACAGTCCAGAGATTTCTTTGACAAAGTGCAATCTGTAGATTGGTCTTTTGTTCAGCCTCATATTTGGATTTTCTGTCAATATCCTGCTGGTTATAAAATTACAGGTAGGTTGCCTTTTTGTTGTGGGTTTAACCAGTGAACGGAAAGCTGCCTGTTTATGGCGGTAAGGAACCAGAATAGAAAGTTGCTGTTTAAGCAGTGATGGCAAGCTAAAAGCCTGAGCTCTGAATACTGATATCTGACATAGACAAAGAGATAGACAGACTTTATTGTCATTCAACTGCACATTCACAATGCACATTTGAGCAAAATGTTGTTGCAAGGCAATGAGTGAAAATAGAAGTCAAAAGAGAAACATTATAAATATAAATATTTGTCATTTTTTTCAGGAAGGTAGCGGCAAATCAAAAAAGACATTTTATAAGTTTGATGTCCGGTGCTGCACTGTTGCTGATGGTGATTATGTGGTTGCTTAGCCACTGGAGAGGTGAAAGAGGATGATCAATCACTCAATTAGGCTTCTGAAAAAATATGCAACCCCTCATTACAGAGAGGCAGGTTATGCCCTTTGTCTAATGAAATGTGAAATGAAGCTGTTGTGGAATGTTGTTATGCATTTGAATTGATCCTCTTGCCAGAACATTTGTCTATGAGGGCTGTGGGAGGGGTCTTTATGATTGTCTGAGCCCCGGTCATGCAGTGTCTGCCAGCAGTGTCATAGATGGAGGGAAGCACTCTCCTGATGATTCTCTCCACCATCCTCAGCACTCTCTCTACACATTTCCAGTGTGAGGCGTTATAGGCCCCAAACCAGACAGCAATGCAGCTGGTCAGTACCCTCTTTATTGTTCCTCTGTAGAACCTGGTGAGGATGGGAGGAGGGAGGTTTGCTCATCCAATGCAGAAAGTGCAGATACTTTTCTGCTCTCTTCATAAGAGCAGAGGTGTGGAGGAACCAGGTCAAAGTGTCTGTGCAATCCCAGGAATTTGGTGCTGCTGACTCACTCCACTGCAGCAATATTGATGAGGAGAAGTGTGTGACTTGGCTGGTTCAGGATCAGATTATTTTTGTCCCACCAGTCCACCAGGTTTTTCACCTGCCCCCTGTAGGCCAGTTTGTTTAGATTAGATTAGATTCAAATTTATTGGTACAGGTACAAGGCAACGAAATGCAGTTTAGGTCTAACCAGAAGTGCAATATCAGCAAGTGCAGGATAAACAATGGTTCCATAAGTGTTGTCGTCCCTGATAAGACCCACCACTGTCATGTTGTCTGCATACTCAATTATGTGGTTTGTACTGAACCTGGAATGGCAGTCTTGGTTCATCAGGGTGAAGAGCAGTGGGCTCAGTACACAGCTCTGGGGGGAGCTGGTGCTGAGGGAGATGACACTAGAGGTGTTTTTTCCAACCTGGATAGACTGGGGGTCTGTCTGTGAGAAAATCCAGCAGCCAGCTACAAAGAGGGGTGGGGGGGGGGGGGGGGGGCACTCACCAAACTGTGTGGTGAGTGGCACAAACTGAAGTCACAGCTTCAGCCTATTAGGAGGATTGCTATATTTGACAGGTGTCCCAGTATGGCTTGCACAGACACAGATTAAGGAGTATAGGACAGATATCTGTTTCAGTGGAAGTTGAAGAAAAGAAGTGCATTCCTGTTTTGCTGTAGTTTTTGCTTTAATGTTTATGTTTCATGTGAGATTTCCACAAAAATACAAAAAATGTTGATTTATGTGAGAGGAAATAGATGAAAAGTATTACAAACTGTCAATAATTCACCAATAACCTAATAAAACCACTTGTCTGAAGGCAAAATACAGTGGAGGAAGTTTTTACCTTTGGTAGCCATTTTAGCGGGGTTCTGTCAGTAAGTTTCTTGCATTCACACTGACAAAGTATGTGTAACTAAGTGAGTAAGAGTGAGCAAAGACAGTGGCTCTTTGTTGCACTTGCCAGGATTTTGGATGAGTTTGGGTGGCAGTGCCTGTAATGATTTGTTCATTTTTCTTAAACTCACTGCTTTCCTTCATTGTTTTATATTTCATCTAAGTAGAACTCCATAAAAAACTAAACCAAATGTAAACTTTTGCGATCAGCTCTGAAGCAAAATGTTAGGCATTTTGTGAAATATTCAGAAAACGGTGGTCACTTATACGAAAGAAATTGCGAAATTTCCTCCCACCTTCTTCACCGCTGAGTGTCACAGTAGGGTTTGAAAATAAATGTCATTTTACCTCAAGAGAATCTCTTCAGCCAAACAGTTTACAAAGTAACATAATCTGAATTTATTTCCTAAGTGATCTGACTGTACTGCATTTGTCTCACCCACCAGTTAAAATACAGTAAAGCACATTGCATGGCATTGCTCTATCCAGTTGAAGGCCCCAGGCTATTCAGGACAACCTATCTGCAGCAGAGCCGGATGCAGCGGATGTAATGCAGTTGTCTGCTCCACTAAAGCTCCCCATAACTTATAGAAACAGCATCCTAGTGACACTTTTCACATTAAATCCAGCTCTAAACCATTTGAATAGGCCTAAAACGTATCTCAATCAAGGCAATAACTGTAAAGCCTCATCTCTACAAACAAAAAAGGTTTAAACTCATCATCTCCTGTTCTAAACAAGTTTCCGCTACTTTACTCGGCTCTACTGGCTGCACTCGGTTATTAGGGTTTTTCATTAGTACCGGTTATTAGGTGGTCCCAGCTAATTTTTTAGTCCCTTCTTGGCTGGGGTTCTAACCCAACTTAAGTGAGCTGAGTTAAGCTGAAAATCTATCGTCAGACTGTTGGTCACTGATCAGGTAGGGGGTGGTGTCACTGGATGCTTCACTAGAGCGGCTCCTTTGATGGCTGCTCACAGATTGTGGCGAACACCAAAGCAATGTAGTGAGAAGCTTAAAACACTGTAAAGCAATTACCAGACCCTCAACGAACACAATGGCCGGAGAGGTTCGCGCCAAATAAAAATGGAAGTTATTTGACCAAATGGACGCCATGGAACGATTGGTGAGCAATAGATAATTCTACTCGGCCGCTGCATTGCTGGAGGATTGTAAGTGTTTTGTGAAAAGCATCTTGTGTAACTCATCCTCTCTGTGGTAAGCTTACCTTGAAGGAACAAGGATATTCTGAAAGTAATGTTGAATGAAGACAACAAGACACCTAGATGGCATCAATATGTCTTCTTTGCTCTGAAATTTTTGCTCAATGTCTCTTGTGTATGTTGCAATTACACGTTGTGTACGTTAGTTGTGTGGGGGAGCTTTTTTTTTAGTTCAAAAATCTCTTTCTTCATGTGAGGGGTATTCTTCCCACTCTCTTTAATTTAGACCCTCCAAGCTCCCCTGCTTCTTCCCCAGAACCATCCAATGGCTTCAACATCGGCATCAGCTCCGTCAGTAGAACAACCCTAGCATTTGCCATTTACATTTAAGTGCACTGATGGCTCATTTTTAATAAAAGGTAACATAAATAAGTCACTTTTCTTACTGGATGAACTCATCACACAAACGACTCTATTCTTGGACATGCAAAGAAATCATACTCTTTAGTGATAGCACTTTCATTTGAAGGAATTCTGTGCCATACTACCATCTGCATTTTCTGATATTGGGCTAGTTTTTAATGGAATTTTATTTGTTTCAACTGATAACTTGAGTTATCAATTAAAACAGCTATTGACCAAATCATACCACGCCAAAAGGGATTTGTGAAACTGTTGGATTATTGTTAGCTATAGTAGTTTTAAATAGTAAAATGGTAAATGGCTTGTGCAGCGCTTTATCAAGTCCGACAACCCCTTAGGGGCTTTATACTACAGTCAGTCTTGCACCCATTCACACCCTGAGAGTAGTGAGCTATGTTAATCTGGGGCAGACTGACAGAAGTGAGGCTGCCACACATCAGCGCCACCGGGCCCTTTGACCACCGCCAGCAGTCAGTCAAGTGCGGGTGAAGTGTCTTGCCCAAGGACACAATGACTGAGCTGATCAGACCGGGTGTTCGAACTGGCAACCCACCAGTTACAGGACGAACACTCTTGCACCACTGATGCTCCAATGACAAGGTCACAGAAGTCAGAATTCATGGTAGAGGAGGGATACATGTCTGGCCTGAAGCTGGAAAATATTTTCATTATCTAGAGCAGCACCAACCTGCACAGTTGTGATGCTGACTCCCAAAAGATGTCCGATACTCCTGTACTCTGAAACTCTGTAGCTAGGTTCCACAGTACAGTGGCCACTCTCTCCCTTAAGGGCACACATTCACAGAAAGTAGCAGAATGCTATGTCTAAACCGGCACAGGTTTACTTTGATTTTGACTAAAAGCCACAGACTGAGCAGCAGGTTTAGCATTGCTTCCATGTCCCCCATTTTTTGGTTATGTCTGGGTCTCATACAAATCACATCACTCCACCTTTTGGGGCCGCTTTGCTATGACGACCCTGCCCACATTGAGGTGGTACTCGATAGTAATGGAAAACAACGCAAACCATGTCGAGTCGTGTAAAGCTGAGTCTAGTCGAGCCGAGCAGTCACTAATGGAAAAGAGCTGTTCTACACCATCCTACGCCATGGAAGGGCTACAACTTGTCAGCTCCCAGACTATAAAGGCGCATCGGATTATAAGGCGCAGTGTGAATTAACATGTCTATGTTCATACATAAGGTGCACCGGATATTAATGCGTATTAAATATTCTTCCCAAGTGTGTAATATCACGGTTATCTCTATGTCCCCCTGTGTACTCTCATGCTATGTGAGAGGGAGAGGGAGACGAACAAACTATCAATCTCTGCCGGGAGGACAGAGTGGTTGGACTACACTGCCCTGTTTCTAACATAAGGCCAAAATAAACTTCACTGGTATATTGAATAAACTTACTTGATTTATTGTTGATAGCGCACACTCTGGGCACTGGTGCCTTACATGAATGCACTTGTAGTTGTCAGGCAGTCTTGTAGATTGCTCAAGGGTCCTGTTATGGGGCTGATCAGGTAGTGACACAGCATACAGTAATGCTCTGAATATCCATTGAGCAGAGCGACTTTGTTGCTTACCAAAGTCGTACTTACACATTTTTACATTTGTCAGTAAGCACAAGAAGTACGGTAATCACACATAAGGTGCACCGAATTATAAGGCACACTGTCAAAATAGTCCAAAAAATAATATTATTATTTAAAACCGTCATGGGTGCAAATGGTGGGAGGCTTGAAGGGTTTTAGGAGGTGGACGCTGGAAGGTATTGCTACCCAATTTTATAACATAATCAAGGCCCCACATTTATCTTAATACCACTAAATAATTCAGAACAAATCTAGATCAGGAGTTTTACTTCCTATAACTTAATTTCTAACACACCAAAATACTGAAACTATCTAAGCCACACAAGCTAAATCTGTAAATGGTACAGAGATGCCAGAGAACATTATTTGGAGTCCTAAAAGACTGATTAGTTGCCTCAACTTCTATAAACTTTTTAATTGTCTGTTAGAAACTGACAACCCCAATCATTGACTTCTAAGCCATGTGTGTGCCATCGAATGAGCTAATGACAGCCCCAAAGTAGTCGACTCATGACAGGATAAGCCTGCTTTTTGGCTCTTTGTTGCTATGTAGGTAGGAAAGATTATGTGTGCAACCAGGTAGGTGCAGGATCTTTAGCAGTTAAAGTGCTTACATTTTGGACATAAA
Organism: Fundulus diaphanus; assembly: GCA_037039145.1. Lineage (NCBI taxonomy): Eukaryota > Metazoa > Chordata > Actinopteri > Cyprinodontiformes > Fundulidae > Fundulus > Fundulus diaphanus. Next base: position 7,181,236 of record CM073139.1, read on the forward strand.
CACACACTTAATAGGCGCTTCACATGTGCAACAAGAACAAACAGATCTTTACACCTCAGCCATCTGCAGACTCTACAAATTTGGTGACGCTTGTAAACAAAACAAAACTGACTTCAATTCCTAGATATGGCATTTTGGGAGCAGTGGTTTCCTAATTCAAATATGCATTTTTCATATATAATTATTACATGAATTATAGTTGGTGTAACACATCTTTAAGAAGAAGCAGCCAGTATGTGTTAACATGGTGAATTGTGACCTAACTTGTCACAGAAACAAGCTCTTCAGGGTGTGTGTTGATAACAAGATTCCTCCAGGTCATTATAAAATCTTTCCATTTGTTCTAAAAACAGCAATAGTATTTTGACATAAAATAGTATTTACAGCTTGATTTTAGTTTAGACACCTGTGGATATTTTAGACATCATTAGATATCATAGGGTAAAAATGCTTAGTAGTTGTGAAATACTTTCATATGTTCCTCCACCCTTAGCTGGATGCAAGGTTGTTTTTACAACCAGTACATTGTCTGAGATGTTCATTTGACTCTTCACAGTCAATGTCATTTTCATGCCCTTAATTGAGGTTGAGACATGAAAAGTTCAGGTCATCCTCTGTCTGCTTCATGTCTTCTTTGAACCATCATGCTGGACCCTCCAGTGAACAGGTCAATAGTGTCTCAAGAGTTGGCACAACAGTCTGTCACAATTCATTCTGCAGATAAGCATGGGCCACTCAGACTGGCATTTATGGACTTGTTAGCTGTCTTGTAGAGAGATTCTAACAATTCCACACAGACACCTCATTTCAAAAACCTCCAGTTTATTGGTTTTGTTTGGAAATGGTCCAGCTCTTGGATCCGTAATGAGAGATAGGCTATATCAGAATGGTTAAGACATGTGTCTAGGTATACTGAGTCTTCTAGACAAACAAATGTAAATTATGTTGTGGACCCAAACTGGCAGTGGATCACCAATATGTAAGCTCTCCAAGGTCACTTCCAAGCCCATATGCAAAGGAGTCCACTTATCACCCTGCAAACATGACCAGAACCAAGATACTGGGGAAACAAGACAAAGAAAACTTGTTGGTAGTAGAATTATGACTTTAAAAACCCATACTACTATTTAAGCAAAAGCCTCTTGGTCTGTGATTAAAAACTAGAGCAGACATCTGTGGAAGAAAGTACCACCTGGAACAGTTTTGAATGTCGATTTGTTGCCTTCACTTAGATTGGAGTAAATAGGAAATAATAGCTCTCAATACCACTCATCATAAATATCAGAAACCCCATTGAGTGAGCGAGAGTCCATCTCTTCCTCCCACCATCTCTCTTTCTCATTCCTCTAATTGCACCCTTAATCCTCTGCCAGATTAGAGGGATGTGTAGGCTCTGTGTGTGTGTGTGTTCGAGTGGTTTGAATGAACGATACATAGATCCTTCAGAGATTATTCAATCTCTGTCATCCTCTCACGGGTTGAAACCAACAAGAGTCCAAATCCAATTTTCTCTCCACCAACATCTACAGATATGAGAAATGTGTCCGATTTTGAAGCATCTATACCAACCCACTAAGGATTTTTTCATGTCAGAGAATATATTGCTGGTTTTTTGCTTTGTTCAATGACAGTCTGATCTGTCAGTTGGTTTGCTGTCATAAAGCAGTTTTTCCTCTCATATAATAAACCTGATTTCTGAAATTCTTCTGACTCTGATACATGTTGACCCAGTAAGAACAGGGCTTCAAGTGTTTGCACCTATAAATAGTAGGGTCCTCTCTGTTTCTTTTCCCTTTCCTGCATCGTCTAACATGGTTTCCGTGGACCACTGAGGGATTAATTAATACTTCGGGTTCATCAGTGTAACTACTGCAATTCATTTTTGTTATTTAATAATGTCAGAAATAATTATATTCATGCTTAGATTTCTCTACAAATTTCTCCAAGGTAATGTTTTTGGGTTTTAGAATAATAAACCAAGAACAACACTGGTACCAAGATACAGTATATGGATTGTTATATAACACAGCAAATATCAGTCTCAGACAGAATAGTTCTCATTTATGCAAAATGTTGCTACATTGTTTATGTACCTATTTTCAGAAAATGTAAAAATGTTTGCAAAATGTAGCATATGTGGTACTATACAAAGTCTTTACATATGAAAAAAGACTGTGTTCAATTGCAGAAGTGGTAATAATCTATTTTCAACTAACAAGAGGCATTGAATGAACAGAAGATCTAAATCAATATTTGGTGTGACCACCTTTGCCTTCAAGACAGCATCAGTTCTTCTAGGTACACTTGCACACCGTTTTAAAGGAACTTGGCCGGTAGGCTGTTCCTACCTCTTAGAGAACCAACCACAGATCCACTGGGGATGTTGAGATCAACTCTTTGTGGAGACCATGTCATCAGTTGCAGAACTTCTTGTTTTCCTTCACACTGAAGATAGTGGCTGTGTGTTTGGGGTCCTTGTCCTGCTGCAGAATAAATTTGGGGCCAGTCAGGCGCCTCCATGGTGCCTATGCAAATCTCAGTTATCCAGGTTATGGCAATAGCAAACAGGCTTAAATTGTTGGCAGTGTCATTTCGCTCAGTTTTCCTGAAACGTTTTGACACCTACCCAGGAGTCTTTGTCTGGTGGCTTGCACTGAGCAACCTGTAATTGGAGTGCTGCTGTTAAACACATGAAGGCCCATCCTCCTAGGCACATTCCAGGGTCGTTAGGCTATTGCTTGGTGTGATTGGAGTACTTGGTCACCTGAATTATGATGAGACTGCTGATGTAATCTCTTTGAAATCAGTTGGAGGATAGACTTGTATACACCGGGGAGTGCCATAATTTGCCAGGAGTTTCTTAGAAATTCCTGGCACATTCTGGAAAATTTTAACCTAATAACACAAAAACTGGTTAATTCCAAAGACAGAACACCCAAACAATATTTTGAACGTTTGTTACACCTAAAATTAGACCAAAAGTACCTAGAAAATCTGAAAATATGAGTTTGGAAAAGCATGAAATTTGGATGTCAAAAACCTGTAGGAACCCTGAAAAGTGTGTCACAAAGATGGAGGCTACTTTTATACTCAAGTAAACACGATTGGTTAGTATCATTGAATGCAATCATTGAAGACTTGTCACCTTTTCTGGAAATTGGACAGGCTTTAGACAAACCTCAAACTCATTAATACTGTCATTTCAATTGCATAGGGGAAAGAGGAAAACTTTAAGTTTTTGCTCAGTTTATACAGAAAAGTTACATTGCAGTAATGTAGGTTATTGGACTAGTATATATATACATATATGTCAGGGTTTAGTCTTGATTGGGCTTTTTTTACTGTTAGGTTTCAGTTCCTCCTCCTCCTCTCACTCAGCTTACCCTTCACTCCCTCTGCAGTCAGTCACACCTGTTGGTCATTAATTAGTCAGACTCACTCCACCTGCCAGCCTCCCTACTTAAGCTTCCCTCTGTCTTCACTTCCCTGCTGGTCCGTCATCAGACTCCACTCTCTCCTCGCTTGTCTACCTGGTTTGCTCCTACCTGCTACTGGATTATTCTGTCGCCTCTGAGTCTCACGTTAAGTCTTTGCCTGCTGCTGGATGTTTCCTGTTTTACCTCTGAACTTCTAGTGAAGCTGGTCCTGCTGTTGCTCTGACCTGCAACTCTTCACTCGGCCGTGCTGCTGGTCCTGCTATGACTCTGGCCTGCAAGTCTTCACTCTGCCGTGCTGCTGGTCCTGCTGTTGCTCTGGCCTGCAAGTCTTCACTCTGCCGTGCTGCTGGTCCTGCTGTTGCCCTGGCCTGCAAGTCTTCACTCTGCTGTGCTGCTGGTCCTGCTGTTGCTCTGGCCTGCAACTCTTCACTCTGCTAAGCTGCTGGATTCACCTGTCTCATCCGTACTGCTAGCCGCTGGGTTCTCTGTGACCCAGCGGACCTGTCAATGAGAACTCTCTCCGGGTAGTCAGCTCCTGCTCACATCTACACCTCTGTTCCAGTCCAGTCCTGCCTCTCTGGTTTCATCCGTCATTATCCATCTTCCTTTCAATAAACTCTCAATTTTAGCTCAGTGTGTGTGGTTCTGAGTTCATTGAAGACAAATCCTGACTATATATATATATATATATATATATATATATATATATATATATATATATATATACTAGTCCAATAACCTACATTACTGCAATGTAACTTTTCTGTATAAACTGAGCAAAAACTTAAAGTTTTCCTCTTTCCCCTATGCAATTGAAATGACAGTATTAATGAGCAATGAACCAGTATGGATTCTGATGAAGTTTCAATGTTAAATCAAAATTGAAAAGGCCAAAGTTTAAAACTAAGAGTGCTGAAATGGATTAAATAGCTGGCAATAAAGTCACTGCAATTTTTCCCTCCTTTTTCAAAATATGCTACAAACACCTAAGTTGGACATTTCAAATGTGCATGTGAGGTTTGCTTTAGAAAAATTCTGGATCTCCTCCCTAAGTAGCATGTTTTAAAGGATGCAATTAGTGAGAGTTAGAGTGATTACCGCATGGGAATTGGAGGTGTAACCAGACGCAAGTAGCAAAAGGTTTGTTTTCAGGGAAACTGGGTTGTGTAAGACCTTTTCTCTCCCTGCTCAAACTCCATAAACATGTGTCATCCAAACATCCTGCATCAGTTCAGTTGGTCGACGCTACTTCAGGTTGTCAGCTCCTCCTGGTTTTTCAGTACACTGAGAAAGATTTTGTGATATCTTCTGCTCTGTAAGCTCAATGTTTTCCCCTCCTTTTTGGCTGGTATCCTCACATCTGGCAGCAGGAAAAGACAGAATATGTCACATTCAAGGGGATTTGAAACCAGAGAAACCCGAAATTCAACATAACCTGCAGTAACAGTGCACTGCTAAGTAGTTCACATGGGTACAGAAAGGAACAGAATGTCCCAGTTAAGAGAAAAGCAGAAAATGATTAGAAATACAATGTTTGAAACTCCATTAGGGTATGAAATTACATTTATTGTGACTGTGAAAAAGATACGTTATGTTAGACAAGCAACTTAATTCTGAATTTGTTTCTTCATAGTAGGTGCACCTGGTCTGGCGTTCTGTTAGCTGTGACATCATCCAGGGAAGACAGATCACCTGCTATTACCATGTAACGTAGAAAAGATTCCTGGATCAATGTGTGCTTCTGTGCTTTTTTTGTCTCTCTTATTGTGTCTCTGCTCTGTCTTCTCTAACCCTCAGTCGGTCGAGGCAGATGACCGTTCACACTGAGCCTGGTTCTGCTAGAGGTTTTTCCTTCCCGTTAAAGGGGCTGAGCTTGCTCAGTATGAGGGATTGCTGCAAAGCCATGGACAATGCAGACGACTTTCCCTGTGGCTCTACGCTCTTTCAGGAGGAGTGAATGCTGCTTGTCAAGACTTGATGCAATCTACTGGGTTTCCTTCGATAGGACATTTTTTGACCAATCTGTATAATTTGACTGAATTTGACTTTGGAAAGTGTGTGTTCTGTATCTAAAAATAGGTTGCTAAGCAACAGCATAAAATGGCCAGGGCTGCACTTAAAATCTATGTTTTGAATTTGTTGATAATTATTGATATCGATCAATATGATTTCTATTTTATCAATATGCTTTTTTTCTATGTTGTCCAGCCCTAATACAGGGTCCCACAGAATCCTAAAGTGAAAGTTTCAAAGGAATACAAAAAAAAATACACTGATTAGACTTTCAATCAGAATTGTCTGCTGTGAGCATGCCACAGTTTTAGCTGAAACCTCATGATGGCTGATCAGGCAAACAGTCACCCTTTGTCTTTTCAGGCTCGTCGCGGGCTGGGAGGGGGAGAGAACTTTACAAGGCAAATTGTCAGAGCAACAACTGAAGTTTCACTGTCAGGTTACACAAATCTCCAGAATCACTGGTATGTACATTCATTTTTTTAATTAAAGGTTTAGTGACAGAACAAGCATTGATGATTTGCAAGCTGCAAGGCATAATTTGAAGCTAACATACATTGTTATTTTTTTGGTAGAACAACCAAAGACCTTTTGATCAGTTGGTTGAAGTCTGTTACACCGTCTGACAGAAGTGCTCGATACAACTCTTTAACAAAGTGTGTTTCTTGATGCTATTATGAGAGATGTGTTGTGATCAGAGCTGCTTCATTAGATATTTTCATTGTTAACTGAACACTGGTTGTAGCTCTAAAGGGTTAGATTTGATTTTTTTTTTAAGTGAAGTTCTATAAAGCTATTACATGTAATAGTTTCCTTACTTTATCAATCAAATTATATTTCAGATTATGTTGGCTTTATTTTTCTTGTATTTAATGTCCTGCACTAGAAAAATACTTTAGCAAACATGATACATGAAATGTTTGATACTGAGCAAAATATTAATGTTGTTGTTTTTTTTTTTACATAATTTAGCAGCCCTATTCCTGTCTCTGGTGAATATTCTTTTGGAGAATCCCCATTTTCTTGTTGGACTTTTTAAAATCTTTTGGCCTTTACCAATTTGTTATGCTACACAACAAGCTAACTAGCTGGCTTAACCTGCTTCCATTCAGTTTAATTTGTTTATTCATACAAAGAGTGATATAAATAATTTGTATCTCACAGATACATTAATATACTGTTGAGGTATGAAACAGTATGAAAAAGGTTGATCTAAACAAAATCTTGTGGAACCACTATAAAACAGCCAGTTCTTATTGCTCTTGACTCAGCTTGCTACAAAAGGTAAAGACATTGTGTTTTCTTTGTTGTAAACATAGTTTTTGTCAATATATCTGATACTGTTAAGAAAATCTCAGTCTATTTGCAGGTTGAGGTACCCATTAAAAACTTTCTAAATCCTCTCTACTAATGCTTTCTAGCCATTAGTGGAAGTTGTACGATAGTGTGGGGCGGGATCTTGCTCACTTGGGAAAAAAGGCTTGTCACCATTGGACTTGTGACACATCCTTGTTGAGCAATAGGGTGCCGTCCCACAGCAGTGGGCGACCAAGAGATTGACCAGCATGAGGAGAATGTGCCACATTGTTGTGGTTGTGTTCAGCCTCTGTTCATTTAGCAATAAATTGTCAAACTGTTAATAATAGTTGTTTCTTCAAACGTTAATAACTAGTGTTGCGCCGATACCGATACCAGTATCGGACGGGGCCCCGATCCAGCACTAAAATGGTGGTATCGGTATCGGCGAGTACCAACAAATAGGGCACCGATACCATTTTGATGTTTGTATGTCACTTGAACGCAGCCTTCTCTCTCCCGACTAGTATTATACATGTTATATAAAGTTCATGAAAGTTGCACTCTTTTGACATTTGAGAGCCAAAAATCAGGGTTTAAAAGAGATTATTCAATTATTAATGTAATTTTACTGTCTTACTGTTGCACTACTATTATACATGTTATAATTTCATGAATGTTGCACTATTTTGGCCTTTGAGAGCCAAAACTTCATTCAACTATTGTCACCCATTCCATGTAGACAATAAAAGGTTCTACTACCCTAAGTAGTATGCAGTTCTTCATATATACACACACACACACATCAATTTCAAACAGATTGTATCGGTATGGTATTGGTATCGGCCAATACTGCACAGCCAGGTATCGGGTATCGGTATCAGGGCCAAAAAATGGCAGCGGCGCAACACTATTAATAACCCAAACCAACAAACAACACCAGACAAGAGTCAATGTTGGAACAATCTGTTTGCTGTTGGCAGAGAGGATTTGGCAAGTTTTTCATGCTTGCAACAGATATACTCAACTCTACTGCTCAACCAGCACATTTTCCTTAGAAATGTGGCACACTTTAAAGGTTAGGGTTAGGGTTTTTCAACTGTAAATTATTATAAAATATATTAATTATTATTTTTAATTATTATTAATTATTATTAATTAAATTAATTAATGATATTATATACAGATTTTATATAAATTTAATATATCAAAAAATATTTATTTTAAAAAAATTATTTGCTTTGCATGCTACATTTGTATTTTTTCAATTCTTAATCAAAGACAGAATGATAGTCGCAGTGCACTCGGGCTCTGTAATCACAGTTTTAATATCCTTACCAAATAAGCCCGCCACAGCTTATCAGGATCAGGATATACATGTAATTAGACTGCGGTTTTGGGGAGAATTATCTGTTCAAAAGAAAATGCCTTCTGTGCCTCTTCTCTGGTCAAACTACGATTGTCAATGAAACCCAAAAGCTGTTGGTTTGATTATTAAACATTTTAAATGCTTCTAGCGTCACTCTAGGTCCAAAGTGCATGACAGTTTGAGTACTACGAGTCCAACCTACAGGGTGGTGAAACATTTACAATCTACCCTTTCATGGAGTTTTAAAAGCTGATGGAAACTTCAAATGTTACTGTTTTAAAGGTCCTTTTAAGATTATCAGCATCTTGGCATGGAATATTTCAATAAATATATCTAGAATATGTTGCAAATCAACATTGTTGCTTTTTTCCATTTGAGAAAAGCAGGTCTCTGTTTCAGCCCCTGGCTTAAAAACAACACATTCAACTCAGCTTAGGGCTACGAAATGACATCGGCTCCATGTCACTTGCGCGTAATGTTTCCACTAACAACACTACTATGACTCCCTGTACTTGCTACTACTGTGACATTGCAAAGGCCATGTTTTACGTCTTCAGCTCCCAAGTTGTTTATGTACAGCAGAACGCTGTTTTGGGTCAAACAAGCACCTACGCCTCCTTAATTACAGAATTTAAACCCTATAAGCTGCGTGGAAGCACTGAGGGAGCCACTTTGGCTCAATCATAATTTGCTGTTCTGGTTTGATTGATGCAGAATTGGACTGACTGCGTGGGAGGCCGAATTCCCAAAGACTTAATCGTTCTCAGGAATGAATCCAGCAAATGAAAGGGTAATCAGGAGTTGTTCAACACCTAAAAGACTGTTAGTTGAGATCTGCAGATGCTGAGTCTGTACATTAAACTCCATAGCATAATACCTAACAAAAGTATTTTCATAAGATACCAAAACATGAAAAGTATTTTCATGTTTTGGCAAGTTACAACCACAGGTCGACAAGATTAAAACGGTAGTGGGAAGAAAGCCATGCAAAGTATTGTTTAAAGTTGGTCATAATCCATGTAGAGGACACATCAATAGTTCAGAAGAAGATAAGACAAGAATTTAACTATTTGCAAAATGTTGGGTATAGCTGAAACCCAACATTGTACATCACCCTGAACACACCATCCCCCACACTTAAACATGGAAGTGACAGGATCATGCGGTGGAGGTGCTTCATCTGCAGGGACTGGGAAACATAAGATTTGGATCCAAGCATATTCAGGGGTTGGAGTGCCACAGTTAAAGTCTCCGCCTAAACCCAATTCAGAATCTGTTGAAAGATTTTTTTGCTGGATATTTAATTTTTGTGTCTGAACATAAATTATTCTCTGTTAGGTGAGAATGCACATAAAACTAAATTCTGCTAACATCCTCTACCAGTTTTTTATTTTATTTTTATTTTTTGTTTAAATTTTCCTTTAAACCTCTGTTGCAACCCTTCCTCCTCATTATTTCACAACATTCCTTCCATTAACTCCATCTCCCTCCCTATTTTTACATCACAGCCTCCTCCTCCTCATTCTTCTCCTCCTCCCCTGCATAACTGAATGAGTACAAACATTTCAGAAGTTTACTCCAAACAACCCAGCGTCCTGCGCCGCCCTGCCATCAAGGGTAATACTTCCACCTCCAGGTTTTAGCGAACAGGAAGAGGCCTTCTGGCTATGTCCTAGCTCTCCAGGGTCACTGGTGTCATTTGGTACACGTGCGATGACATTGTACCTATACCAGCAGCTTCATCTGAAAAGACTTGAAGCATTTTCCCCATATTCGCAAATTATTTTTGCGAGTTCTCCAATCTGATTGGCAGTGACTGACCATTTGACCTGCTCAAGGGCACTACATTCATTAAATCCTGCTCTGTTAAACTTTATGGTTTACTGCTTTAGCTTCCGGCTAAGAACAAAAGGGTGAGGCCTTTAGCAGCTTCAGCTGTAGCCCTATTCATTGAAAATTATGCACTTTACCACTGAAGTTATGGTTAAGGTAAACTGATTGTCTAGCAAAAAAAAAAGTCAAAGACATTTTCTTAGTTTTGTAAAAACACATTTAACAACTACTTGTTTCATTTTATGAGGTGTTTTTCCCCTCCCCGAACAGGACACACTGACCTTAAAGAAGCAGGGCTAACTTCTCTGTGGATCACTCCCTCTGCATTCCACATGTTATCTTTGCTGTGTGCAATAGTTTATCATCGCCTGGGTTTCTTTTCTATCTTTTATGTTTTGGAAGAAAGAAAGAAAGAAAGAGTCATTTTCCCTCAGTCTTTCTTATTCAAATCTAGCAGTCAGTCACCTCCTGAGGTGGACTTTCACACCTCTAGCTGTAGCTTTATCTCTATGTGTCTCACATTTACGACTCCACTATCTAGAATCATTTTTTTTCTCTTTTCTTTTTTTTTGCTGTTTGCAGTGTAAAGCGGGTGCACGCAGACAGCTGCCTTTTCTGCCGATCTCGCCATAAATTCTGTAGGGGAAGATTGGGAGGCTGCTTAATGAAAAATGGAATTTAATTGGTGAACGAGCAGAAGGTAATTATGGAATAATAAAAAAGAGGGACGCAGTGGGAACAGAACAGGGAAGTTGAGAAATATTTACCCCTCCCCTTTTCCCCCACATGTTGGAGTGAACACACTGCCCCCACCCCCACCCCCGCTGCCTTCACCAGAGCTCTCTGCAACTCACCTGTCGAGTTTCGCCTCCCATCCCCCCAAAACTCCTCCCCATACAGGGCAGGTAGGCCTCCAGCTCCACATATAAGGTATGCTAATGCCAAGCAAACCATCTTTTCTTCCCTGGGAGTGAGGAAGACAGCAGGGCTGAGAGAAGGAGTGTGGGAACCAGAAAGAGGCGGAGTGGGGAAGTTTTGAAAAAGAAAATTGGATTGACTGCTCTCAGAGCTACTCTGTAATCATGGGGCTTGGAGTGAGTATTTCAGCTTTCTCATGTTTTGATCTTGTTCGGGTTGAGCATGCATTGTAAAAATAAATAGCAAAGGTTTACAGCTCAGGATTGTGAGTTAATTTTGTAATCTGCTATTTTCACAGCAAGTAAATGATTAACGCAAGTTTTGCAGCTTGTTTGGACAGCAAATAGAGGAATACTCTGCGCTTCCTTGTGAAAATCAAGCCGATCCCTCACAGCTGACTTCCCACATGTGCCCAGTCTTGTTCATGGACTTGTTTTTGTCTCACTTTTTTCCCAATCCAGAAAGGGAAAGATGATTACAAGCCGGCTGCAACGTCGGAACCCAGTGATAAAAAAAGCAAGAAAGAGAAAAAGAAGAAGGATATGGACGACCTGAAAAAAGAAGTGGATCTGGTGAGTATACTGCCTCGGATCAGGTCACTTTCTCGTTTTCTGCTAAAGAAAAGGAGCCTGTCACAGCAATGATCGGTTACGGCTGACACAAACCCCATCAGCATCACATGAGACGTCTGCCCCGCATGTTGTAAAGATTGCTACTTAGACTGCTGTATGTGCAGTCACATGTTATTAAAGACTTCCTAGCTATAATCAACTTCTGACACATGCTTTCACTTAGTCGGTTTACGGACCTCTTAAGAAGGGCCACTTTTGCACAAAAAAAACCAACCAATTTATCTTAACTTTTTCTTCTTCTCTGTTAATCTTGCTCTCCAGTCCTGGATAAAGTTAGGTTTTAAAAGGGCGTGCAGTTCAGAGTAACGGTCAGTGAAGGTTGGCCAATTTCCACTGGTGTCAGCTTTTATCTCAAGTCCTTTCACCAAGGTCAAAGAGGAAGTTAAACTTCAGGACTGACTAACTGAGAGGGTATGGTTAGTTTCACAAAACTGTTATAGCTTTTGAAAGTATGGCAATGGAATTTTAAAGACAGAAGTGAAATTGTTTTGCAAGTTTCAACCATTTTGCCAAAAATCCTAAAGGTGACTGGACTGTTGTGTCCTTGACAAGGTCAGGCAGCAAGGAGAAACCATCCCAGTCAAAGCACCTGACCTCTCATTGTATCTCCATATTTTCTCTTATTTTGCAAATTCGTGAAAGTTTGTTAGATCTTAATAGTTGACCAAAGAAATCAATTGATGCAGTTTTGTAACAAATTTCTAAATCTGTCGTGCCAACTCAAACATCAAACATTGGCCACTTAACCTTATTTAGCTCAGAAAAGTACAATAAAAAGTTAACTTTTTTACCTACTTTTTAATGTGTTTAGTCTAGACAAACTCTTTAAAAGCCATTTGGATTAGGCCATTTCATTCACCCCAAACATAATTGGACATCAAATATCTTCATTTAGACTAGTTATCCCCTTGCAATTTTAAACCAAATGTTCAGGTTATTTAAATGGAAGGCAATGTGGTCTTTTTTATCTGTTCGGTATCCAACGCTAATCCTTTCTGCAGGTGTCGTTCTAAATTAAAAGGTAATAAAACTTCCATCATGGTGACACATTAATGATTATTGTCCTTTGAACATCTAAGCTAGATCTCAAAGTCCTGCCACAGCTGAAGGACATCTAATGTCATAGCAACCCTATCGCCGATCTCCCGTGATCTCTCGAATCTAGCATATCATTTACTGCAATTAACGCCAGGCCCTGTCTTTAATGTGCCACAAAGATGCAGAAAGTATTTCAGTCCAAATAAAAAGGCTTTTGAAGGATTTACCACCATGTATTAGTGACTTGAGGGCTTCAGAATTGACCTGTGCTTAGATAATGACGGCTTATCGAGCAGTGATGAAATAGTAGTAAAAGCACAGATGGGTCTCTAGAGAACAAATCTAGCTGACATGTTAATGATTATTGCCCAGTCATACAATTAACTTACGGCATCAAAGTCCAACTAAAGACAATAGAGGCTATTCCCATAGCAACATTATGCAACCTTTGATTTGGCTATATGCGCCAAAGTCTAAAGGGGAAAAGGCTGAATGCTAAATATAGAATCGGTTCTGTTTCATGTATTTAACCAGCCATAGGAATTTCCAACCCTCAATTTAACGGAGAGCTTGTGGTCGCCCATCCAAATAATGTCAAAATGTGGCCAAAACATGAAAGTGAGGCAAGAAATGTCCTCAGCCGGCCTGTCGAAAAGAAGAAGAAGAAAAAAAAGCAGCACTTCTTTGGAGCATGTGATGCCATATTATCCATAGCACATTTGGCACGCTTGCTTATGATAATGCCAAACGGTGATGGGGATGGGAAGGACAGTGAAATTATTCCCATTTTCTTCTTCTTTAGGGAAGGCACATAAATGTGATAGAACCTGAGTCCTCGAGTTGCAGATAAGCAGTTTAAAACTTTTGTGATTGAATCAATACAATAGAAATGTACCTTTCAACTAGTGAATGGAAGATTAAAACAGCCCTGCCTTTGTTTATTCAAAGTTCAACCATTACATAGGACGTTGATTAAACATAATGCTAATTATTGATCAGAGTTCTGCACTCAGGGCTACAAGAGTGGTCACGGCTCACATGTTGTGCAGAACCATACTATTGCCATTAATAATTGACACTGAAATGGTCCATTTTGGCACGTAAGTCATAAATTTGTCTTCTACAGTTAGTGTTGCATACACCAAGGTAATCATCATAGAAAGTGTTATAAATAGTAAGAGCAAGCCAGATACCATGCTGCTCTACATTCTAAAGCTTCAAATTAGCAACTTAATTAAGTTCACGTCTTCATGAATAGCATTGTTAGCGACAAATTCTATTTTCTACCAAGTACCCAAAATGTTGCCATGTAGTTTAAAAGTTATTCTTAGCATTCCTCGAAGTTGACCAAGCATTCTCACCAGCCCAATGAGAAGTCCTCGCCAGCTCTGGACTACGACCTGGCAACCACGAGGTGCTTCCTTTTACTTAAAAAGAAAAGAAAAAACTTTCATTAGCAGACAAGGTTCCATTCAGACAGCACCTGGATAGTGCTTTGTGAGAGACTTCATTAGTCTCTCACAAAGAGGTATTCTGCCATTCTGATCGTGAGATCTCTTGGCACAGTGATTAATCATTGATGAGAGGGCTGAACAAGGGTCTGCAAGAGTCATCAAAGCTCACTTTTTTGTGCAGAAACAAAACTTTAGCTACAACAATGGGCAGAGCTGGCCCATAGTGTAATGCCATTGCTGTAGTTTAGTTTACTAATAATCAGCTGGCTGTTTGAAAACCCTTATTTTAACCAAAACGGTAACACTTTGCAGGAGAAAATGGAGCTCTTGAGACTATCAACTTTACATGATTCAAACCAGCTACTTATTGAATGAGCTATTTGGAACTTTTTATTTGGATGACCAGAGATGATTGCTATGATTGTTAAAAAGTTGAAACCTTGTTGTTTGGTGCTTATAGTTTAGGTCCATAGGCCTGTGTTACTCACACATTGTTCCTTTAATAAACTGAAATCGCAATAAAAGTGAAAAAATTAAGGTGCCATAGTGCTATGGAAAGAAATGTTGGCTCTTGTTTCTTCAGTGGTGTTTTCAGCATTGAGACATGAATGATGTCAGCATATCGCCACACAAAGCCGTGTGGGCATCTGGACTCGGGGTGTTTCATGAAGACAACAATACCTGATTTTTGTTTCACAGAGCAACAAAGATGCAAGGTGGGAGTCAGTCAGATATGATTTCAGTTCATCCAAATTAAATCGGAGGAATTTCTTTTCATTCATCCGCTGTGGGTGCTTTTGGAAGAAGAAAAAAGTCCATGTGGGCACATGAATGTGTCAGCCTCGGGTTGATAATTTGCAGAAAGGCTTTTTGGTTGGCTTTTTCAATATAAGACCCCACAGTTAGATGAAACTTTTTTCCATATGTGGGTTTAAAATAGTGGAGGAACTTCTAGAAGTCAGCCAAATGATTTAGACTCTCAATAAGAAACATCAGCCCATCAGTGGAGTGTTCATTTGCTGCAAGTCCATGCCCTACAGCTCGTGTTTGACAGCAAGTTCTCAGTCCTCTGCAGACTAGTTTTGCTTAAATATTTTACTAATCTTGAAATTACTGTAGGCTTCCACATAGACTCATAATCCCGATTATTTGGGTGACTCTGCACTGTCATCTTTATGTTCAACAGAGGACAAGTCAACGCACTCTTTAATCCTCAAAGGAGATAATATCTGCGGTTTTAAAATGACAGGGATTTCAGCTTGTTTGACGCAATGTCTGTCAATCTCATTCTCTCCTCTTTCTGGCCCCATAGGATGATCACAAACTGACATTGGATGAACTTCACAGAAAATATGGCACGGACCTATCAAGGGTGAGTTCTCTACACGCACAGGATTTATTGTGATTCACAGAGGTAGATAAGGCCAGGCAGAAGCTCACAGACAGACACTGCCAGAGCACTCTGTCATATAATTATCCTGCAGGGTAGTGATGTGGTGCATGGGCAGAAGATTTATTAAAGTGTCTATTAACCCAAATGATGAATGTTTTTTGCAGTGGGATTAGTGGCATTGCACAAAAAAAATTTAAATCTTGCTGCTACATGTCACACCCTTAGATTTTTCATGGTCTGTATCAAAGGTGTCTAAACTTTTCATCACGTGGTCCAAAATTGTCATGTCAAAAGTACTCAAGGGCCAAGACAATGGAAATGGAAGACAAAAGACAAAATAATATTCCAAAAAAATCTATTGTAATTTTTTTTCCTTTTACCAGGTCCACAAATTGTGATCATGCACTATTTTAATTAAACAAATTTGTGAGATGTTATGTTCGAAAGGGATGTCTAAATCGTTACAAATTCTAAATTTGTAAGGGGTTTTGTATCTTTTCTCATGTTAAAAGATAGCTATCCATTATGCAAATTCTTTTGGAACTTTTGGTCTCTGCAATAGGAACAGGACTTGGATCAGTCTTTCTTTGATTTCATTATATTTAGCCAATAAAAAAAATTATTTGAAAGCCAATTTTGGTACACTAAAGTCTGCATTTGAGTAAAGGTCATTGAACAAATGCGGTCCTACTTATACTATGAAATATAAAATACTTTGTTTTGTGCCTAACATTTTCAATTGTAAGACAATTTTAACTTATTTGTAACAATTGTGCATTAAGGATAAAAAGGCCTCCTTCTGCATTACTCACATGTGCTGGTGTGTCAATAATTGTCCAATTGCAGTTGGGGGCCGCACAAAATCAGTCCTGGGGCGAGAAATGGCCCACGGGCCACACTTTGGACACCCCTGGTCTATATTGTGCAATATATATACGACAATATATACGACTATATACGACTCCACAGAGGCTTAAATGCTTCACTCTTCAGGATAAACTGTTGAAATTTGATCCGTCTGAGTTTTCCTCAAAACAAAGACTTAGTTTATACAGGTACACATTCTTTAACTACTCGTCTGACCATATCTGTTTTGAGAAACTTCCAGTTAACCTCCTCATCTGACTAGGCAAAGAAAATGTGACCTTGGTCAAAGGGCACACTGCTCCAACCAGAATCTAAAGCCATCATCTTTGTTTACAGTATACATCATATCTGTATATCAATCTACCAAAGAGATTTGAGGGACTTAAACCAACTAACTTCATTGTATGTTTGTCTAGGGTCTTTCTTCCTCCAGAGCAAAAGATATTCTAGCCCGAGATGGTCCAAATGCCCTGACACCTCCTCCAACCACACCTGAATGGGTGAAGTTCTGCAAGCAGGTAAGGTCTAACAGGGCGGGAACAATTTGAATCAATGCAAATTTATTGTTGATGAGCTGCACATGGCAGAAAAGGATCAGTAGTTTGAATGTTCTCTCTCTTCCAGCTATTTGGTGGTTTCTCCATGCTGCTATGGATTGGTGCGATCCTCTGCTTCCTTGCTTATGGTATTCAGGCCGCTTCAGAAGATGAACCAGCAAACGATAACGTAAGAGGGTCACCGGTGCTGCAGGGAACTGCAGGTCATTTCCTAATTCTTCAGAAACAAAGTGAAAAGTCCTGTCTTTCTTCCTCCAGTTGTATTTGGGTATTGTGCTGTCTGCTGTCGTCATCATCACTGGTTGCTTCTCCTACTACCAAGAAGCCAAGAGCTCCAAGATCATGGAGTCCTTTAAGAATCTGGTCCCACAGGTGAGACGTCCCTGCCTCCACAGGCCTGAATTGTCACTGCTCACTACAACCAAGACCTGTTTGCCTCATGGATGCTTGTTGTTAAAGTCCCCATCTCCCTTTTCCACTTTCTTTGATTTCATAGCAAGCTCTGGTGGTCCGTGACGGGGAGAAGAAGTGCATCAATGCAGAGGAGGTGGTGGCCGGTGATTTGGTGGAGGTGAAAGGTGGAGACAGGATTCCTGCTGATCTCAGGATCGTCTCTTCTAATGGCTGCAAGGTCTGCATCATCAATCAGCCAGAGTCTTGGATCCTCTCTCATGCACTCTCTTTTCAACTCAGGTTTTGTATTTGGTTTCAATGTGAGGACTGATAGAAGACGGTTCTATTGTGGCTGGACAATTTCCATTGCGATTCCGCCCCATGTTTTGGATCAGTAACTTGTTTAAAGACCTATGACAACCCATTTTCAGTTATGTTGTAGAGTTAACCACATTATTATTATTATTTGAAATAGCCTTGGAATTTCAAAGAGCTCATAATGCCTTCTGTTTAATAAGGTTCCAGTGGCCTTTGACAGTCCTGAAGCAAAACAGATTGGCCACGAGGTGCCCACTGTCCTCACTGGATTTCGTTGTTCATCTTGTTTTGTTTGTTAGTTTCAGGAGGTGTAAAACTTGTGTTTTCAGGAGGTGTTTAAACTTTTGCTTTAAGAAGATACAGACATGTTTAAACAAGTATCTATTTTATTGCAGCCATTTCCTGATTTATAAGGATGAACACACATTTATTTCCCTTACTTGAATGACACGATCTCATGTATTTCCCATTTTGAAGAGTAGCTGTAAGAACTAGGCCTCTGTGACATGCCATAGTTATTCCATAGGGAGGCAAGAAGACATATATGTATAATTAGGAGCTCCTAAATTCCTCAGAAATACAGAAAAACTTGAGTTTGATTTATTTTACAGGAAATTTAATAAGTCCTAATAACATAGCCTAAATTGTGTAAAAGAAAACTAAATGAAAGTCCCAAAGTCATCTTGTTCTTTCCTCTCACCCTCTTTTTATTCCTTTTTTGTTTTTCAGGTGGACAACTCCTCCCTGACCGGTGAATCAGAGCCCCAGACCCGTTCCCCAGACTTCACCAACGACAACCCACTGGAGACCAGGAACATTGCTTTCTTCTCCACCAACTGTATTGAAGGTACTGATAAAACCCTCAAAATCGTAACCCTATATTAATGATGCAAGTGGGATTTTGGGGGTATGTGAGATTCAGAGACATCATGAAAAGTAGCTGTTCAACACCCTTAAAATATCACATCCCTTCTTGATGTTCAGGAACTGCCAGAGGAATTGTCATCAACACCGGAGACCGTACTGTAATGGGTCGTATTGCCACCTTAGCTTCCAGTCTGGAGGGTGGAAAAACTCCTATTGCCATAGAGATTGAGCACTTCATTCACATCATCACTGGCGTGGCCGTCTTTCTGGGTGTTTCTTTCTTCATCCTCTCCCTCATCCTTGGTTATGGATGGCTGGAGGCTGTCATCTTTCTCATTGGTATCATTGTAGCCAACGTCCCAGAAGGTCTCCTGGCTACTGTCACTGTGAGTTTTGAAGTTCCTTAATCTCATGCTCTTAGTCTACAAAGATTTCAGATGATTTGGTCTGTAAACAGTGGAGTTTTGTTTTCAGGTGTGTCTGACGCTGACCGCCAAGCGTATGGCCAAAAAGAACTGCCTGGTGAAGAACCTGGAAGCCGTCGAGACTCTGGGCTCCACCTCCACCATCTGCTCTGACAAGACCGGCACCCTCACCCAGAACAGGATGACCGTAGCCCACATGTGGTTTGACAACCAGATCCATGAAGCCGACACCACAGAGAACCAGAGCGGCACCTCCTTTGACAGGAGCTCCTCCACCTGGGCAGCTCTGGCCAGAATCGCTGGACTCTGCAACCGAGCCGTCTTTCTGGCTGAGCAGAACAACGTTCCAATTCTGAAGGTGAAAACCTCGTGTAGCAGATCTCTGAGCCTTGGTGCTTTTGTTGAATTTAATCCAGCAGCACTTACAGATGCATTTTCAGGGATAGTGTGACAATGTGGGATGTTATGAATTGGCAAGAGTCTTCTATGATCCAAAAAACTGGTAGAGCAGCCAGATTTCACAAAAAATGTCATTGAAAGCATTTAGTATTATTAACGTTCATTTCAGCAATGTGTACCAGTAAAACAAATGCTAATTGTGTAATTAATATAATTCATACATATGCTTGTTGTTTTACTTGAACCCACAGAGAGATGTGGCCGGCGACGCCTCAGAAGCTGCCTTGCTCAAGTGTATTGAGCTCTGCTGTGGCTCCGTTAAGGACATGAGAGAAAAGTACCCCAAGGTTGCTGAGATTCCATTTAACTCCACCAACAAATACCAGGTAAACAATCTATCGGGTCTAGATTATTTAGCTGTGATTTAAATTATGTTGCCTTGCTTCAACCTCCTTAAACTTTTTCACATTTTTCTATGTTAAAACCAAAGGAATTTTACTGGGATTTGTTGCCAGACACCAACACAAATTAAAAAAATTATTATAAAATTAAAACAAAAAGCTCAAGCACAGTCAGCTTGGATGTAGAGCATCTGTAGCCATCTGTTTTTGTCCTTCTGTCCTTCCTATCAGTCTGTTCTTTTTACAGATTCCATATATAAAGCCCGGCCACTGTATAAATATCTGTCAGTCTAGAATATTTCAAAAACCTTTTTCATATTATGTGTTACTTTGTGTTGGTCTAGCACATACGATCCATATAAAAGTTATCCGGGTCATCGCAACAGCAAACCAAATGCGAGTCACCAGAACTGACAGACTCCTGGATAGGTGTTGAAATGTTTTCAGAAAGAACTGAACAAAAGTCCAGTTGCCTCCAATTTAAGCCTGTTTGCATATAAAATATACTGTTTGTGGTTGTAGGACAACAAAATGTGAAAAGGTTTAGGGGGTACTGACTTCCCTTTTGCCCCCTAGTGGTCAACCTTATTATCAACATCATCCTGCTGTTTATTATTATGGTTATTGATTGTTTTATTGACTTTTGCTTAAATCTATGATGGCTCTTGGATTCAGCTTTTTTTCTTTTCCAACAGCTGTCCATCCACAAGAACGCTACTCCTGGAGAAACCAAGCATCTGCTGGTGATGAAGGGGGCCCCAGAGAGGATTCTGGATCGATGCTCCACCATCGTGTTGCAAGGCAAAGAGCAGCCTCTGGACGATGAGATGAAAGATTCTTTCCAGAATGCGTACGTGGAGCTGGGAGGACTTGGAGAGAGAGTTCTTGGTATAGCACAGATCAAGATTGTTAAAATTCTTTCTAAACATCACTCAGGAGAAAATTGAATTCTTATTAACATTTTTGTTTTATTTAGGTTTCTGCCATTTCCACCTGCCTGACGACCAGTTTCCTGAGGGCTTTGCTTTTGACACAGACGAAGTGAACTTCCCCACTGAAAACCTGTGTTTCATTGGCCTCATGGCCATGATCGACCCTCCCCGTGCTGCTGTGCCTGACGCTGTGGGCAAATGCAGGAGCGCAGGGATCAAGGTGCTTTAAATCAACTTTTTTGACACCTTCAGGTGAGAAAAGGAGCTGTAGCTTTAGTGTTTCTTTTAATCTCCTTCCTCTCAGGTGATCATGGTGACTGGTGACCATCCCATCACTGCCAAGGCCATTGCTAAAGGCGTAGGTATCATCTCTGAAGGCAACGAGACTGTTGAGGACATTGCTGCCCGCCTGAATGTTCCTATTTCAGAAGTCAACCCCAGGTCAGTCTGCTCATCAAAGCCTTATTTAATTAACATTCCACTTGTAGCTCGTATTGGTCTTAGATCAGCACAAAGAGCCCAATCATCAAATTATAGCACTGCTGACTAACAAAGCTGTGCAACCCGCTTAGCTAATAAGGCTTTTACCATTGATGCATGGCAAGGCAAATAAATTTTATTGTGGCTCTGAGCTCATTACTTTGCTGCCGTTTTGTCAGCAAGATCAGCAATGTATGCATGTATTACAATCATTGTTGGAGCTTTTTGCAGAGTTCAACAGAGTTTAAATCTGCAAAATCCTATTTGTTTCTGTCATTAGAAATCAGATTTTAGCCAACGTGCACATGCTTGCTGCAATTTGTTTAATAGGGATGCCAAAGCTTGCGTCGTTCATGGTGGTGAGCTCAAAGAATTGACGGCAGACCAGCTTGACGAGATCCTGAAGCACCATACAGAAATTGTCTTTGCCAGAACCTCCCCGCAGCAGAAGCTGATCATTGTGGAAGGCTGCCAGAGACAGGTGAGCGTCAGCGGGCTAAAGATGTCAGAGAAACCATCTTTAACGGTTGTGCATGTTTTAACAGCTCTCTGCTGCCTCTGCAGGGAGCCATCGTGGCCGTGACAGGGGATGGTGTAAACGACTCTCCTGCTCTGAAGAAAGCCGACATCGGTGTTGCCATGGGGATCGCTGGGTCTGACGTCTCCAAGCAGGCGGCTGACATGATCCTGCTGGACGACAACTTTGCCTCCATTGTTACAGGAGTGGAAGAAGGTAAGATGAGCAAAAATATGTAAATTTAGATCACATTTTTGTTTGTTCCAATCTGAAAATATTCACCAGTATGCTGGTTGGTCAGGTCGTCTGATCTTTGACAACTTGAAGAAATCCATTGCCTACACTCTGACCAGTAACATCCCTGAGATCTCACCCTTCCTCCTCTTCATCATCGCCAACATCCCTCTGCCTCTGGGAACCGTAACCATCCTCTGTATCGATCTGGGAACTGACATGGTGAGGTTTTTGAGAACTTTGCTGGTCTGAAGAGATCGAACTGATTACTTTAGGAGTTACAGATGACTTCTTCTTTCCCAGGTTCCTGCTATCTCCTTGGCTTATGAAGCTGCTGAGAGCGACATCATGAAGAGACAGCCCAGGAACCCAAAAACCGACAAGCTGGTGAACGAAAGGCTTATTAGCATGGCATACGGACAAATTGGTAATAGCCTGAATAGCTTGGCATATTTGTGAAACAGGAGACTTTATCTACGTAAGGACATGCAATTTAAATAGTTTCCCCCCCCCTCCCATAAGGCATGATGCAGGCCACAGCTGGGTTCTTCACATACTTTGTGATCTTGGCTGAAAATGGCTTCCTCCCCATGGACCTTTTGGGAATCAGAGTCTTATGGGACGACAAATATGTAAATGACCTGGAAGACAGCTACGGACAGCAGTGGGTCAGTCTCCCCTTATGTTGCTTTCCTTATCTGTTTTTCTACATGCTTGGAGTTTACTTTCATAGGTTCTTCCTTCCTTCCCTGTGTCCTCCAGACATACGAGAGAAGAAAGATCATCGAGTTCACCTGCCACACAGCTTTTTTCTCTAGTATTGTAATAGTCCAGTGGGCCGATCTGATTATCTGCAAGACCAGGAGGAACTCTATTGTGCAGCAAGGAATGAAGTATGTACAAAAGAGAAATGATTTTGCATCTATCATCCATTATCTAACACGTGTATCGCTTGTGGGGTCGCGAGGGGTGCTGGTGCCTATCTCCAGCTGTCAATGGGCGAGAGGCGGGGTACACACTGGACAGGTCGCCAGTCTATCACAGGGCATGATTTTGCCTCTACTAATTGCAAAATCCACTAAAATATGGAAACAAAACCCATCAAAGCATATATTAAAGAACATGTGCTCAGTCCTTTTTAGATATTTCATATATTTGTGCATCAATTTCTCCAAGTGCTTAGCTGTTACTTGAGGGATCTCCCAAGACTCAGTTCATGGCCCTGTCTGGTTTTACCCCTATGCGTACCTTCTGACAGTCATTGCAGCAGAAGACAACCATATACAGTTGAAATATTATCACCGCATGTTCCTGAATCTGTTAGGTGTTTGCTTAACTGCCTAGATTATAGAAAGGTGTGTCAGAGTTTAATACAGTTAAACTAGGACAAAAGGGTATAAAAGCCTTTGGTTATTTTACATTGAGTATCATTTTTCTCCTAACAGGAACCGCATCCTAATATTTGGACTCTTGGAGGAGACAGCTCTTGCTGCTTTCCTGTCATACTGTCCAGGCATGGATATCGCCCTCAGAATGTACCCTCTCAAGTGAGTAGAACACACACCCACACAGTTCTTCATTCAAAAATTCTGCTCTATTCATTCATACACCCATGCACCTTTTGTCAATGAAAAGGAGCTATTAGGTGAAAGGTAAAGCAGTTTTTCTGCTAATTTCTGCTTTCAGAGGTTTTCTTGTTCTCTAATCCATATAGAAAGCACTTTGAGAAGCGTGTTTTCCGGTGCTGAATTTAAGCTCAGAGCTGTTGCCTTTTTTTTCTTTGATATCTTCATAAAGACAAGTGGCTATTATCTCCTGGCTCAAATAATTTCCACTTCAGAGGCAGAATGAAGAGCTTTAGTTCTAATGAGATTCTTAGCGGAAAAAACAGAAATTAGAGAGGATGCATCAGGCTCATTAGCTCATGAATTAAACTCACTCCTTCATATTGCTTAGTATGTTCTTGTTTTTCTTTCTTCCTTCCTTCACAGCTTTATCCAATTTTGAATGCATTCTTGTTTCACTTTTCAGGCCTTGCATCTTTTCCAGATCAAATTCCTTGTTTAGATGTACGTCTGCATCCCAGTGGGCTTCATTTGCATTAAGGACTGTGCATTAGCAGTGTCAGGCCCAGGATGCTCCACTTTTGCTTTAGTCTTCGTTATACAAGCTGCTACAGCCACAAAAAGCTTTTGACGGGCTTTTAGAAAAACTTCAGTGAGCCATAATGGGTAAAACAAAGCTTTCCAACAGGCTGCAGACAGGCTGAAGAGTGCTCTTGTCCTCCGTTGTGTGTGTGTTTTCTTTGGTTTGTTACATTCCTGTTTTAATTCTCGCTCTATGTCCGTCCAATATCTCAGGCCTAGTTGGTGGTTCTGTGCCTTCCCATACTCCCTACTCATCTTCCTCTATGATGAAGCCAGAAGATATATCCTTAGACGCAACCCAGGAGGTACGACTTTTACTTCTTTCCCTGCATTATCAATTTTTGAGATTAACATATGGACTCATTGTATATTATTTACCTCAGACAGAAAAAAATTACAGTATGAGGAGGAATTCCAGCTGCCTGTGTTTGTGCAGTTTCTATTTCTGGTTCTGTAGTTGTGTCTAATGTTGCAGCCGCAACTGCGTCCCCATACAGACAACTAAACTGCGGCCAGATGGCAGCCGCCCTATGGGAGTTGATCCCCCAACCCTGGCATTATTAATGCCTCGTTCCACCGAAAAGGCTCACTGAGACTCCGCTCTGATTGAGCTACTTTTGTTTTTTTTGGTTCCTTTGTGTGTCCGTTAGAGCCGCTACATCTGAGCCCCGCAGCACAGATCACTGAATGCGCCGCTGCCCATCCAAGGCCAATAATGCCTTACCACCACACAGATAAAAACATGTTTTCTTACAACTTCTGCTTCCTGTGAGGGATGTATTTCAACGGAAGCTGTCTGTGGCTCCAGAGAGTCATTTATTTTTCATATTCTGACAACACTCTTAAAACTGTAAACTTCTGTTTATTTTCACCACTGCCTGGTAAAGCAGCTGGTGCAATCATGAACACACATAAGCATTAAAACCTACTGACCAAATGAGGAAATTTTGTTAAAATGTCACTTTAGAGTGTAATTTGACCCTCCTCTCCTCTTCTAGTGTGTATTTTTGTGAGAGCAGACCAATCTAGTCACTTCCTTTTTAAATCCATCCATTTCTAACACGTCTTTCCCTTGTGGGGTTGCAAGGGTGCCTGTCTCTAGCTGTCAATGGGCGAGAGGCGGGGTACACCCTGGACAGGTCGCCAGTCTATCGCAGTCCTTTTTTAAATAATGATGAATATTTGACTTGCTATGTCCTCAAAAGACCAAAGCATCTTCTGTCCCTCAAGGATAATAATAATAACTGAACTTTATTGATCTCACAATGGAGAAATTCACTTCTGCATCTTAACCCATCCCCTTGGGGAGCAGTGGGGAGCAATCAGGGGTTAAAGGTCTTGCTCAGGGACCCAGAGTGCAGGCTGTGGGGATCAAACCGGGTACTTGCAACCTTCTCAGAGCACAAGCGCGCTGCTCTAACCACTAGGCCACCACTCCCCACATCATCATAAAGGTTATGACTACGTTGTCTCTAATTTTGGACATGATTTCCTCCCCAGTCAGGTTTTAATTCTTTGAATCACTGCCATTCAGCATGAAGGATGAAATCATTCTGTTGGCCTCTTTCAGATTCATCCAGTTTGTCCTCTTGTTGTTCATCTCTCACTGTAAAACAGAAATTGTTTAAAGCGCAAACAAGCCTTTGTTAATTATGTCTATTTTATTTTTCAGGTTGGGTGGAGTTGGAGACATACTACTGAGTCAGCCCAGAATAAGGAAGTGCATTTCATTGTTATTTGCTGCCATGTTACATATTTGTTTGAAATGCCAAAGTCTGAAAACACAAAAGAAAACCAAGCATGGATAAATTAAGTGCATCTTAATTTATTTGTCATTCACAATAAAATGTGTCCACAACGTTGTACCCTGAAGCTGCTCGTCTTCTTGTTTCAGCCACTGTTTTGTTTTTGTGCTTCAATTCATCTTTACCACAAAATCTTAGAAAGGATGGAAGCATCCATCCATCCATAAACGCATTGATCATTCCTTTCCATTTATAAATTCATCCAGAAATGTATCAATCGATTGATCCATCCATCCATCCATCCATTTATTATTCATTCATCCAGTTTTCCTTTCCATCCATTCATCCATCCATCCATCGACCAATTTTGTTATCATAAATAATTCTCTTCCATTCATCATCCATCTGTTTTATCTCAGTTTTTGCCCCATTCATCCATACAGCTCTTTATCCATGCCCCCACCTGAATATATATCTGCTCGTCCATCTAGCCATCCATAACTAAATTTTTCTGTTCATCTATAAATACACCTGTCTATCCATTGTTTTTCATCATAAATATTTCTTTTTCATTCATCCATCCAGTCCATACCCTGTCCACTGTAAAGATACCTTCCTCAAATTCTTTCTAAAAAATATATTTAAATGGACATAGAACTTTGGATATTTAAGTCTTGCAAAGTACAGATTCCATTGCATAAATCTGTTTCAAATTAAACTTTTTTCTTATACTTGTATCTTTATCCTCCACAGCTTGTCAGCGAGAGGTTGCGTATGTTTGCATAACCATGTCCATTATCTGAAGGGCCAGTGTGCCACAATATTGTTTGCATTAGATTGCTCATTTGACCGCAAATGCAGAGAGGCTCCTGAGTCAAAATTAACTGAGACTGCTGTAGAGCTATCTACTTTGTGCTTGCCCTGGTCACTATGGATGCCCCTTTTCTTTCCGAAAAAAGTCAAAAACAAAGCAACTGGACTTGTTTTCCGTAGTTGAAGACGTTTCGCTTCCTCTCCAGGAAGCGAAACGTCTTCAACTACGGAAAACAAGTCCAGTTGCTTTGTTTTTGACTTTTTTCGGAATGACCATGACCTGGATGACTGAGAATCTTCACCACCATGATGCCCCTTTTCCCCTCTTCAGCTACACGGATAGTTTTCCATTATCATGCCAACCAGGTAACAGATGGCTCACCTCACAATTCACACATACTTGAGAAGAAAACACTTGAGCTATTATGGCGATTGTTCCTCAAAGCTACAGATTTCCGTACGTGGAAGGCAGAAAAATCAAACTTTCTGCTCTGTTGAACATTTCCAGCGATCAGATTTATTTCCCTCACGACAGAGGGAGCTGCTGTAAGATAGATAAGAAGAATCTGCAGCAAAAGGATTGAGCGATGCACAGAGAAACAGTAGGAAAGGAGAGAAGGAGGTTGATGGATGGTGAAGGAAGCAAGTCGATGTGATACAGAGGAAGGGAAGGAGTGGGAGCAGGAAATCAGCAGATATATTGGCCTTCTGCAGCTTCCTCAATTAATCTTCGCAATAATTCTTTAAATCATAAAACTCAGTTTGTGGATTCTTATTTTCTTCTCTGAAGGAAGACTGCTGCAGACAGACAACATTATCATGCCTTCACCCCCTCCATCCCCACCCCTCCTCACCCTGCCTTCCCCCATGCTGAAGGTGCTTGTTGCCATCGCAACCCTATTTGAGAGCTCACTCTCCCTCGTCTCTTGAACATCTAAATAAATTCTGGGCTATTTATAGAAGAACGCAGGCGACATGCTAGCCACAGTTACAGCACATGCAGGACTTTAACCAAAACAGAAAATTTACTTGTGTCTGAAAGCAGATATATGTAGATGAGGCTGTGCATACAATGCAAAAACTCTGCTGTGCGTCCATCTGTCTTTCAGGTCCACCTGTGGTGTTGTGTGGTTTGCTATTCCTTTTTCTGCTTGAAACGGAAGAAAACATGCATCAGTGCAAGTGTTTCTCTACAGAAAAGAGTTGAGAGGCAGTGAAATCTTCCCTTCGTCATTTGATCCATTTCGGGTTTATCTTGTGTGAGTGTTCTTCAGGCCAGTTGATCACGTCTAAGAGAAGCCAACATTGATTGACGCGTCTGCCCATCAGAGATAATAGAGCTCCAGCGGTGTGCTCAACCTGAGGTTGCCTTTCAGAAGCAGAAGGGCAGGAGTGGAGGGCAAAGCAGGATTTGGTTAGAGATGTAAAAAAAACAAGCACAAAGTTGAAGAACTTCTCCTACCTCTAAAAACAGCAATAAGTGGCAGAAAGCTTCTTGTTTCGGGCTTACAGCAGATCCATGGATGAGAGCCTAAATCTCTCATTTGTAATGAGGGATCAAGGGGTTTAATAGCTCCTGGAACAGATACAAATAGCTTCAAGTGCATTGCTACTGCCCTGTTGGACCGTACTGCAGAACCTTCCAGAATAGTTCTAGTTTGATTGTCCATGTGGTCCCTCAGCATGGATTCTTCGACCCCTGCGGAGAGGGCTCACGGGTCAGAAAGCATACAGGAGCAGACACAACGCAGAGAGCGGTGCATCTGCGGTGTTACAGGGCAGCTTGTTCATTTCTGCATTAGCAGTCCTAGGTATAGAAGCTGAGAGGTTGCAGAAGTTGGCTGCCTGCTATTGGCATGCAACAACCTTGTCAAAGCATGGGGATGGGGGTGGGATGGGGGCAGGTGAGGGGTGTTCAGTGCACCCAACTTCTTGGCCCTGAGAGGTGTAGATGCATCACAACAGTGGCAACAGTGAGCCTGTGAGCTAGCTCCCTGGCAATTTATTTAATATATTCCATTCTTAATTTAGGTCTGAGAGCATTCTGATATCAGCAGAAGAGGGCCTATTGAGTTCAAGCATCATGATTCTTCTGTTTTTTTGCTAGATTTTTGACATAGCAACATCTAGACCAACTACACTCAACGACCATTTTATGAAGCACACTTTGGCTCCAGAAATGTCTGTTCAGCATTGATTAAACAAGGTCTCTGAAAGATTCCTCAAGAATTCTTGTCCGTATCAACAGGACAGCTGTTGTGTCAGATACATATCCATGATTGTCTTTGTTTCTCGTTCCTTCACATCCTAAAGGTGCTTTGTTGTATTGAGACCAGTAGACTGTGGAGGTCATTGGAGTTCAGCATTGTCATGTTGAAGAAACCATCCATCCATTTTCTGGATCAGTGTTAATCTGACCCCTCATGGGGTCAGATTAACACTGATTGAACACTGGTGCCTATCTCCAGTGTTCACTGGGCAAAAGCCGGGGTACACCCTGGCCAGGTCACCAGTCTGTCGCAGGGCAACACAGAGACAGACAGGACAAACAACTATTCTCGCACACACTCACACCTAAGGACAATTTAATTCAATTCAATTTTATTTATATAGCGCCAATTCATGAAACATGTCATCTCAAGGCACTTTACAAAGTCAAATTCAATCATATTATACAGATTGGGTCAGATGTCAGATTAAACAGATTGGTCAAAAATTTTCTATATAAGGGAACCAGTTGATTGCATCAAAGTCCCGACAAGCAGCATTCACTCCTGGAGAAGCGTAGAGCCACAGGGAGAGTCGTCTGCATTGTACATGGCTTTGCAGCAATCCCTCATACTGAGCAAGCATGAAGCGACAGCGGAAATAAAAACTCCTTATTAACGGGAAGGAAAACCTCCAGCAGAACCGGGCTCAGTCCGGGTCATCTGCCTCGACCGACTGGGGGTTAGAGAAGACAGAGCAGAGACACAACAAGACAGACAAAAACAGCACACATTGATCCAGTAATCTGTTCTACATTAAGCTTAGATGGTAATAGCAGGTGATCTGTCTTCCCTAATTTAGAGAAGCCAATTAACCTACCAGTCATGTTTCTGGACTGTGGGAGGAAGCCAGAGTACCCAGAGAGAGCCCACACATGCATAGGGAGAACATGCAAACTCCATGCAGAAAGACCCAGAGTTGGATTTGAACTCAGAACTTTCTTGCTGCAAGGCAACAGCACTACCCACTGCACCACTGTGCAGCAGCCTGGCAGCAAATCAGTTCATTTAAATTGTATTTATATAGCGCCAATTCACAACATATGTCATCTGAAGGCACTTTTCAAGGTCAAATTAAATCAAATCATACAGACAGATTGGTCAAGCAGATTGCATCAAGTCTTGAGCAGCATTCACTCCTCCAGAAAGAGCGTAAGGCAAGGCAAGGCAAATTCATTTGTATACCACATTTCAGTACAAAGACAACGCAAAGTGCTTTACATGATTAAAACATAGGAAAATAAAAACAGAATAAAAGCAAGTTGGAATAAAATGTAGAACAATTTAAACAAAATAAAACATGGGAAAATTGAAGCTAAAAGCAAATATTAAAAATAGTTGGACTACAAACAAAAGGCAATCCTAAACAAATGTGTTCTTAATCTTCATTTAAAAGAACTCAGACTTTCAGCACTTTAACAGTTTTCTGGAACCTTGTTCCAGTGGAGCATAGGAATTAAATACTGCTTCTCCGAGTTTGGTTCTGGTTCTAGGTATGCAGAGTAGGCTGGAGCCAGAAGACTTTAGTAGTCTGGAGGGTTGACTGGAGGGTGTTACACTGATAACGAGTCTGTAATTTATTTAGGTGCTAAGTCATTCAGTAATTTTTAGACTAACAGAAGTATTTTAAAGTCTATTCTCTGCGATACAGGTAGCCAGTGTAAGGACTTTAGAACTGGGGTGATGTGCTCTACTTTCTTAGTCTCAGTGAGGATGCGGGCAGCAGCGTTCTGGATCAGCTGCAGTTGTCTGATTGACTTTTTAGGCAGACCTGTTAAAATACTGTTGCAGCGATCAATTCTCCTAAAGATAAATGCATGGATTAGTTTTTCCAGATCCTGCTGAGACATTAGTCCTTTAATCCTGGAAATGTTATTTAGGTGATAAAAACCTGACTTTGTAATTGTCTTTAGATGCTTTTGGAGGTTCAGGTCTGAGTCCATCACCACACCCAAACTTCAGGCCTGATCAGTGGATCCTAGCTGAAACAACTGAAGATGTGGTAACTCTTGATCGCTCCTCTATTGGCCCAAAAATTATTACTTCAGTTTTGTTTTTATTCAGTTGAAGAAACTTTTGGCACATCAAAGCATTGATTACTTCTAAGCATTTACTCAGTGCTTGAATGGGTTCAGAGTCACCTGGTGACATGATGATGTAGAGCTGTGTGTCATCTGATGTTGTTTTTTATTATCTGAGCAAGAGGAAGCATGTAGATATTGAATAGGAGAGGACACAGGAGGGACCCTTGGGAAACCCCACATGTGATTTTTGTCATCTGTGATGTAAAGTTACCTACTGACACAAAAAGTCCCTGTCCTTTAAGTAGGATTTAAACCAGTCGAGTGCTGTACCAGAAAGGCCGACCCTAGAGCCAGATAGTGAACAGTCGTCTGCATTGTCGATGGCTTTGCAGCAATCCCTCATACTGAGCATGCATGAATGACAGTGGAGTGGAAAACTCCCCTTTAACAGGAAGGAAAACTTCAAGCAGAACCAGGCTCAGTGTGAACGGTCATCTGCCTCGACCAACTGCCTTCCCTAATATTATGTAAGCCATAACTTTCTGCAATAAAGTAATGTTTTATAGGTCTTCAATTTACTCAAACTGAGTTTTTTTTATATAAACATTTCAAAAATTACTGAACTGTGTGATGAATCTGTTGAATGAATTTGTCAAATTAAATAAATATTTTAGTTGGAATTACTGATATAAGTTTAAGCGTATTCACTTGTGCCTGAGATCCTATTGTAATAGAGGTTTTTTGAATCTTAAACTTTTACGCACTTTTTGTGCTATTCTTCTCTGTTTAAAAATAAATAGAAATAAACATTCGTTAATTTGAAATAACCTTGTCTCGTAATTATGACAGAAATATAGAAAAAAAAATCCCTGACCCGTGTTTTGTCCTAAAAGTCTTGAAAATCCGTCGTAATTTGAATTGTGTGTGCCATGTCTATGTGTGCATGGTTACAAAGAGGGGGAAAAATGGAGGAAGCCCCGCCTCTTTCCGTGGGGGTTACCATGGCAAATGGTGTCGACGTCATAATGGAAGAAACGCCGACTATAAGAAGTTCTGCCACGGCGGCTCTCGAGCTCGGATGTATGCTCGATAGGACTGACACGTGCTGAAGATTAAAAAAAAAAAAAAAAGAAGAAAAACTAAATAAAAAATAACGACCACACCCAGGAGTTCAATTTAATGTTATTTTGATAGATTTTTTTGTATATATCTTTAAGGCGGAATTTTATTTGACTAATTTTACTTGAAGAGAGGAAGAATTCATTTTTGCAACCATGGGAAGAGGGGTGAGTATTAATCTATTCAACAGGCGGAACTGAACAGAAAGAGATGATTTAGAAGTTGAAAACATCCTTTTAACTCGCGTCTGTAAATCGATGTTGGAGGAGTAGAAGGTGGAGACTAACGGCATGGAAGATAAGCAGCGTTTTGGGTCTCAAAATGCCCGCTGCTTCCGTGTTTCCAGCAGCCTCAGAGAGCAGAAGCTTGCTGGCTGCTGCTTGAGATGTTGGAGGAGTTTTTGGGGTTTTCCCGAAAAGGAGCAGAGATGCTCCTGGGATATCTGCTCGATGTCGGGTCGGGTTACATAACGGGATACATATCAGCTGTCAAAGTTCGGCTCTGGTCGAAATGAAACCTGTTTGAATCGAGAAAAGAAGCGAGCAGAGCTCGGAGGGGAGAACTTCCAGCGCTGATCTGAGCAGCTAAGTGTTGAAAGTAGCAACCAGAGCTATAAAACTGACCCCAAACCTGCTGCCTTTCCCTCTGGAAGTAACCTCTCTCTATTGCTTTTTGAAACATGTAGTTTGTGTGTATCCCTGCTCAAATATTTAAAGAGCAACCCATTTTATATATTTATCTCGCTTCAGTTTTATTTCAAACTTAAATGAAGTCACTGGCCTTGGCTACTGTTCTGCACTGATTATTTGGCACTTGTATACAAAAAGAATATACTAGAAAGTCATGCAAACATGATTTCAATTAACTGTTCTCGTTCTCTCTTTATGTGAATTGTTAATGTTTCAAGTTTGCCATAAGCTGTTAACTACTCTTTGCCTCGTTTTTGTGTGTAATGCCTATCCTTCCGAGGGGTCCTCTGGTCTATCCTTCCGAGGGGTCTTCTGACCATCCTGCCACATTGGGACCGACTCCCATCTGCTTTCCGTGAGCTTGCATTGGCATGGGATGACATGGATCTCTGCCGCCACACCCTGCCATTCTGCAGAAGAGAAATTCTCTCTCCAAATCCAGCCCCAGTGGGAATGAAGAGTGCAAATTTTGTTTGGGGGGGGGGGGATGTGAAGGCGGAATTTCTCGTCCAGGTTTAGGATGGTGAAGGTTTCGGCTCTGAGTTTATTGGCTGCTGCTGCTTGCTCCCCCCCCCCTTCCCATATGTGGTGAAAGCCATGCCCTGCCCCCATCCAACATCCCTCCTCTTCCCTCATCCCTACTGCACCCCCCAACCCCACTTAGCCTCTCCTCCTCTGCTGCCACTCCTTCTCTCTACTTGTACATACCAAATGTGGAAGAGCTGATCATCTTGTAGTGAAGGATGAGAACTTGCATAGCTGTAATGGAGAAGAGGGCTATCCGAAGATACCCCCACCACCACCTGCAACCTCTACCTCATGTTCTGAACCTCCATCTCATTTTAAATAAGAGATTACACCCTTTTGCTGCTCTTTTTGTGCTTTTCTCACCCTTTCCACAGCACAGGGTGATAAAGACACCAAAGCAAGTGAAGCAGAGAGGAGTTGGAAGAGAAGGGGAGGTGGGGAGGGGCTCTGAAGGGGAGGTGTGAACCAGTAGGGGGGGTGGGGGGGGACATAAAGCACCAGTTGCCGCATTGCCACTGTTGAGCAACTTGACTGCCAGACATGAGCGATGGGAAGGGGCAGACATTTCTGCGCATCGACACTTCCCACGATGTAGATTAAACTTCGTGTGTTTGAAACCGGTGGAGCTGGCCACCTCCGTTAATGATTTCTCAGTTAAAAAGCGTGTGAAGTGGACCGCTGATAAGATCTGAACACAGAGCCGAAATGAGGGCAGGGTGACACAAGCTGCAGCCCTAGCGATCAGGGTTTTATCGAGGCAGCCTTGGGGTGGGGTGGGGGCAGTTGGAGGAAACCGACGAGGCCAATCTAACTGAATTATTCAGACATCACAGCTTACTTAAGCTAAATCGCTTACATCTTTCATTCCTCTCTACCCTTCTCTTTTGAAGTTAGTTTTCCTCAAACCCCACCCTACGTGGGAAATATGAGCAGCGTGGGAACTGGAAGTTGTCTGTCAGAAAAGGTTTGATTTGGCTGAAGTGGAAAAGGGTGGAAGGCGATTTATTATTATTTTTTTTTCAGGACAGAAATGCGTTCTGTTAATGAGTGGTGGTCTGATGGACCCGCTTTGCTCCCCGAGGAAAGCACTGCTGCCACCAAAACTCTGGGAAATTAAAAAAAATGTTTCCGATGCAACTATCTGAACATGGGTTCTGTTCATTTGGAGTCTCTTTAATCCAAACCAGTTAGCGGATCCCATGTAGGAACCTGGTGCTGGAGCTTGTGTGGTCATCCCCAGTCTCAGCATTGCCCGAGCAGTTGCTTCGAATCTGTGAACAGAATGTCGGTAACTGCTCTGAACCAAGTAAACATGCCAGGTTATAGATTGAAACCGGGTCGTGGAACGGGTGCAGTAATTCCAGACCAACTTTAGCGGGTCATTAGCAAATCTGGAACCAGCTAAAACTTCATTTAATGGTCCGAACTAGTTAAAGTACCTCGTGTAGCTGCTCTAAACCAGGTAATGGATCTTATATCTTGGCTCCAGATCCAGTAATTGAACTCGTCTGGGAATTCGGAACCAGATGGTGAAACTTGTGTTATAGTTAACAGAACTTCAAACCTTCTTAAATTGCTGCTGTGGTTGCTCTGAACCAGGGAATGGAATTCATGGGTTTCTCCTGAACCGGGCAAAGGCCCTTGCGTGGTAGCTTGGAACCGTCTGGGCGGAGCTTGGTTACCTGCCCTGAACCAATCATGAATGTCGTAAAGATAACCCTGAACTTCTTAAAGCAACTGACGTCTCCTGTGTTAAAGAGCGAAGGAACAGTTCTGAACCAGGTACCAGAACTCTTACAGCTACTCTAACAGTTATGAGAGCTTAGGGATTAGGGTTTATATTAGGGTTTATACCCGTTTAGTTTTCTAGCCCAACATCACCTAAATAAATTCTATCCTGTTTTTTTTTAAGTTAAATGCCTTTTTTTGTGAAAAAACCAGCTCAAATTAAATTGGTGAGCTGGTCTGCCTGCATAGGTCAGTGTTTTTTTTTTTTTTACTTTAACCAGTGACTTTTGTCTTTTTATTATGCGCCCGTATTTTGGTAAAGTGAGACAAATTCGAGTATTTTTCAGGAAACATTGTTTTTTTTTTTTTTAAGTGTCCTTGGTTGCTTTAGTGAGTTGTATTTGTATCCCTGGATGAGAAATGTGCTGGATGTGTTTGTCGTTTGCAGGAGTTGAGTAAGAAAATAAAGCAACCTATCAAAGAACATTCCTCTAAATCAACAGTGAAATGGCGCTTTAGAACAACAACAAATTGCAGATTAAAGCCCCTCAGCTGCTTTCCCCCCGTTTTTCCTGTGTAAACTGGCCACCTCTAATCTCAGCCAAAGGGGCACCGGACTGGACCTTCACATCTATTTGTTTTCAGTCCATTTCTCTCTTGTTCTCTCACTTCCCGCTAACACTTCCCCTTTCTGAAGGGTTTAACATTCTTTCCGCTCGGCAGTCATTGCGCATTAACAGGATTTTGTCGCATACTGCCCCTTGTCTCTGTCAGAACAGGGTGTACTTTTGCTTTTCTTTCTTTCCCCGCCTTCGTCTGCAGCTCCTGCTGCCTTACTGTTCACTTTTCATCCCTCTAGTTACATCTGTAGTAGTGCGTCGCTCTTTCTTCTTCCTCCTCTTCCTCATCTTGTCTGCTTTCGTTCATCTCTGCCCATTTCCCATCGCAACCAGAGTGGGAAGTGTTTGTTTTGTAAAACTTTCTTCACAAGCCTGTTGCTCAGCGGAAAAACCTGGAACATTTTCTTTCAGAATGTCAGAACCACATGCTTCCTGCTATGCTGAATGAAAAGTTGAAAAATGTTCAAGGATCAACCCAAGAGGTCAGAAAGTCCATGGTTCAGTGAGCCATTATGGCAGGGTGCCTGTGTAAAAGCAATATGTGAGATGCTCTGCTTTTTTTTTTTTCTTTTAAGGAAATGATGGAGGTCAGGGGAGGTATTTGTAGGAAATTGGAGAAATTGGGTTTGATGCAGATATTCATAATTAATGTAAAAGGCTTTTAAATTTCTTTTTCATCAGACAACTGTAATATTTTATGTTAACTGTCCAGTGCAACAACCCCCCCCCCCTCTAAAATCATGGTGATTTATTTACGTTAAAAATACTTTAAATTGAGAATATTTGCATTAAGATTAAAAATTTAGTTTATGAATTAGGTTAAATTTGTCTGTCAGCCTACCCGTCCAGATGGATTAAACACATTTGGCTTCTCTGTGGGAAATCTTGATAGCCTTCAGAGACAGGATTGGATCAGCAACCTGTAGATCCACTATTTCACATTTTCCCCCAAATAGAATTACTAAGAAAACTCTAGCTGGATTTCCTGTAAGCACGCTTGGTTTGAAAGCAGGCTATTTGACAGCTCAATGCATCTATCTCCCGAGCTAAATTATTATTTTTTTTTTTTTTATGCCGTTTCTTGCCTGGATTGGAAAGGCAATCACTAGGTCTACTTCTTAGTTAGATAGGCTTGAGAAGGAAAGCTGAACAGAAATATTTCTCAAGGAGTATCAATCCGTCCTTCCATATAAATTTATTCTTTTTGCGAGCAATGTTGCTTTGTAAACAGAATTCTGAACTTCTCATATCTTTCTACCAATCAAAACCATCAAGTTTAATATGTTGATATTTTCAGACCGGATGAGGTTGGTGTCCAGTATTGTCACCTCTTGGGTTTTCCTGATTGATTTGCCAGGAAACACATTAGATATTTCCTCTTTGAAGTCATCTGTCCAGCTACCATCATCCTGCCATTCATTCTTTTTACTACTTTGAGTACTCTGGATCAAAGTTTCCCAACTCTTCCTTGGTCCAGATTGAATATGCAGCCAGTCGGTCTACTCCTTGACCTTTGTCATAACTGGATTTGTCAAGAAAATCTCAATGGGAAATCTCTCCTTGGGAGACACTCTGAGCATTCCACATCTTTCACCAGTAGCAAAGCTTTCCATCTCCTTTGAAATCTTGATTGTGTTCCCATTCTGGATTTGATAGGAAGACAATGCTGTAAGTTTACCTCTTGTTCTTGTTGCTATTGGATTTGTTAGGGATGCCTCAATATGTATCCGCTCCCGTCTTGGGGATGCAACTAACGCTTACGCAAATATTTCGGCTTTACACAGCCCCATTGTCGCCTAAAATCAAGATAAAAGTTCACTTTGTATCAAAGAAAGCGTAATGTACGAAACGTTACCAACTTTAGTGCATTCTTCATTTGGTCAACCCTGCGTGGAGCTGCAGCCATGCGAGAGGGTCATGTGATACAGAACACACTAACACTGAATTCAAACTCAACCCTTAATTCAACCAACTTTTGACCAAAACTGCAAGTTTTTTAAAATGAAAAAAGAAAGTGTGCTCTCAAAACCCTTTGATGGGGGCGGAGCTTGGTGACAGAGTTCCTGGCTCTACATTTGTGATTGGTTGGGAGGATGTAATGACTGTAGTATTAACCTACATGGCTAGAATGTATAAGGAAAACTGTTATTCTATTGAACTTTTTACTGACCCTTTTTTTCTATCATCGATATACGTCTATCGATCAATATATATTGTTATTGAATTACGTCCAGCCCTAGTCAAGCCCTTTGATTGCTTTGTCGTTCTTCTCCATACCACAACTCAAAATTTTTAACTATTCGGTAAAATCCCATTCAAGGATTTCATCGTTTTAAGCTTTCAGCTTAAGAAATTCAAGATTCTGATGGAAAAAAAACAACAACTTTGTATGGAAAACTGGACACAGTCTACAAAGCTTTGCTTTTCCAGTTTCCTTTAAAGACGTGAAGAAAAGGGTAAACTCTGTTAAACTGAACTAAAGTTAGGGACAATTTTGACATCTCTTATACACTGCAATAAAAAAGGGAAATAAAATGTGTAGAAGTTGAGCTTCCCAAAAAGTTTCCAAAAAGCAAACCAACTTGTTCGTTCATTCACTTTTGTTCCATTTGGGGGAAACTGGATGCTGCGAAGAACGTGAAGAGAGTGCTAAACGGTGTAAATTAACACATTCTCCTTTTTCACAGTTTAAACAGAGAAAGGATTTGTTAGAGGAAGTGGGGAATAGTGAAGGATAGATGTGGGGGGGGGAATTCACCACGTGATTCTGTCCATTCACATATCTAGTTGTTGGTAGCAACCGGGCAAAGTCCCAGAGCTTGGTGTGTGTTGGGTGGGAGGGGGATACAGTTCAATGAGCAGCTTGTGTGTCTGGCAAAAGACCCTGGCACCAGGAAGGACTGCACACAGGAATCCTGCCTGTAAATAGTGAGGAGCTTTTAAAATATGCGAGTGCTCAAGCAGACGTTTCCT
Source organism: Fundulus diaphanus (assembly GCA_037039145.1). Classification (NCBI taxonomy): domain Eukaryota; kingdom Metazoa; phylum Chordata; class Actinopteri; order Cyprinodontiformes; family Fundulidae; genus Fundulus; species Fundulus diaphanus. The sequence goes on from CM073139.1 coordinate 7,219,662, forward strand.
CCGGATTGTTTCAGCCTTCAGGAGGTTGTACTTTAGGAGAGGAAGATAAAGAGGAACTGGGTGTACAGGACTCTGGTTCAGCTCATTCAGATCGGCTGAGGCCCACAAATCACAAACCTTTCCCATCTTTATGTCCCAGCTTTCGCAATACGGTCCAGTTTACTGAAGGTTTTTTTCAGGTTCCCAGTTATTAGCGGAGTTAACGTTAACCGGGAAAAGGATTTCAGACTTTAATCTCCACTAAGAATATCATGAGACTCGTAAACCGGCTATCCTGGGAGAAAACGTGTGGACAATGTGGCTGCTTTTCCTCACAAACTGCAAATCTCCAGAACGGATGGAGGAAAATAAAATTAATGTTAGGCCCACATGCCTGTGGTTTTTAACAGTCACATGAAATGGTTTCTAAGCCTGCTGCTTGTGTTGTAACTGCACAATTGGTGGATGTAGCACAAAGAGGCATTGTTTGGTGTACAGTAGGCTTCACTAGCAGTGGTTATTGGAAGATAAAATGCTCCTTTTAAGGCTGAACAGCATCTTTCTCTTCTTCCCATTTCATCCTCTTGTCTTTCATCCTATTCCTCTAGATATCTATCTGTGGAGGCATCGTCCCATCTCGATATCATCATAACTTCCTGGCTTTTTCTTGATCATTTCCTAAGGGGGGGCATGGTGTCTTTTATTTTAATATAAGTGCAGCATCAAGGAGACATTTTCAATGAACTAGAAGAGCAAGCAAATAGGGTAAATGCCAGCCAGGATTTATTAAACTGCTCTGACAACATGCAGTAGCCCAGAGGACTTTATCACACATCGCATCTTAAAAAAACAGAAGGGTAACATTTAAACAAATATCATGTCCACAAACTCTATTCACATGAGGTGGTTGTAAAAAAGCAATTCTACTGCTCAACACTGAGACCAATTCTCTAGAAAGAAAGGCCCTGTTTACACGACAACAATCCATTAGAATTGGATTGTTCTTCACTTTCTGGATAATGCATCTACATGACGATGTTTTTACTGTGGTCTAGTAGAAACCATGTAATTTACCTGCAATGCCACTAGTAGTCTGTATGTTCTTGGAAACCCAATAACATGTACATAGGTACAAAGGCTCCTTACTGAAAAAGGTGCCACCACAAAGTCATGCTGCGGCGTCGCTAGGGCTTCTCCCAGGGTTTCCGCGGGTCATTAAAAATCATTAAAATTCATTAATTTTTTTAAATTAAAATTAAGGCCTTAATTGGCATTAAAATTCATTAAATGTGATTATCGGTGGCATTTAAAATGCCTTTTTTTAAAAATATGTTCATAAAAACAGTTTCGTCAGATATATTATATCAGATATAACTGATTCTGCGTGTTTGCGCGAAACCAAACACGCTGAACTGCTTCCGGTTGATCGCAAAGCCGTATGTTTTTACGATGTTCGGAAAACAAGCTCGATGCGGAGAAAAAGCTAGAAAATGGGAAAATGCAAATTTCAACAAAAGTGGGTGGAAAACGAGGAATTCGGGACATGGCTGCAGCCTGTTGACGGTAAAGATGACGAAAAATTAAGCTTTGCACAATGGGTGTCAATGCTTTACGATCTCACATGAAGTCGGACAGCCACAGATCAGCTGCAAGGGGCAGACAACAGCTATTGATGTTAAGTTACTTTTCTGTAACCAACGCAGTCACGTCCGCAGTAGCTACCGCAACCAGCACAAACCGCACAGCAGCAGCTGGAGCAAGCTCTACCGACACCAACGTCGGGAAATCAGACGGTCTTCGAACAACATTTGGATCCAATGCAACACTGCATCCGGAGGTGCTCTGGTATCTGAACACATCAACAAGTACCCATGAGAGTCATGGGTACTTGTTGATGGCATTAATATTATTTCTAAGAGCATTGAAAAGCATTATATTGGAGTTACTCATTCCTGTATAAACCCTGTCCCCAAACAGGCAGATTCCGTTTTTCCTGTGTATATGGCAGCAGAGACCAAGATGTTTTCAAATGCTTCCATTCTGGAACCCGTTTTCAAACTGTGTTGCTTTCAGAGAAGACTCGCACTGTTGTGGTGTACACGAACAGTAGAAACGCAACAAAACTTTTAAATTTTCATCCCAGAAAACATTGATGCGTAAGCGGGGCCAAATATAGGTCAAAAATATTTAGTGCTTAAATTGCAACTCGCCTCGATGTAAAGGTATAACCTCACCCGCAGGCAAGTTTTGAAAAATGCCACCAAAATTGGTGGTTCCATCACCGCTGGTTGATGGTTGCTTTATGTTTGACGGATATAGGTTCCGCACGGAAATTAGACGTGGACACAACGCCGGCAGCAATTATGCTCCATGCGGGTCTTTCTCTGAAGTGGCACAATTCTCCTAGAATCGAGCGTTGCATTCCTATACCAAGCACGGAAAGCGGAAACTTTCGGCCGCGCAGAGAGGCGTGGAAGTCAAAATGATGTAATATGGCCGCGCGGACCTCTGCGTCAAGCATAAACCAGGCTTTAGGGACTGGCTCATTGATGCCTGAAGCTGGCGCTGCCGAGGCAGTTGGAGGATAGGATGGGTCCTTTTGCAAGCCTCCAGAAATAAGGCAACCCACTACATTACATTTTCTCCCCATCCTAACAAACAGTACAAAACACTATAAATTACTAACTTGAAAATGGATTGAAAGATTGCAGAATTCACTATTCCAACGCAACTACGGAGGCGTACAAGACGGAGCTGCTTTCATAACCCACAGCGACAGAGCCACTGACGTCAGTTTTTCTGGGTGACGTCACAATATCTTTTTGAAGCAATAGCAATAATGATTTGAAATTAAATGTAGGACACTCATTAAACCTTAGGAGGGTGCGACACAGACAGTTTAAGACACAAAAGAAGGATTTCAACAAATATGCAGTAATTTGTCAAAATAATAACAGAGATATGTAGAGGGCACTATAAGACATCCATGTTAACAGTTTATTAGCAAAATGGTTGATTTGGGGACGGGTTACCCTTTAAGCTGAAAAGATCTGTATGCTGATCTTGAGTATAAAAAAGATCAGTGTTGTACTATTTGAACAGCGGATTTCAGTTGTAAAGTCATACATATTTATCCATTTTTATCCATTATCGGATAAAAATTGTTTATCCGATTATTTTAAATTTGGAAATTTGACCTGAAAAAAATATGTAGGAACCTATACATCAACATAAATAGTCCCAGTTTTGTAATTCTAAACTTTAGTCAGCCATTCAAAGGACAGGCAGACCTAAAATGAACAGTGGTCAATGTATTCCAGTTTAAAACAAGTGAAGAATGCAGCAGATGTAGAAGAAATAAGTCTGCCGTCACGTTTTAACCAGTAAACATGTGACTCCAAGCCTGATGGCCTTGGGGGCCCTTAGGGGTCCGAAGCCAAAGATCAGGCCACGATGATCCAGAACTAGGCCGAGTGTTTTCCCAGCTTAGCCTGCCAGGGGGGTTCGAGCAACAATAAACATGCGCTTGGATCTCACACTGTGCTCTGGGAAACTTTGTCAGCTGAAGCCGTAGAAAAACAATATTAGTTAGCATTTTTCCATGACTGGGACGGAGAACAGGATGTCCACATTTGGTCATTTTGTGCCCAAACTTTTTGTATTGAACATGGCTGCAGGAACCTACTGTAGCACTGCACGAAGGGTCATTAGTAGTCAGTCTGCGTTTCAGCAGCCTGCCCTGCCTCCCTGCTACATGCTCCTTGTAAAGGTGTTGAATTATTGATGAGCCTTAACTCCTGATTGATGTTAGCGTCTGCTGCTGCCATCTCCTCTCACCTGCTTGGATCAAGCATTGGCTTAACTTTTACAGCCAGCGTTGAGTTTTTACCTGTTGAGTAACAACAGCAATGTGGTGTTTTATGACAACCACAAAAACATGCGCATATTGAGGAGTGTAGAGCATATTCTAGAGCATTTTATTTAGAGCTATAAAACCTGGTATATTGTTAATTTAACTTGTGGTCAATTATTAAGTCAGACTCTAAATGTATTGGCTGAATTTGTTGCTCTATGGTCATTTTCTAAGCAAGGAACTAAACTTAAAATGGCAAGTTTAAAGTCTGAATTTTACTAAAGATTACTTTTCCCTCAAAATATAACAGATGTCTGGATCAAAGTTCATTGCCATCAGTCCATTGGATTTCTGAACACTTATCTCAGAATGGAAGTTGATGATGCGAAGTAAAGGATGAGTTCTCATTGTTCTGAGAACTGAGTGAGCTCTTACAAGTAAATGATAGTAGTTGGTGTAGGTGTTGGAGGATATTTGCTCTATGCCAAACTCGTGTGGATCTGATAAACTTCCATACTGTGACTTGATGCATTTTGGAAAGAAATACTTGTTAATTTAAAGGCTTTACATTAGTTTCACATAGAGCTGGACGATATAGAAAAAAAACATATGGATAAAATAGAAATCATATTGGATCGATATCGATAATTATCAACAAATTCAAAACATAGATTTTAAGTGCAGCCCTGGCCATTTTAAGCTGTTGCTTAGCAACATATTTTTAGATACATAACACACAAACACTGAATTCAAACTCAACCCTTTATTCAACCAACTTTTTACCAGAACTACAAGTTTTTAAAAAAGAATAAAGAACATACGCTCTCTGAACACTTTGAAGGGAGCGGAGCTTGGTTACTGGGTCTGAGTTGTGATTGGGGGGGGGGGGTGTATTGAACGTAATATTAACCTACATGGCTAGAATGCATAGGGACGGAAAACTTTTATTCTATTGAACTTTTTATTGACCCTTTTTCTATCATCGATATGTCTATCGATCGATATGTATTGTAATTGAATTATCGTCCAGCCCTAGTTTCACATTGAGCGATATAACTAAGCAAATTGATAAAGGCTGTTTCTTCTACCTGGCTTGTAGTCATTGCTGTATTCACATCTAATGTGTTGGATAGATGGTAAAATGCATAATGAAGCCGGTGTGATCTCAATTCAAATGTTCAAAGTGTGAATTAGAAAAAGGCTTGGAAGTCAGGATTTATGTCAATATTAATAATCATCTTTTATTGTCATTGCCACATACATTCCAATGAAATTCGACCACTGCTTTTAACCCATCCTTCAAGGAGCAGTGAGCTGGCACTGTGCAACACCCAGGGGGAATTCTTGGGCTAAGGGTCTTGCTCAGGGACCCAGAGCGGCAGGCTGTGGGTTTTAAACCCAGAACCTTGCAGCCTCTCCAGAATGAAGCTCTCTAACCATTTTTCCCTTAACTTTTCCCTTCTTTTATTTCCTAAGGATCATAAGACTTCTTAAGAGATGCATTGCAGGGTTCCCCCAGAAAATGTGCTTAACCTTACGATAGGTGTCATTGTGGGTTTTGGGAAGTGTGCGCGGTATCGTTTAGTCGCGGAGTGGTGGCCTAGTGCTTAGAGCATTTCGCTTGTGTCCCAGAGGTCTGGGTTCAACTCCCACAGACGGCCACTCTGGGTCCCCGAGCAAGACCCTTAACCCCAGATTGCTCCCCGGGCGCCGCACAGTGCTCCCTAAGGGGATGGGTTAAATGCAGAGAACAAATTTCATTGGAATGTATGTTGCAATGACAAAGATGATGATTATTATTGTTGAGCGGGGGTATGCAGAACGGAGGAGTGTGGGAGCGTTGCATCACGCGGTTCGAAGGAGGGGCGCAACGTGTGGACATAGTGTGCTAGCTATTTAGATCAGGAGGTTTGCTCTCGGACAGGAACTTTACTCACCATTTTATGTCGCTCTGAAACATAGACTCAATTAAAATAAACAGACGACTCTTAGCCTGGCAGAGGGGCGAATTCAGCCTGGCGGCCCGCAGGGGGAAGCCATGAATTGTTTTATCTATATTTCTGTTGTTTTTTTATTTGTATCATGCATTGACCTCTAAAATCTTATCCATCAGTATTTGGTTTTTCCCTACTCAGAAATTACTTATTCAGTACCTGTGGTCACTAAATAATATTTACATTGAACTGGAACCGTGGTTCCTAGACTCGGTCTAAGATGCTAAAAAGGAAACAAACAAACCAAAAACAAGACTGCAAGACTGCTAGTCTTTGCTGGTGTTGTTTTGCTGCTTCAGTATGCATTCACACAGCATACCATTGAGTAGTGGAGCTCAAACGTGGAGCACAGGCATAACCTTGTCGATGGGCTATTCGTCAAGCTAATAACAGCTAGCGTTAGCTGATGTTGTCCGGGAGATTTACAACTTCGTTGATGCACATTTGAGAGCTTTACTGACCTTTCAATAGGTCAGTAAAGCAGTAATGTACGAGTTCACTCTCTTCCAAGGGCCCAGGCTGGACTCCTGGCTGGACTTGCAGCAGCTTTTAATTACGGTTTAAACCTTATTGAATAAATAACAATTTTGAAATCTTTTAATGTTTCAAACAGCAGGGTTGTATCAAGAGCTCCGACGGTTTTGCTTCCAAACTTATTTCCTCCACTCAACGAAGAAATGCGTCATGTTTATGTCGGGCGCACATGTGCGCTCGGGTCAGTTTGCCATATTCGGGATAACTTGATCCTGTCAAGCGTTTACATTTGCATGTCACTTGGATTATCAATTGGCATAAACGAATTACAGTTTAATTTCGATTAAGCTTAATACAATCACAATATTCTAATTGGCTTGTTTACATGACGCAGTTTTACTTCAATCGGCCCCTTATTCTGATTTACTTTTGTCCATTTAAACGTAGCTAATGTTGCTCTCAAATATCCATGTCGTACTGTTAGTTTAGCAGGTAACACCATAACGGTCTAATTTCAGCGTAAATCTTGAGAATTCTCAGTGTAACAAATTTGTAGGTGAGAACATTGGTTATAATTTTAGCTCTCATTCAGATATTATTGACAATGCAGAACCACCAAACATTCACTGACTTTGGCTTACCCACTCATTAAACTTGGCCAAATGCAGCAGAGCTTTGAAGAAAGAGTCACTCATTTAAATAGTTTTGTTTCAGAGCACTAGCAAAAAAAAATTCCTACACCAACAAAATGTAAAACCAGCCGACCTCAATTATTTCTAAAATAGTTTGCCTTAGATTCAATAAGGCGAATATGCAAGACTCGTCCAGTTTTGGATGTACAATGGTTTACAGAGGAAAAAAAATAAAAAAAACTTTTATGGCCCGCAAAGTACTTTTGACTTTTCCTGTATGGCAAAAAGTTTGTACATGATTGAAGTAGCTACTAACTCCATATTAAGTTTGACATTTCCATAAACTACTCAATTGGCTTATGACTACAGTATCATTATTTTGAATCATTTTAAAGATCCCAAGGAGGGTATAAAGAGGGTTCAACTAGGGAATACAACATGGTAAAGGACCAAAGTGACTCTGAGCCATAAGCCACTTAAACAAGATCAAGGTGACGGCACGCACAGCCTCAACTATAGTGTTGTCAGTGAATAATACTGATTCACATCATGAGGGGACACTGTCATTTCTTAAATATACTTTGTTTGGAGACTCCCCATCTTAGTTCGTTATGTTCCTCATTTGGATGCAGATCTCTTCTTTGGGTTAGTCAGCTACAATCACTTAGCTCATATTTTGTTTGACAGACTTGGGGTTTCCTTTCTAAGATGTAATAACTCGAGGTTTGTAAACATCTGAAGATTGTTCAGGCTCTTAAACGGGGAGACGTATTGGTTGGCCATCTGTTGCTGTTTTAAAACCAGATGTAAACTCATTATACTGGTCTTATTGCGGCCCGTGCAAGAGATTGGATAGGCTGGAGGTGTTAAGACAAATGGAATTAGCTAATCTCTTCACATTGGATAGAAAAAAAGATGTTAAATTAGACAGAGGGGTCTGAATTTGTTTCTTAACTCTCACACACTGCCTTCCAGCGGCTTGGAAGGAACTATCTGTGTCTGAGCCTTTGTTGCTCTGTCAGTTGCATTGACTACTGATAATGAGAAAGGACGTCTGCAGAGGAGACAGCGGGTTGATAGGGACCGATGAGGCTCACTGTCACTTTGTGCCAAAGCTGATTGTGTGATAGTGGATGTCAAGTGTGTTAGTGTCACAAACTAATCTGATATGTGTTTTTAGTTCTTCAGCGTTACTTTTGGTTTTAAATATCTACTGCCTGCTGTGAAAGAATAATTTGTGTCCCAACCAGAGTTAAAATGGACTAAGCGTTGTCAGTGAATGACTGGTACTTTGTTCCACTCTGAGACTTGGAGCGGTTGAAAAGCTGTTGGTGATTGCGTGTTTAGTCTGGGAAAGGAGACATTCTTCATATAAAAAAAGTGTAATCAGTTTTATTGTAATATGTAAAATGCAAGAAAAGCCTAATTTCGAAGAAAACTGAAACATGTTGGACTTGTTCCAACTTCAGGGTTCGATATTGATTTAACCCTTTTGACTTAACCTTTTATGACTCATTTAGTTTGCAATATATTCTGCTGACGTCCAAAAACCAGTTAACAGTGGGCCTTTTTGTAGAGCTATATGAAAGATATTTTTTAAGATGACAAATGTTTGCAATAGACGTTGTCACTCATTTTTATAAAACTGAACTCTAAAGGGCTATGGTTGACATGGTAGAAAGGGTTGACCAGTGTTTAAGTTTTGCTGCGCTTACGTCCACACATTGCGGTCTAGACCAATCATGTCCAATATGTGTAATAGTATACTCAAATTCAGTTGATCAGTTATTTACAGTTTGTAAAAAGGTGTCTATGGAAGCTCAAATGTTCACGTCACATTAGTTTCCAGCAATACCTTATTTAGATCAAGTATGTCACGAGAGTGCAGAGGAACTGCTTCCTTTTTAAAAAAACCCCAAAAAGTCCCCAATAAGAACCCAAAGTTAAAGGCAGGTGTTACTTGTTCAGTGACTGTGTTCAGGAAAGAGACAACGTTCAACATAGAACCACTGAAGCAGGGTTTGTTTTTTTCAAAATAAATTAAATGGAAAATACACAAAGGCAACAGCAGCTATAGCCTCTTTCAGTTACTCAGAAATAGGAATGCAGCTAAACACAGAAGCACTTTCCTACGAATCATTTCTATAAGAAAGAAAACAGAGTTCACGAAGATGATGGAAGACATGGAAACATTGACTTTGTCTAGCAAAAAGATGCTCGTACATAGCCAGCCGTACTTTCTATAGAGGGGGTTTTGACGTAACTGTCTAAGAAAGAGACACAGCTAAACATTTTAATGGAGACAGAAGTACTTTGGTAGAAAAAATTGAGAGTTTGGCAGATTAATGATGTGGCTCAATGAAATATTTAGGTGATGGCTCCTTTTTATGGAATCTTTACTTATTTGCAAAACCTACTTGTTTATAAAGTCTATTTTTGTTCTTGATATGATCAAAGATCACAAGATTTAAATTCCCACTTAGTCCTAAGCAATTCATTAGATGAACTTTTACAAGAAATTGAGATTGGTTTGGGCTAGAAACAGTCAGATGTTAGACCAACCAGGAGAAGAAAAGTAAATGAACAAAATTCTGCATTACTTGCTTCAGTCTCAACATATGATGTAAAAGGGCGTTGAAATACATTTTAAAGGATATGAAAGGATTGCAATTAGAGAAGTTATGAAGAGTGAACAGTGTAGGAAGTATTGTTTAAGGGTGGTTTTATATGCATGACTTAAAAAAAGAAGTAACGTCTTGCCAGTTGCTGCAAACCTAAACCCAAAGCACCTCATGTCCTCAACGGTTTGAGATTAGAGAGTGGTGATGTCAGAGAGATTAGCTCAGGATGTTGGATGATGGCTGAGGGTCATTTGTGCCAATATTTCCCATCACTCTTTAATAAAAAAAACATTTAGCAAATCCTGTGGAGCAAAAACAGTGTTTCCAGAGCTCCACCAGAGTCCATGGTCATTCAAAACGTGGAACACTAAAACCTAGAGATGATCTGGGCCAGAATGGGCATCATGTCACAGAAGCACGTATCTGATGCTGCAGGTTGTTTGGACTGAGGAAGATTTAGTGCCAAGACCACGTCTGCGCTTAAGGCCATGATAAGCATCCTGGATGGTCATCATGGCTCCACCAGTTATTGTCCACATTCTTGACGTGCCCTTATGAACTGATCTCATTGATCTCCTTTCTCTTTGTTCTCAGGAAGGACGAGAGCAGTATGAGCTGGCTGCGACCTCTGAGCAGGGCGGCAAGAAAAAGGCAAAGGGGAAGAAGAAGGAAAAGGATATGGATGAACTGAAGAAGGAAGTGGATATGGTGAGTGTAGAGGCTTGACTCAGGATGCCTTCCTCTGATTGTTCAATCACTTTCTTGGAGTTTACACGTCACGTCCGTTGTTCTGTTGTAGGTTTCTATTCCTATTCCTAGACTTTGTCCTAGAAATCTCTGACAGTAGAGCAAATAAAGCCTGTATAAGTCAAGATCTCTTTGGTGCACTAAAACTTTTACTGCGAAACATTTATAGCTGTTGGTTTCAAAGTTGTTTTTTTACTTGAATTAGATTTAATCTTCTTCTTAGTTCAATACATGTTGATAATCTTCCACCTTTCCTTTTCTCCCTTTCTTTCTCCTTTTAAACCCGTAAATGTTATTATAGCTTCTCTCTTATGAGAGGTGGTTATGGGGAACAAAAGGTCAGCACACAATGGGCTGTAAATGTCACCAGCGTTGGCCATATTGGACCATTACACACGAACACTGTGTCTCTGTGCTCTCGTTGCAGGATGATCACAAGCTGAATCTGGATGAGCTCCAGCGCAAATATGGAACAGACCTCAGCAATGTGAGTGAGACGCACAAAATGTTTCGGGTCTTTTTGTCACATCACAGCCACAATGTCCCGCACAGCCACCTGTAAAAGTCTTTGTCAATTTTTTAGGTGTTTTTACAAGTTGTCAGTGAAAGTCGCCAGACAAATATACAGAAACACAACTGCGGTGTGTTGGGGATCATTGTTCTGTTGGAACCAGTCAGCTATTGATTTGAGGTTGAAGTTTGAACAATTTGAACATAGCTCTCCATTACTCCATACAACGCTCGCAAATGTATCAGCGCCACTGACAGCTAAAGCAGCCCCCACAGCATGATGCTGCCCCTGGCGTGACTGACAGCTGGTAACAGTGCAATATCAACCCTGGGAAAAGAATGTTAAAATTCCGAAAAGGGCAAGATTAATGACTGAAAACAGTAGCACCACCTTAACAAGACGATACTACAAGGGAGGATATCCCAGTCATGTCTCATTTTAAAGTAGCTTTGTATTGAAGTAGAAGTAAAATTAGCGCAAAGAGTAAGGAACTTTGTTTTTTGTTCATTATTTCCTTGTAACAATAGTTCTTGCTAATAGACTTCAGGGTCCTCACCAGGATTTTTTTTCAGCATCACGGCTGGGGGAGCGTCTGTTGTCGTTTCACTGCTTCTCTGGATGTATTCACGGAGCGGAGTGTTGCGTAGGGCAGCTCAAAGGGGGCTGCTCATTTACCTAATAACAGCTAGCCTTAGCTTCTGTTGTTCTGGAGGTTTATAACTGCGCTGATGCACATTCAAGAGCTTTACTGGCCTTGGTATGCTGCTCTCAAACAGCTGTCGTACTAACCATTGCGCTAATGAGTGTTACTGTCTAATTTCAGCGTAATTTTGAAAATTTTCAGCATAACGGAAATGCACTAGCGAGAACCCTGTTCATTGGCAAGAACGGTTATATTCGCTTAAGTTGTACCCTAATGGCAAGAAAAGTGTATTTGCAGATTGAGCAGCAGAGTAGAGCGTGGCTTGCACCCTTGAAAAATTTACCAAATCCTCTCTTCCAATTCCAACAGTTTTTGGTTCTAAGAATATGATGGTGAGGGACAGCACCTGCCTTACTAGAAAAATAAATGTCTCATTATTGGAGGCAATCGTCCACAAGGAAAAAAGATTAGTTGTCAGCAAAAGTATTTTGTGGTTTAGCCTGTGCGTCCGCATGGATCTGGCGTTTTGGGAGAATGTAAACGACCATGTTGGAAACCTGGTCCCAGAGAGGATACATTTCAAAACAGCAGTTTTGTGTTTCTATTTGTACATCCAAACAAAGATGTCGCTGTCCGGTATTGCGTTCATACTAAGCCAAATATTAGCTTTTCTATGGCTGTTAGCGGTGTCCTCAGACTCTTCCTTTCTAACAACCCTGCTCTACAAGGCGTGGCCCCTTCCAGCCCACATAAAGATCACGTTGAACATTGAAGAGATGTTGCGCTGTTTACTTCACATTTGAGGCTGTCATTTTTTTGGGAATCCCGCGGGTCACGGAATTCAGCATTAGTAAAGATTACGTGATTGGGACGGTACAGGGTTAAATATCAACGGGAGCAGACGGGAGCGGGAGCAAACCAATAGGAGGTAAAATAAACTAGGATCGATGCCAATAAAATAAAATAATGTAGGGTCCATGCCGCCATTTTGTATTTTTTTCCAAGAAACTTAAACTGTAATGCAAGTCAAAAGAACTACACAACCCAAAAGCCAACAGTGCTGCCGGTCTATGTTTTCCGCCCGCGCTTAAAAAACAGCAGTGGAGGGATCAACCGCTAGTGGCGAACTCGACCTGGAAAAGTTGGATTTGCAACGCAAAGTCAGAAGTAAGGACTTATCTATTAAACTTACAGAGCTGAATGGAAAGTTGCAAAAATGAACAAACTTGACGAGAGTTGAATGTCACGGTGTTAACACTCAGTATGCTGCTTGTAAAACGTGGTTCCTGGACTCATCCAAGAATGTGTTTAATGTTCGATGAATGTATTGGTTCTGATACTAAACCCTAATTAGTTTGTGGATATTCTCTTGCAAATCGACAAATATTAATATTCTTGTATCATATTCAACTTTCTTTTACAAAACTGAGTTTTTGAACCATTGTGGTACATTATCTAAATTGTGAAAGTAATGCCTTTATGTACTTTTTTGTTTAAGTATAGATCTCTTGCTCGGTGCATTTTTCTTTAGTTTCAGCAATTTGAAACATAAAAGTAACTTCATTGTTCATAGGAAACAATTACTTAATAAATTAGTAAAAGGCAACATTGTACATTTTGTTTATTCAACTAAGATAGGCATGGTCTGTTTCCCAGTTTGTTACTTTTATTATTTATTTATTATTATTCCTTTTACTTTAACTGGCCTTTACTACAGCTAAAAATAGGAACTTAACTGACCCTTCATAGAAATTCAGGTTTAATGTATTGCCAGAAAACTTAATGAAGGCAACAAGAATGGGAGTGGCGCAGGAGCGCGAGTCATTCTGAATGGGAGTGGGAGTAATTTTACCAGGAGTGGGAAGAGACAGGACTTTATTTTTTACTCTGGCCCGAGATTGGGACGGGACACACATTTTTTTCTGTGGGAGTGGGATGGGACAGGAGTGAAAATCCACTCCCGTGTCACCCTCTACTTCACATGAGTTGTCTGTGCGTGCCATGCATAGACATTATATACGTAGACGCGTCATTGGGCGCAGGTTCGCACGTCAACGTCCCCGCCATATTGTATGTGGCAGAAAAAAGTTACGTTCTGTTGTAGTGAAAGTGGATCAGAGAAGATGCCTCATTCCTGTGCTGCATGGAAATGTATTCGGGCTGATTTCACTACTTGTATCTACCTTCTATAAACTAAGGCTGCACCATGCTGCAAAACTGGACACACTAAAGCTGTAGAGTGGCAACACTAGGAAAAAGATGTGCAAGACCATTCTTTTTCAAGGTTTTTAGCTTGCATACAGTACAGACTATTGTATTTAGACATAGATGTGCATATATAGATTTTCAAGTATTATAAATAAGCCAAATAAATAGCTGTGTGATTATATATCACTATAGGTCAAGATTATAGCTGTCTATACATATCTATATCTTTCTGTATGTGTGTGTGTGTGTGTGTGTGTGTGTGTGTGTGTGTGTGTGTTATGAATATAAGGATCAATTTGTTAAATCTAAACATTGTGGTCTTCATTATTTGATAAAACTGTGTCACATGTGAACCTTTAGGAACAGACTTTTTGGGGGAGTATTAAAGAGGTAAAATTACTAATATGAGAAAAAAAGATCTAGGACAATAAAGTTAAAAAAAAAAAAGACAAAAGTGGTAATGTTATGAGAAAAACGTCATATTATGAGAATTAAGAGGGAACATTTCCAGAATAGTCACAGTTTGCATAATTATTTCACTCCTCCTGGAGTAATAGGGCCAGGTTAGATTATTTTAATTATTTTTATTCTTTACGAGTATAAAGTCGGGAGAATGAAGCTAAAGGGATACGAAAATAAACTTGTACTATTACAAAAATAAAAATATTACGAATACAAAGTATATTCTGAGATTAAAGTCCCCCTGATACTGTTTAAGTGACTGAGTAACTGCAGATTTGCCACATTTATACCTACTACAGTGTTGTCAGTGGTGCTGCGTCCTGTTGTGTGGACGCACATTTCTTCTTAATCATTTATGTAAATGTACTGTGTTCATCTTCACGTGGACGACCTCGGTGCAGAGATTCTGCAGCTTGTGGTAATCCCATATCTCCCTGCCAGGGGACCAACTTGCAACACAAGATGTCAACAGTTTATTACAGACTACTTCCAGAATTTAGAAGTGGAGATGGAATGGCCTGCCGTAACTCCTTGCTTCATCCCCACTGAACTCTAGTGGCATTAGCTTGGGTGTGCTGTTCATGTGAGAGGGACCAACAGAACCACGTTTGTTGACTCTAAACATGTGCTTGTTGACAAATGAGATGGCATCCCACAGCACTGTGTGACCAACCTGGTGACCAGATCCCATATACTACTACCTATATTAAATTGCCAGTATGTCTGTTTTTACTTTAAACTCATCCATCATCCAATCAAATAAAAGCCAAAAGGCATAAGAAGATAAAATCAGATTTATTTTTATCCAGCATGATGAAATTTTTTTTTAATATTTATCTTACTTAAAATGTATTTTTTTAATTTAATATTTTTATTTTTGACAGTAGTTTCAGAATGGACCTTCTTTAAGAAAATGTATGCATTATGCCTATTCACCGTGTTCGTATAGAAGCCAGCCCTGAGAGTAGTCGACATCCATTTTAGTCCTTTGCTCCAAAGAGCCCCCTGTCCTTCTGTAAATATGCTTCTGGTCATGCAGGAAAGATAAAGGAGAATAGCTGATGAGTGCCTCTAATTAGGGTGTCACCAGGCAGCACACGTGGTGCCAGCATGGATTTATTAGCCAAAGAAGCCCGTCTGCCCTGATTTCATATGATCCTATTTTTCTCTTCCCTCAGGATTCTTTTTCTTCCTGCAAGTGAACCACACATCCCTGTTTTTTCTGTTGATGCTGTGTAGCTAGGCAACGACGGCACCCTCTGTCCCCTCTGGACCTAAATATGTTTCACTGAGTTGTAAACAATGATGATGAAACTTACCAAGAACTTGATGCAGAAGCTAACTGAATAGAATGCACTTTTACTGCCACATGTGACTGGATCTGCTTCATTTCAGGGTTTGACTGGTGCAAAAGCTGCTGAGATTCTGGCTCGCGATGGCCCAAACGCCCTCACACCTCCTCCCACCACACCAGAGTGGGTGAAATTCTGCAAACAGGTAAAATTTGATACTAATGATGGTTGAAGACTTTATGGTTCAGATAATTTTTTTGGTCTAATCTCTTGTTCTGATTCCTTGTAGATGTTTGGCGGTTTTTCCATGCTGCTGTGGACTGGAGCCATCCTCTGTTTCCTGGCCTATGGGATCCAGGCTGCAATGGAAGAGGAGCCTGCAAATGACAATGTAGGACAAAAATCTTTTAAATTCCCTTTTGATAATTATTCCTGGGAGATAAAATGCATGTTTCTTTATCTGCAGTTGTACTTGGGTGTTGTGCTATCTGCTGTCGTCATCATCACTGGTTGCTTCTCGTACTATCAAGAGGCCAAGAGCTCCAAGATCATGGACTCCTTCAAGAACCTGGTCCCACAGGTGCTCCCCACTTTGCTTACCATTCCTCCATTTGTGCATGCTGGAAATATGGCACCAGAACCGACAGCTGAAATGTTTGATCTTGCAGCAAGCCCTGGTGGTCCGTGATGGCGAGAAGAAGAGCATCAATGCAGAGGAGGTGGTTGTCGGAGATCTGGTGGAGGTGAAAGGTGGAGACAGGATTCCTGCTGACCTCAGGATCATTTCTGCTCACGGCTGCAAGGTTGGTGCCTTCACCCAAAAACTGCAAAAGGGCTTCCTTTCACTTCCTGTAGTTTTATAAAACTAAAACTGACATTGATCAGGTTTTAGGTAGATTTCAAATAATGCAAGACACTTTTTTGTTGTAATGTATTTATGGCCTGACTGCTTTGTGACTTTGAAGTTGGGTTAGAAAAATCAAACCTGGCTTTGATTTTTTTCCTCTTTGAAGCCTCCTTGATGCTTCCTTCTGTGACCAGCTGGAGGCCTTTTTTTCTGGAAAGGCCTGTGACCCACATTCGGTCCAGAACCATAAAGCAGCATTTCAGAGGGCTTTATCAAAATCTTTTCAGGAGCTTTCAGTGTGTTTTAACTTTTTTTAAAATACAAAAGATTACTGTGAATTTAAAGTGAATATTTTTACTGAGGTTGGGCTTTAAATACGAGACCTGGAATGACTACATGAGGTAAACCGAGAAAGAAACCCTGCACAGAAGGAGGGAGTGATGTAAAAAAGGTGTACATAAGTATACAAGGATGGAATGACTCATTGAAGGAAGGAAGAAACAAATGCAGAGGAGGATGGAGGAAGACATGGAAGGATGCAGGGAGTTCAGGTGCACAAAAGAATGAAGGGAATTAAAAAGGAAGGGCAAATGAACAGACAGATGGATAAAATTATAAATAAAAGCCATATATGAATCAGAAAATAAAATTGCAAGTAAAGTATTTTTTTCTGTGTATCCAGACCTTGAAAATACTTCAATAACATTCCAGATTGTTTCAAACTACATATAAACCCTGTGAATGTAGCTTATTAGTCATTTGTGATTGGGTGGAGTGAAAAGTTGGTTTTGTTTTTCGGTTTGTTTTAAATCCGTTTCCTGTTGCTCAGGTGGACAACTCCTCCCTGACTGGAGAATCAGAACCTCAAACTCGTACTCCAGACTTCTCCAATGAGAACCCACTGGAGACCCGGAACATTGCTTTCTTCTCGACCAACTGTGTTGAAGGTTTGAAGCCTGGAATCTACCAAGCAGAGGTGGGGAATCCAGGTTCAGAAAGTAAAAACAGGGTTTTTGCGGGTCATTAAAAGTCATTAAATAATTTTTGTTTTTAAATTAAGGCCTTAATTGGCATTAAAAGTCATTAAATGTGATTGTCTGTGGCATTAAAAATGCCTTATTTTATTATATATGATTCCGCGTGTTTGCGCAGACCCAAACACGCTGAACTGCTTCCGGTTGCTCGTAAAGCCGTTTGTACAATGTTCGGAAAAGAAGCTCGAGGCGGAGAAAGAGCTAGAGAATGGGGGGGAAAATGCAAATGTCAACAAAAGTGGGTGGAAAACGAGGAATTCGGGAGATGGCTGCAGCCTGTCGACGGTAAAGATGACGAAGGATTTTGCCGTGTTTGTAAAAAAAATTAAGCTTTGCACAATGGGTGTCAATGCTTCACGATCTCACATGAAGTTGGACAGGCAGTGGTGTAGTCCAGGGTATGCGGCGTATACCCACTTATTTTTCAGTCAGCATTGCCTATATCAACTTCTGGAGCGATACAGCGTTTAAACATTGCGCACGCTCAAAACCTGTTTGCCGCGCTCTCAAATCTGATAAACTCTTCTCAACCCAGTTTGGATCCAATGCAACACTGCATGCGGAGGAGCTCTGGTTTCTGAACACAGCCATCAACAAGTACTATATATATATATATATATGTGTGTGTGTGTGTGTGTGTGTGTGTGTGTATGTATGCATGTATGTACTTGTTGATGGCATTAAAATTATTTCTACGAGCATTAAAAAGCATTAAATTATGGCTACTCATTCCTGTATAAACCCTGAAAAAGCCGGTCCAGAAATTGGTTCAAACCATTTGCATTTTCCAGCTCCACAGCAGAGACGGGGACTAAAATCACCTGGTTAAGTGAACAGGATGAAGGGAAACCAGGCAGGGTTTTTACTTTCCTGAAGCTGGATTCCCCACCTCTACTATGAAGGACTTCATAAAATGTCCATCTTGTCTGTAGCTTTGGCTAAAGTCAAAGATCGGATTCTTTTTCCAGGAACTGCTCGCGGTATCGTGATTAGCACCGGAGACCGTACAGTCATGGGTCGGATTGCTACGCTGGCTTCTGGACTAGAGGTTGGACGCACTCCAATCTCCATCGAGATCGAGCATTTCATCCACATCATCACTGGCGTGGCTGTCTTCCTGGGTGTCTCCTTCTTCGTGCTGTCCCTCATCCTGGGATACACCTGGCTGGAGGCCGTCATCTTCCTCATCGGTATCATCGTAGCCAACGTCCCAGAAGGTCTCCTGGCTACTGTCACCGTAAGTCCAGGTGTCTTTTTATTCTGGCTCAGATTTCAGAAGATTTGGTCTGTAAAAAGTGGAGTTTTGTTTTCAGGTGTGTCTGACGCTGACTGCCAAGCGTATGGCCAAGAAGAACTGTCTGGTGAAGAACCTGGAAGCTGTCGAGACTCTGGGCTCCACCTCCACCATCTGCTCTGACAAGACCGGCACCCTCACCCAGAACAGGATGACCGTAGCCCACATGTGGTTTGACAACCAGATCCATGAAGCCGACACCACAGAGAACCAGAGCGGCACCTCCTTTGACAGGAGCTCTGCCACCTGGGTGGCTCTGGCCAGAGTCGCCGGACTCTGCAACCGAGCCGTCTTCCTGGCTGAGCAGAGCAGCATCCCCATTCTGAAGGTAGAATTCTGCTCTCAAACTGCAGTTGTTTCTGGAATATTAACCAATAATGCCTCTACAGAAAGACATATTCTGATGTTTTTTAAACCTTTTATTTTATTAATTTAAACACAAACTCCATAACCCGAAAACTCCTAACTAGATTCGGTCGGTACCAGTAATGGTTAATAGTGACTTTGTAGACTTTGATTATGGTGTTTGCTACTTTCTATAGAATTTCTATATGATCATTCAAACTTTTTTTGGTTGAATAAAATGTCGAGTCAGGCTGCTTCAAAACATTGAAGTGGAAGACTATTTTTGTTTTTCGTTTTTTAACACCCAAACCTGAAAAGTTTGTATTTCTGTCCTCCCTTGACTCAGATTTCTTACTTCAGGTGTGGAAATCTGGTGGATGAATAGAAACCATAGACATAAGAGAGTTTATTCTCTCTTTTGTCTGTCTTATTTCTATGTATGGACAGTTGAGTATGGGGGAGGGGAGGAGTTTCTAAGACTTTAATTCTCTGAAAGCTTAAAATATAAATTTTCTGGGGGGGAAAATTGTCTTTTTACACTAATGTTTAGATCATGTCCAGCTCACTGATCATTTTGTTTATTTTCAGTTTCTACCAAATAAAGTAGCACTCATTTAAAAAAGCTTTTAATGGCTTCCACGTTCTGGACCCAAGGTTTAAAGAAGCATTAACATTGCTGTGGTTTGGAGTTTTGTGACTTAAACTGATTTTGAAAGATCTGTTTGAAATCTAAGAATTATTGGAACGAGCTTTTCTGTCCTCTCATTTTCTGTACAAAATGGTGGCAGATACCAAAAATAGTGCAACAACCCATTTTCTTTCTTTTAGGACAATATCAAACATCCCCTGACAGTGAGGCAGTACTTTGTGTTGGTCAGATAAACTCCCAGTAAAACACACTGAAGTTTAACTAGTATTGTCTTAGAAAGCTTTTACAGCTATTAATAATATAGAAGTTCAGAAACTTGTCCAGTCCTAGAACCAGTTTCCCATTCTGTGGGATGGAGATCATTTTAAAAGTTGAAACTTAGAAAAATAGAGAAAATTAATTTATTTTCATTTTATTTTTAATCCAAATAAATGTTTAAACACACACACACACACTAGGACTGGCCTGAACCGCACCCCTCTAAACAGTCCGACAATATACATCTGTCGGCTCTGTGATTTTCTTGAGTCTGCTTTTCTGTAACCTGTTCTCATACCTGTGTGTGTGTGTGTGTGTGTGTGTGTGTGTGTGTGTTTGTGTGTTTGTGTGTGTGTGTGTGTGTGTGTGTGTGTGTGTGTGTGTGTGTGTGTGTGTGTGTGTTAAACACAAGGATATGTTTGTAATTACCCCTCTATCGTTCATGGCTCATTATTTTGTTCTTAAAGTCTCCGTTATAAAATGTGCAGAGAGTAATCACAGTATTTTTATCAAGGCCCGTACTTTACAAAAAGGCATTTATTTAGTTTGCTATATCTGCCTTTAACTTTTTAAAATAAGAGCTTTACTTTTACACTAAACAGTTGCTTTTAGCAGTTCCCTTTTATATGTTTAATGAGCTTTTATGTGTTTTGAAGTGTTTATTGTACTTTAAGTGCAGGTCTGCTGTTGTCAGAGAAAGCTTTCTCTCACCATCTGGGACAGACAATAATGTTTTTCTATTTTAAAATGGAATAAAGTGTGGAGAAAGACTTTATGTGAATGATCTGATCATTTTATCCTCCATTTTGTTTAAAAGAGAGATGTGGCTGGCGATGCTTCGGAGTCTGCTCTTCTGAAGTGTATCGAGCTTTGCTGTGGATCAGTGGCACAAATGAGAGAGAAAACTCCCAAAGTTGCTGAGATCCCATTCAACTCCACCAACAAGTACCAGGTATAAAATCAGTTATTTTGTTACCATGAAACTCAGCATCAAGAAGGTCTTTGAGGACCTTCAATGGTCATTTCTACTTCCCAAACTGATAAGAAAATACGGTATTTGTATTTTTGTTGGTTTTTTTTTCTCACATTTTTATCCCATATTAAAGCTGAAAATGAAGTATACAAACATGAGATGCTCAATCTGGCCACTGTGTCCTACCATCTTTCATTTTTAGCTCTCCATTCACAAGAACTCTGGACCTGATGCAGAATCAAAGCACCTGCTGGTGATGAAAGGAGCCCCAGAGAGGATTTTGGACCGCTGCGCCACTATCATGATTCAGGGCAAAGAACAGCCTCTGGATGATGAAATGAAAGATGCTTTCCAGAATGCCTACCTTGAACTGGGAGGTCTAGGAGAGAGGGTGCTTGGGTTCTGTCATTTCAACATGCCTGATGAGCAGTTCCCGGATGACTTTGCTTTTGACTCTGAGGAAGTAAACTTCCCTATCGAGAACCTGTGCTTTCTTGGCCTCATATCTATGATCGATCCTCCTCGAGCTGCCGTGCCTGATGCTGTGGGTAAATGCAGGAGTGCAGGAATCAAGGTTTGCTATATTTTCTCAATGTTTTTAAAACACAAAAGTGAAATGTTAACTTTCACAGCACTGTTAGATGACTTAAAACTTCCTTCCCATAGGTTATAATGGTAACTGGTGATCATCCAATCACAGCCAAAGCTATCGCTAAAGGAGTGGGGATCATCTCTGAAGGCAATGAGACTGTTGAGGACATTGCAGCACGGTTGAATATTCCAATCAATGAAGTTAATCCAAGGTACTGTTTTTTTACAAAGTACGTAGCGACATAAGACTGCATAAAAGCTGTAAATATCTGCATGTGGAAAACCTCAGGATTGTGTCCTTGGTTTGGTTTGTTTTAAACATAGCTTCAAAATGTCTGAAATCAGTCTATGATGCTCTAGTTAGATTTTTAATTACCTAATTTGTTAATTTTCCCTCCAGGGATGCAAAGGCCTGTGTTGTGCATGGTGGTGACCTAAAAGATCTGGCCCCAGAGCAGCTCGATGACATCTTGAAGCACCATACAGAAATCGTTTTTGCCAGGACCTCCCCACAGCAGAAACTCATTATTGTTGAAGGCTGCCAGAGACGGGTAGGCACAAACAAATGCTGAAACCTGTTTTCATGTGCAAAATGTGGATGCCATTAGGCCCCTTTGCCATTTGGGGCTTTTTCAGCTTTGCTCGTTGCATACCAGACATATTCACCAATGTGCCACAGTGTTTCGTAACGCACCCGCATAACGTATCATTTGTACCTGCTTTGATAATTGATCATTAAAAGAAATTGACTCATAATGGTGATTAGATACACAATTCGGTGAAATGGGTTGTAATGTCAATCTTGATAAATTAACTGGCGATTAAGAACTGCCGATGGATATTGTTTTTCCTCATGAGCCAGTGAATGGTTTAAGCTGCTGCAGACATGGTGTGTATAATAATCTATTCTCTTCCACATATTTCAAACTCCAGTCCTTAAGATCTGATGTCCTACAGCTTTTAGTGTCCCTGGTCCAACACACCTGGATCAAATGCAGTCAAGTTCTACAGGTTTCTGCTAATGACCTGATTATTCAGTTCAGGAGTATTTAAGCAAAGAAACATCTAAAAGGTGCAGGAGATTGACCCTTGAGGACTAGAGTTTGACACCTGTATGTTAAACCTTACCCATGATGGTACTTATGGTTGCAAGAGTTGGTTGACAGCGCAATAAAACCAAAGTTGGTCTAAAGCATGAGTTAAAGTTCTTCGTCACTGCGATGGATTTCCGTCAATTAGAAAAGGAGCGCAAAAAATTTATCCACTTGGTTCCGTTTAGACTTTTTATTGAAGGTGTTAAACTTTGCAAAGCGGACATCTGCCAGTCTGAGGTTTGTCGGTCTTCCATCATCTTAACTTTTGGAAGAAAATCTCAAACTGGCTACAGATGACATGAATGAAAGTAGAGGTGGTCAAAGGTTTTCTTTGGATATATGTGAACCAGCAAGTCAGAAAGTGGAGCGGATCAAACATTCTGAGAACAACTTCCTCGGTATGTATGTCTATTGCTGCTTGTCCCTCTTATCGTTAAATTAACGAGTGGCATTTCCACTCGTGGTCATGTCATTTGTCAGTGTTTATTCCCTCGCTTCCAGTAACTTGGCAGATAAACGCAGGCCACCAACTAGGGATCCCGTGATTGGTTATTACGTTTTTATTTAAAACACGGAAGAAGAGTTACGTGCTAGCTTAGGCTAATTTAGCATGAATGTGCTTTTTCTTGAAGAAGGGTCAGACGTATTGACCGATGACTGGTGTTCAGAATAAATGGAGATGGGCTTGGCTGAGAGAAACAGACGAGAATGGGAAGGTTGTCAGATCGTGGTAAAAAAGCTTAACCTGTCAGCTGTGTGTATGTGCGTAATATTCCACTTTGAGGTAACAGCACTGAAAGAATTCTGGCTAAATAGCTCTGAGGTTGTAAAACTGGTATACCCAAAAAAGGCCTGAGTCTAAGATGGGGAACGCTTCAGGCACAACTAGCCGTTAGCAGTGTTAGTTCATGCACGGTTAGCTTCTAACCCGGTCTAATTCACCTTCAAAGTGTCATGGTGCGGTTTTGGCCTGGCCGTTTACCCTGTTATTTTCCAGCACCTTCTCCTCTCACACGGCTCAGCCTCCACTCCCTCTGCAATCAGTCACACCTGTCGGGTCTCAATCAGTCAGAACTCACTCCATCTGCTCACGTCTCTACAAAAGCCCTCCTCAGTCTTCTCTTCCCCGCTGGATTGTCTTCACCCAAACCTAGTTCCTGCCTCGTGTTTCTCCTCGTCAGCCCGACAGAGATCTTCCCACGTCTGTCTGCCTGAGTTTCCCTCGTCTACCACCCCTGTATCTCAAAGAACCCTCTCTGCTATGCTGCTGGATCTACTGCAGCCTCCGGCGTTCTAAGAACTCTCTCTCTGCTGCGCTCCTGATCCTACTGCAGCGCCCACGTCCAAGGAACTCTCTGCCGGCTACCTGCTACTTCAAGCGCTCCTACGCTCCAAGTGATCACACTGCTGTGCTGCCAGCTTACCTGCAACTTCAAGCGCTCCAACGCGCTATAAGTAATCACGCTGCTGTGCTGTCGGCTGACCTGCAACTTCAGCGCTCCAAGAACTCGCTCTGCTGCTGAGCTTTCGCCGCCTCCTGGACCTCTGTGCTTCATTCTCCATCTACCCTCTTCTGTCAGTCAGAGATCTTCCCACGTCTGTTCTGCCAGAAGTTCCTCGCACCGGCTGTCAGAGATCTTCCCACGTCTGTCAGTCTGAACTCCTCGCATCTGCTAGTCAGTGCTCTCACGCCTACCCTGGATGCTCCTGGGCTCTCAGCGTCTCCCTGGCCTCACAGCGCAGCCCTCCAGCTCTCTCTCTCTCTCCACAGGGTTTCTGTGGGTCATTAAAAAGCATTAAAAGTCATTAAATTATTATTTTTTTAAATTAAGGCCTTAATTGGCATTAAAAGTCATTAAATGTGATTATCTGTGGCATTAAATGCCTTTTTTTTTTTTCTATAAAAATAACGCTGAACTGCTTCAGGTTGATCGTAAAGCCGTATGTTTTTACTATGTTTGGAAAAGAAGCTCGAGGCAGAGAAAGAGCTAGAGAATGGGGAAAATGCGGTGAAGTGGGTGGAAAACGAGGAATTCGGGACATAGCTGCAGCCTGTCGACGGTAAAGATTACGAAGGATTTTGCCATGTTTTTAAAAAAAATTAAGCTTTGCACAATGGGTGTCAATGCTTTACAATCTCATATGAAGTCGGACAGGCAGTGATTTAGTCCAGGGCATACGCGGGTATGCGGCCTTGCCCCACTTATTTTTCAGCCATCATTCCGTATACCAACTTCTGGAGCGATATTTGTGCCTTTTGAGCGCGCAGTGAGACAGGTATTCAGCGTTTAAACATCACGCGCGCGCTCAAAACCTGTTTGGCGCGCGCTCAAATCTGATAAACTCTTCTCAACCCACTATCCTCGCGCTCGGTTCTGTGTCTGCTCGCGCGCTCGACCTGCTCCTTCCACGCTCAACACCAGCTGTGCGCTCGCTCGGCTGTCTGTGCGCTCGTGACTTCAAAAACTGTCCACCTCACCAGCCAATCACAGACAGGTTTCTTTCTATCCAATCAGAGTATGGCTTGCAAATACTGCATTCAGATGGATTAAATCAAAATGCTGCAGCTTTTGGCATAAATTACTAAACATAACAGTGGGATTGAAGAAAAAAAGAAAGAAAAACAAATAAAAAGTTTAATATTTTAGCCTAAAATATTTAGTTTAAAATAATTCCTTGAGTTACTAAGTGAGGTGTGAAAAAAGTTTGTCTCTTTTCTTTCCAGCTTCTGGGAGGTGATGCAAAGGTTTCTTGTAATCATAATCATCGTCATCATTAATTAAATAGCACTTTAACACGAGGTAAAACAAAATAACATCTAATAAAATGACTTGGGTAAAGACTCAACAGTTTATAATAATAATAATAATAATAATAATAATAATAATAATAATAATAATAATAATAATAATAATAATAATAACTTGATATCAAACATAATAGAACCAAGTACCAAGAAAAGTTGAGAAAGATAAAATCTCAGTAAGGTCGAAGGCCAATGAGTAATTATAGGTTTTAAAACTGGACAGCGGAGCGGCCTGTCAAATGTACAAAGGTAAGTCATTCTATAACTTAGGGGGGCCCAATAAAGAAGGCCCTGTTCCCTCTAAGCTTCTGCTCAGAACTGTGAATGACCGTAAGCAGTAAGACAACAGATGTCAATGAGCAAGCAGGGGTGTAAAGGTGAAGCAGAAGCTCATTTAAGTAAGGTGGACAAAGATGTTTAAAATCTTAAAAACAAACAGAAGTTATTTAAAGTGAACTCTAAGATAAACAGGCAACCAGTGAAGGGAGGCCAGGATGGGCTAATGTGATCTTTTTGTTTTTCCATTAAAAAGTGTGCAGCAGCGTGTTTTTCAGAGATAAAGAAAATTACACTAACTCAGGCATGATGAAATGAAGGCTTGGAGTGGTGTTTTACCATATTTTTGCCTTGAAAGAATAGGTTTTACCTTTGCTTTGTTCCTTAAATGATACAAATGACTTAACTGAAGTCTGTCAAGTTTTTTTGAATTCCGGGTTCACCAAGAAAAACCCTGACACAAAGTGGAGATCAGCTAATGATGGCTAGTCAGTTGGTGTGACTTCACAGCAGCCTGCAGCTAAGAGCCTCAGAGCTACTCGGTGCCCCGCACAAGATGTATGACGACGTATGTCCTCCGGCCTTGCGTGCCACGTGTAAGATGGTGGCCTTTATGACGTATAGCCGGCTCTAAGATCACAGGTTAACTCACTAGCCTAGCGTGTGGCAAAGTTCACTGAGGGGCAGAAAACGTCGACTCTCTGGACAATCTGTTTGGCCAAAGCAATTCGAACGGATCTTCTCCGCTCCTGAAAGATGATGGCTCTTCCAGTTGAATTAAAGATGAATTAACGTTCATTTTAAATCAAGACATCCCTGGTGAGATACAGGGGAAAACAGGTGATGGATCAAACTTGCTCCTGCCAAGAAATCTGAATCACAGGCCCACCACGTGCAGACAGCACGCAGAAATTCAGCTGAACGTCTTCTCAACAGTGGCGCTGCACAGAAGGAGGATGTGGTTGTGCACTGTTGTTTTATGCCTGGGTGTAATTTGATCTCTGGCCAGTCAATATCTCCTGTGGTAACTGGAAATGTGGATGTCTCCATCAGTTGTAGTCCCAACTGTGTTGCATGCTGGGAGTTGCAGTTTGTCACGTCATAATGGCATAACAAAAAATTGTTCAGTAGTCAAATTGATTATTTTTGCTTTAACCCCTGATCTGAAGGCTCAAAGGAATATTCATGAACTGAAACGTGGAAAGCACACT
This sequence comes from Fundulus diaphanus, assembly GCA_037039145.1. Classification (NCBI taxonomy): domain Eukaryota; kingdom Metazoa; phylum Chordata; class Actinopteri; order Cyprinodontiformes; family Fundulidae; genus Fundulus; species Fundulus diaphanus. The sequence continues at coordinate 7,246,456 of CM073139.1, forward strand.
AAGCACCTTCTGTGAGGATTTGATTGTAGATTAGTTTTACTTTTTATTTAGTTTTGTCTCTATTCATAATGAACCATATGTTGTGGCATTTTTAAAAGTTTTAAACTTTTAATTTTAGATGTTTGTGTTATCCTTAATTAAAAATAGATTTATTTTTTTTGGGAAAGGCTTTTGTCTTGCTCCATAACCAAAATGTCCTCTGATTGGTCAGCCAGATGCATAACAAAAAACAGTTTTAAAGGCTGCAAACTTGAACACTAAACTTTTATTATCCCTGTGTATGTGTTGTATGATAATTAGGTAAATTAAGTGAGGAAACCTTGGACAGTAGCCGTTTAAAAGCTGCTATTGATGACTGGTGCGATTCCGTTATCTCAGATATGGTCTCTGCTCTGGTCTGTCATGGTGTAAAAAGGAGCTAAGCTAAAAAAACAAGTTTTTCCAATGTAGTTCTTTCTACATTCTGTCCCTGGGCTTTGGTCATGAGATGACCAAAAGAACAAGACCTAAGCTGAAATGGCCTTCCTCTGTAGAGATGGAATAAGGAGGTTGAAATAGAGCTGCTGCTCCTCAAAATTGGGAGGAGTCAGTTAAGGTCTGTGCATTTTCCTCGTGACTTCATGTTGGTCTCTAATTGGTTGCATAAAGATTCTCCTTGGTTGCAATTCTCTGTGCCTGTGGCATATCAGCACTTTTTGTGTCATTCTTCATCCAATCAGTTGAGTTCATAGCACGTGTAAAGAGAAGTCCCAGCCCTGGCAGCTTGGAGACGTGTCGGCACAGATGTCACTCAAACATCAGATGCAAACAGAACAGTAAGAAAACAACATAAGACAGGAGAGAATGGTGAAAGTGAAAGGAAATCTTAATTTCTTCACAAAATATTAATTTCAAGGCCTTTTCTGGAAGAAAAAAGTTAATAAAGGAATTGAGAATGGACTGACAACACTTAAAAAATCCAACAGCAGACAAGTGACCGTGGACAGAACTCTTCTTAAGTGGAGTTTATCCACCCAAATGTTTAATCTCCAACTGCTGCTCCATCTGATCAGGAAGCCTTCTGGGCACTTCCCTGTGAAGTTTTCCAGGCCTGTCCGACTGAGAGACCCAGATCTTTCTTGAAGGACTGTGCTCCATTCTATCCAGAGAAGGTTCTCATGTACCTCAGCAAGTCAGATAAGTGGTTGATAATGGATGCAGATTGGTAGCATCTCAATTTGTTTGTATTTTTGTCTTTAAGCTGGTATTTTACCTTTTCTTTAACTCTTCGTTTATTCTATAGCTGCGGCTTAAGCAAAACTAATCTTTAACTAGAACTGCAAGCAGTTATTAACAGGTTCCAAGCCCACCCATGCCCCGCCCCTTTGAGCATGCTCCTGGACTTGAGTTCAGCGTCTACAGAGAGGAGTCGGAGCAGCTGGTGGGCTGGTGCAGAGACAACAGCCTGATCCTGAACGTGGCGAAAACGAAGTAGATCATCGTCGACTTCAGGAAGAACCGGCCTCGCCACGCTCCACTGCTCATCAACAGCTCAGCTGTGGAGGTGGTCAGCAGCACCAAATTCCTCGTGGTGCACATCAGACAACCTTACCTGGTCTGTGAACACCACGTCACTGGTGAAGAGGGCACAGAAGCGACTGTACTTTCTGCGGAGGATGAGGAGAGCCCACCTGCCCCCGCCCATCCTCACGACCTTCTACAGAAGCACCATAGAGAGCATTCTGACCAGCTGTCTCTCTGTGTGGTGTGGAGGCTGCAGCGCCTCCGACCAGAGGAACGTGAGGAGAGTGGTGAGGACAGCAGAAGGGATCATCGGGGCTCCTCTTCCCTCCATTAAGGACATTTCATCCCAGCACTGCATGTCCCGAGCCCATGACATCATCAGAGACCCCTTACACCACCACCATGGACTGTTCTCCCTGCTGTCCTCTGGGAAGAGGTTCTGCAGCATCCGCTGCAGGTCCACCAGGTTCTGCAACAGCTTTTTCCCCATTGCCATCAGACTGTTTAACTGTTGAACTCTAAACTGGACTCTGCACCACGTTTGCACATTTGCATCATTGCATCACTATCTGGCATTACCAACGTTGCCGAACTTTTATTATCCTTTTAAAAAATACACAATTCAACGTTAATGCATTTTTGCACAAATGCCTGTTGCACCATTATTTTTGCACATAAAGAACGGTTGAACATTCTTCTGCACACTGTTCTTGCACAGTTTTTCTCCTGCATTGTTTACATTTTGATCACTGCTGCACTTTATATACAGTACAGACCAAAAGTTTGGACACACCTTCTCATTCAATGAGTTTTCTTTATTTTCATGACTATGAAAATTGTAGATTCACACTGAAGGCATCAAAACTATGAATTAACACATGTGGAATTATATACTTAACAAAAAGTGTGAAACAACTGAAAATATGTCTTATATTCTAGGTTCTTCAAAGTAGCCACTTTTTGCTTAGATTACTGCTTCGTACACTCTTGGCATTCTCTTGATGAGAATGAGAAGGTGTGTCTAAACCACCTCCTCCATTACCATCTGGTACGCTGGTGCCACCGCCAAAGACAAGAGCAGACTGCAGCGTGTCATCCGGTCTGCAGAGAATGTGATTGGCTGCAATTTTCCATCTCTCCAAGACCTGTGACAGTGACCTCTCCTAGTGACTGGCCTCCTTCTTGCTACTCCCTACTCTCACACTTTTGCAAATAGGCCCTGCCCACTTGTTTACCATATTTAATACTTTAGTTCAGGGCTATGCCTGGAACGCAATAAAGAAGGTTATGATAAAATCCGATCAGCCATATTTGTGTAGTAGATTTATTAACATCACAGCGCCCCCTAGTGATGGACGATCCTCAAACGCGGGACACGTGTGCAAAATCTTATTTGGAGTATGGGTTATGAAGGACATGTTAAAATCTGTTATGGTTTTAGAATAATCAGCAATTACATTTAGAGCTAGCTGACAATCACTTAATTTAGCATTACTTTTCGAAAAAGTCAAAATTAAAAAATCTGCCGCGTTAACTTTTATTTGTCCATTACACGGTTTTATGCGCGGATTGCACAAAAAATGTAGGAGGAGTTTAACATGAAAGGTTTAACCTTTGTAGCCATGTAGCGCGAAAAGTAGCTGGGAAACGAAAGGTGTGCCAATTCCCTTTTTGATGGAGAATCATCCAATAAACAAAGTGATATGAAGTTTTTGAGTGTGGGACCAGCAGTTTGGTGGTTACAGGCCGAAACGCATTGTCCTTTGTTATAGCGCCCCCTAGTTGTTGAGGGGTCTGAATTTCTGGGTTTGAGTAGCGGTGCACATTCTGTACTTGGATACCTGATTCAATAGGTTCGTTACAAGTCCGCATGGGCCGCACAACGCGTTTTAGTTCCGTAATAATAATAAGAAAGAATAAATAATTTAAAAACACACGAAAAACAATAGTGGCATAGCCGTTCGCCTGCGCTGCAGGCTTGGAACCCTAATAATAATAATAAATAATGGAAAAACAGAGGAAAAACAAGAGGGTTCTCTGCACTGCAGTGCAGACGAACGGCTATGCGTTGCATAGCCCGTTCTTTCTGCACCGCGGGCTTGGAACCCTGAAAATTTAAAAACACACGAAAAACAATAGGGTTCTCTGCACTGCAGTGCAGACGAACGGCTATGCGTTGCATAGCCCGTTCACTCCAGTGCAGACGAACGGCTATGCGTTGCATAGCCCGTTCACTCCAGTGCAGACGAACGGCTATGCGTTGCATAGCCCGTTCTTTCTGCACTGCGGGCTTGGAACCCTAATAATAAATAATTTAAAAATACACGAAAAACAATAGGGTTCTCTGCACTGCAGTGCAGACGTACGGCTATGCGTTGCATAGCCCGTATTTTCTGCACCGCGGACTTGGAACCCTAATAATGGAAAAACACACGAAAAACAATAGGGTTCTCTGCACTGCAGTGCAGCCGAACGGCTATGCGTTGCATAGCCCGTTCTTTCTGCACCGCGGGCTGGGAACCCTAAATATTCCAGTTGAACAAAGACATCCCACTCGACTCTCCACGTTCCCTCTGCAGGGAGCCATCGTGGCCGTCACAGGGGATGGTGTAAACGACTCGCCTGCTCTGAAGAAAGCTGACATCGGTGTTGCCATGGGGATCGCGGGGTCTGACGTCTCCAAGCAGGCGGCTGACATGATCCTGCTGGACGACAACTTTGCCTCCATTGTTACAGGAGTCGAAGAAGGTAAAAAAAAAAAGTTCTTTAGGTGCTTGTTGGATCCATCCATCCATCCATCCATCCATTTTCTGACTCGCTTATCCCTCATGGGGTCGCGAGGGGTGCTGGTGCCTATCTCCAGGATTCAATGGGCGAGAGGCGGGGTACAGAGGTGGACAGATCGCCAGTCTGTCGCAGGCCTCTTACAGACTTGCAGAAAAGCTTAACTGAGCATTTCATGTTCTCATCAGGTCGTCTGATCTTTGACAACTTGAAGAAATCCATTGCCTACACTCTGACCAGCAACATCCCTGAGATCACCCCGTTCCTCCTCTTCATCATCGCCAACATCCCTCTGCCTCTGGGAACCGTCACCATCCTCTGTATCGATCTGGGAACTGACATGGTGAAGATTGCCACGTTTCACTCTGTCTTGTGAAATGTTGCTCTGCTTGTCTCTCAGTCTGCAGTGCTGACTGGTGCTACGTTCTTTCCTGTCCATCAGGTTCCTGCCATCTCCCTGGCGTACGAAGCAGCCGAGAGCGACATCATGAAGAGACAGCCCAGGAACCCAAAAACCGACAAGCTGGTGAACGAGAGGCTCATCAGCATCGCTTACGGGCAGATCGGTAAATAAATGCTTGCAGGGAAGGTGCCTGACAGGGAGCCGGCTGACTAGAAGCTGAGTTCCTCTCCTGGAGTTATCTGGGAAGTTTATTATCTGGGTGACCTGTGATAACCAGAAGAGAGGCGTGTACCATAAATAGACCGTTGCTGATGGAGAACTGGGGTGTTTGCTTGTTGTTTGAGATGTTTTTTTGATACTTTTTGTTCCTCGTAATTAGGCCATGAATAACTTTGTCCAGTTTAGCACTGTAGAAAGTAAAGTTGACATTTTCAGCTCTAGTAAAACGCCTTTTTGTTGCCCTTTTCAGTTAAAAGTTCCTTTACATACGATTTTTCTCTAAAAAGGCCATCTTTCTGACCTAAATGTCACATCTAGCTCTCTTTAAAAATGGATAATAAATAGAAAATAATAATAATAAATAGCTTTCTCTTTAGAGCAGGGGTGTCCAAACCTTTTGTCATGTGGGCCAAAAGTGTTGTGGCAAAAGTAGTCGAGGGATAAAAAACATAAATTAAAATAAAAAACTAATTACCCCAAAAACTGTATTTTTTAACCTACTCCACAAAATTTCGTCATGTAATATTTTTATTAAACAAATAAGTCAGAAAGGGATACATAAATCAACGTAGGTCCAGAACTTAAAAAGCATTTTACACATTTGCCTTGTTAGGAACTGGTCATCCAATTGTTTTGTTAATGGATGACTTTCTCAATCAAAAAAAAAAAAAATTTTTTTTTTTGTCTATTCTCAGCATGAAAATTAGGATTTGGGTCACTCTTTCTTTGAAAACACTTGCTTTATTTAGCAAATTTTTGTGCACTAAAGCCTTATTTTTAATAAACACTGTTGAATAGATTGGGTCCTATTTGCTATGAAATTAAATCGAATGCATCAGGTGTAGTAATTAAAGAGATGAATACTTTTTGTTGTATCTGACGTTTTCAATTGCAATAAGATTTTAATTTGTCTGTGATAATTCTGCTCTCATTAAAAATAAAAATGATCCCTGCTAGTGGGCCAAATTACTCTTGAATTGCAGTTATGGGCTGCACAAAATCAGTCCAGGGGCCGTAAATGGCCCCCACGCCCCATTTTGGACACCCTTGCTTTAGAGTAATCTGGGATTACAGACGTGGACATATTTGCTGGCGCTATCAGCAGCAATATCCAACACAATCTACATTTTATTTAGTTTGTTATGCAGTGAGGAAAAAGTGACTAGTGCAGAAGACCTTGCGCCTAGCATGCAGACGGCTCTACAAACATTTCTGTTCCAGTTAGACTGCACACAAAGAAATGGTCCATCAAGTTATGGATGAGCAGGTTTGGTGGGGAAGATCTTGCCAGACCTCAGCTTGATACAACACCTCTGAAATTAAAGCAGAGACCTCTCGTCCAACATTAGTGTTCACCTGGATGAGTAGTCCACAATCCCCTTAAAGGCACACCTAAATCTTGTTGATGGCACTTCTGGAGGAAGTGGGGTTGTAGTGCAGAGAGAGGCCAACATCTTTATTCTATGGATTAAGAAATGTTTTCTAATATAAAATATGCTTCTCTTGGGAACGTAAAGCCAGCTTGGTTCGATCATTCATTGATTCTGGTTTAATTTTTCATTCTGAAATGACAGGTTGATCAATCTGTAAACATTTATGGGCTGTCGCTCCTGCAGGAATGATCCAGGCGTTGGCAGGCTTCTTCACTTACTTTGTGATCTTGGCTGAAAACGGCTTCCTGCCTTCCACTCTCTTCGGGATCCGAGTGAACTGGGATAATAAGTACATCAACGACCTGGAGGACAGTTATGGACAGCAGTGGGTCAGTCAGCTTTTCTTTCACACTAGAGGAGCCAGAAATCTTTCTGCTGGTATTAGTCATGTGAAATCTGCTGTTTCCAGACCTACGAGCAGAGGAAGATTGTGGAGTTCACCTGCCACACAGCGTTCTTCGTCAGCATCGTCATCGTACAGTGGGCTGATGTGATCATCTGCAAGACCAGGAGGAACTCAGTCTTTCAGCAGGGCATGAAGTGAGTAACTGGTGTCAGTTTGCATGCATCGACCTCTGCATGTTACCAAAAGTGAGCCAAGACAATATTTGCAATCTCCTGATTGAATTTTTTGCTACATTTTAGGAATAAGATCCTGATCTTCGGACTGTTTGAGGAGACCGCCCTTGCTGCCTTCCTCTCCTACTGCCCAGGCATGGACGTTGCCCTCAGAATGTACCCTCTAAAGTGAGTGCATCCATTTTTATCAGAGAGATCATTCTGGGGTTCCTACAGTCTGGAACAGTCTGGGAGTTTAGTTCAGTATATTTCAGGTCTGGAAAATCACAAAAGAAGAACATGTATGGAAGTACATTATCTGGACTTTAAAACCTATTCCATTGTCCTTATCTTTTTCCTACATTCTATCGAATCTACCTCCGTCCTCACCTCGGTTCTGCTTCCTTCCTTGTTTTCTTTCTAGGGGTGTCCCGATGCAACCTTTTCACCTCCAATATGATAACAATAATGCAGTTTTGAGTATTGGCTGATAGGGATTTTGACCGGATACAATATCAGCAGGAACTTTTAATACTTATTTTGTAGCGTGGAATGTTAGAAAAAGGCTTGATCAAGTGAATTTACTCAAACAGAAAACAATGGTCAATATAAGAACAACTGACCCATTTATTATTAACCAATGTTTGGCATCTACTACAAACTAAGCCTATTTGGGCATTTTAATATGCAATTTTGCAATAAATGACACTAGTAAAAAACATGCTTGTACAAAAAATATTTAAATTTATTTTTCAAGCCTTTTTCAGAATTGGAATGAAAACATCCTGGTGCCATAAAATGGCCAATAATGGCTAAATAATTAATGATAACACCCTACACAATGTGTAAATAAATATTTCTTGCCGAAATATTTTTTTGCGTCTTAAACAAAGATGGGTTGAGTAGTCGTCTGGCAATCAGAAGGTTGTTGGTTCGATTCCAGCCCCCTCTTGCCACATGTCGATGTGCCCATGGGCAAGGCACTTAACTCCAAGTTGCCTACCGAGCTGCGTCTCGGTTTATGAATGTGTGCGCGTTAGTGAGAGCGATTGGGTGAATGTGGCTATAGTGTACAGGGCTTTGGGTGGTCAGCATGACTGGAAAAGCGCTATATAAGTTCAGTCCATTTACCATAGACAATGGTATTATGCATATAAACTAATACTAATTTTACATTTCAATAGTCACAAGTTTTATTGTTCATTTTTTCACTCTCTCACACACATCTAATCCTGAGCTTTCACACCAACAACTATAATTTCTTCATATACTTTTGCATACTGTTTATATACATATTCATACACAGTTTGTTTTTTTTAAAGCCTGGAAAACTGTTTAAAATTTCCAGGTAATTCCAGTGTCTTACACTTTGCTTGCAACTGGGGCAGGAGCTTAATACCCTTGAAAGAGAACTGTTTAGCACAGCTTGCATGTGCTGACACTGTAACTCCAGGGTACTTCATTTGGCAATGTGATTCAGCCTTAGTTTGACAAATACAGAGACAACAAATTAATCATCATTAAAGTATGGTTTATGGGTTGGGTTTCTGCAATGTTATCAGCGTGTAAAAACTTTGTGACCCTGCTGCGGTCACCCCAGGTTCTTTTACTAAATAATGTGGTGTTTCTACTGTAGACTTCTGTAGGAGTAAGAAGACTCATGAAATCATAATTTAACTGCAAACTGTAGTATTTCCTGTTTTGAAATGAACATGAAGAACTGAGGGGTCTAACAAGTTGAGTCTGGAAAGGTCTGGAATAATGTGTAGGAATGCTGTCCTCCAGGGCCCAGGCTTCCTGTGTCCTGTGGATCTAATCTCTTGTGTTTTCCAGACCCAACTGGTGGTTCTGCGCCTTCCCATACTCCCTGCTCATCTTTATCTATGATGAAATCCGTAAACTGATTCTCAGACGCAGCCCAGGAGGTGAGTCTAGAACCTGTGCTTTTCCATTTCTTCCCATCTATATAATGAGCAGGTTGTTTGGAGGTGAGGTGTTTTTTTTTTTCAGCCTGGAGCCTTGGCACATCTTTCATCTTTCTTTTTTACTCAGGATCCTAAAACCTGC